>VFFE01007789.1:2335306-2435944 GCA_008921705.1 Burhinus oedicnemus | reverse complement strand
CCAGCCTGCCCCGCGGCCGCCGGCGTTGCGAGCGGGACTCGTTGCGCCTCCCCGGCGGCGGCGGCGCCGTCCCGGCCCGCGGCCCTGAGAGCTCCCCGAGCGAGAGCCGAGGCCACTCTGCCCTCCTCGCCATGCCCCCCAAGAAGCAGCAGCAGCCGGCGGGGGGCAGCAAGAAGGCGGACCAGAAGAAAAAGGAGAAGATCATCGAGGTGAGGCGAGCAGGGCCCAGCCGGGCCCAGGGGGCCGGGGCCGACGCCGGGTGGGTCGCCCTCCCGCCGCGGCCCTCTCCCTGTCCCTGCTGGGGCCTGCCGTTTCCCTTCTGCCGCGGGCAGCTCTCTCCCTGCGCTCCCCTGTGCCGCCTCCCTCCCCTGCTGCGGGGGCTCGGACGCTGCTGCCGGCGACAGTCGGCCTCCGTGAAAGCCCGCCGTCATGGCCCGCGGGCAGCCAGGCTCGCGGGCAGCCAAGCCCGCAGGCCGCCTCTTCAGCGGCCAAGGGAATGGTCATAAAGCCGAAAACTTTAACAAAACCGGAGGGGTGTGCGCATGCACACCTTGTCGGTGCCGTAACCCAGCCCAGAAGCACCCTTCCGGGTTCCCTTCGCGGCTTCAGCGCTGCCCAGGTCTGTCAAGTCACAGACCGTCGCCCTCTAAGTTGTGCTGGTAGCCGCTGTGCGTCTTGGACGGGGTTTGGGTTTTCAGCCTGGATATTTTCTGCCCAGAGTTCCCTTTGGACTGAAGGTGATCTAACAGGAGTGCTTTTTTTTCCCCTCCGCCCCCTCTTCTTTCTCACCTTTTCTTTTCTCACCCTTTCCCATCTCTGTGTTCTATGTGTTCCTGTGTTTTCCGAGTCCGACTCTCTGAGGTGTAGGTTTGCATTTCTCTCTCAGTTTAAAACACTTGTGTGGTTTGTTTTGGGTTTTTTTGGTATAATTTGACCTGTGTGGCCAAGGAGACATTTCCTGGAATAGTAGTTTAGTAAATTTTTCATAGAAGTTGAATGCAAAATAATTTGAAGATTAATCAGTAATATATCATATTCTATTTAAACTTCTGCTACTCAATTCGATGGTAAAACCAGATTTTTAAAAAAAACTGCTAGAGGTGTGTGTATCAGTTACTAGAATAGTCATGCAAATCTTCCACTGTACAAAAAAAGCTATGTTGAGAGTACAAGAGTACAAGGAGAGAGCCGTTACAGAAAATGAAATGTTTGCCTGCATCTATCGGCAACAAAGTTAGTAGCTACTCGGCTGTCTTAAGCAGAATATCCATGTAATGCAAGTGTTCTTTTAAATCTAGCACTGCAGAACATTGTTTCTATGTTCTTTGGAAGTGTTAGGTTAGACTGGTGGTTCTCTCTCTGCTGGCTTCAGAGTTTCTGATGTTCTTGCTGAATCCAGCTACATAAGATAATTCTGCTTTTTATTACAAAACAGTGGAGCCAAAAAGGGGAAAAACTTGCATTGATTATTAACAATAATTTATTACATAATTCAGATATGCAGAGATTATATATTCCATGTGGCATTTGCTACAGAAATCAAGTGTGTGAATGATCTATTTTCTTTGCCAACTAGTTATTTTGACAAATTACAGACTTTACAGATTAGCATAAAGTAACAGAGGACTAGCTGCTGTTGATAGGGGATACATTGTAAATGAAAATAGGGTGACTCTGGAAATTTGGAACTGTTTATTCTGTAATTCTTCTATAATATATTTTTGGATTGTTAGGGTTTCCAAAAGTATGTTTGAACTGAGGTGTTATCACTGGATGAACATCTGTTACTTGTTCCTGGAAGGAAAAAGAATTATATCAAATCAAAGGCATAGATAGGTTTTTAATGTAGGTATTTCAGTTACAAAAAATAATTTATGCTTCAGATACTTGTGTGAAAGTGAGCAATCTTTTCTAATGGAATTTTTAATAGGTTTTGTATAGAAACCTACCTCTAACATTAAAACTGCAGATGTAGAAGAAGAATTGGTTCAGGCAGTAAACAGAAGCTACTTTCAGTGGAATTTAGGAAGTATAAAAACCTATCTGGACTTGACATGAGGAAAGACTTCAAATTAGTACAGTTAGAAAGTTAAAAACTTAAAATACTTGAGAATAAAAAGTAATATGTTATGTGCAGCAATATTCATCTGCATAACAGAAGTATATAACTCATATATGAATACTTGAAGAGAAAATTAATCAGTCATTTCAGGTAGATAGAAAAAGCAGTATTTATGGCTATTCAGTCTTCACATTTTCCTGAGATGTTATTTGGGTAGTCACCAAAAACATCTTGTCCTTTTGTCTTGAGAAGCATGAAAACACTGTACTTGTACACTCCCACAAATACTTGGACACAAGCAATAGCTCACACAAAAGCAGCATTTAGTAGGTTCTTTTGAAAAGCAAATTTTAAAGATGATATGAGTGGTCTAAATATTGTCCATTGTGTTTCTTGGCTTGCTTATGTTGCTGGAGGAAATAGTCTGTGTTTAACTGAAAACGGGAGAGGAATGGCAAGTTTGGGGCTTTTTGGTTGGGGTGCTTTTTTTCAGTAACAAACTTGTTCCAACTGTTGGACAGATTCAATTAATTTGGCTGTATTTATATCTTGATTTAGGACAAAACATTTGGCCTAAAGAATAAAAAAGGTGCAAAACAACAAAAATTTATCAAGGCTGTGACTCACCAGGTTAAATTTGGTCAGCAAAATCCACGTCAGGTAAGCATTTAATCTGTAATGTTTTCCCACTGTCTAGTGAGATCATCTTTCACTCTATAGATTGTGATATAATACTGAAGTAGAAAAAATTTGAGATGTTACTTGCCTAATATATTGTGACTAGCACAGATTTAACTAGTCTTCTTGTAGAGCTTGTCTAGCTGAGAATTATGTACCAAAACCCCTGAACTCAAAATCAACTACTAAGGGTGTGTGTTTCTTTACACAGTATTTTAATAGTAACATAATAGAGGTTAAGGTATACCGGAAAGTAAATTGTAGAAACTGGCTATTGGCAAAGTGCGGTTATATATTCTTTTGCTTTTTTTTCCCTCTTTAATTCCCACCTAATCTAAGAAATAGTGAACCATTAAAAATAAGAGTAGTTGTTACTAATATTAAAATTGGAATCGGAGGAAGATTAAAAAATGTATAAGCCCATATGTGCTGCTTGTGCTTATGGAAGTATTTATGATAATACTTCCACATTGTACTTATGGAATATCTGTTTCATGAACTGGTCAAAGAAACTGAAATTTTGAGCCACTGTCTACTACTCTGGTCATCTTTTGTATGACGAAGTAAAATGTGATGTGGCTGAGGTAGAATGTTTAGATTATACTTAGTCAGAAAGCACAAACTTCATGAAAATACTTTTATAATGGAAGTGAGCCAGGTCTCTTATTTCTACGGTGCTAGGGAAGCTAGTTGCTAAGTATTTATGCAGCTTCCTGTTCTATGAATAAGCCTGTAGAATATTACATTTGCATCGGCTAAATTCATGATGACATAATTTATGTTAAATTCCTTGCATAACATAAGGATGAATTAACAAATGTCAAGTACAATTTTAAAGGTAAAGTTGATATCGGGTCATTAGATCTAACAATTTTTTGTAGTGGAAAGGACTGCTTGATGTCACTTCAAAAACATTGGTGTTGCTTAAACAGTTCTGAAATTTCTATATGAAATCCCTGAATCTTTATCATTTAACGGAATACCAGTATGTAAATTAGACAACACAAAATAACTTTTCTTAGATGCTCTTAGCTATTGACTGATGGATGTCAGAAACTAATTTTTAGACCTCATTATACCTTTCTTAACCTGTAATAATGGTTTTCAGTTAGGGTTGTCCCTGAGAAGGGAAGAACACTTTCAAGCAATTATTGTGTCCTGAGATACAAATGGAAATGCTGTCAAGGTTTTTTTTGCATTAATAAGGAAAAAAAGGCAAGCTTCACCTTCATGTTTTTGGAACCCTAGAGTGAAACAAATGTTCCTAAAGTACTGCTTTTTATAGTTGTCATATGTGGGTCTGCATGCTGTATAAAATAGGATTTGTGGACTTCCAGTATGAAAGCTGAGTGTTCTGTATGCGGATCAAATTAATCAATTCCCTTTTAAAACGATTTGGTGTTTTCTTGCCAAATTCACCATAAGAACAAAGCTTCTTTTTTAATATTGCTCTGTATTTTACCAATAAAGTACCCCATGTATTTGTATAGTGGTGGTAGTCTCACTAGCTTCCCTTAAGGCTAAAGATCAAATCATCTAATAATGTTTCTCCCATGTTCTCTTTCATCTGTCTTATTCCCTCTCTGGTATACATACAAGCCTCTTCTGGCTTATCCAGAAAGCGTAAGGCAGAGCCCCAGGGTTGGGTTTTCTGTACACAAATTTTTCTTTTCTTAGATGAGCCTGTTTTTCAGTCCTTGGCCCCTAGTTACCTATAAAATGAATGTTCTTGTCTTATAAACCATCGGTTATCAATGAATTGATATAAATTAAAACAAAAAAAGTGTTCTAAAAGCAGTTCCTAACTTCTACAGACAGATTTCCTGGAAGTGCCACTGGTATACATGAAGAGAAAGAACAAAGCAGCATGTAGAGGACTAAAGATAGAGAAGCTTTTTGCACAGTTCTTGAAGTAACTGCATTGAATGCTTGCACTGCTAATGTATCACAAAAGAGCAACTAACTTTTCCTCTCCTCGTTCTCTTCATTTGATTTCCTAGCCTGTAAAGGTGGAATAGAGGTAACTGTGTTATCTAATGGTACCTATCAGGATCTCACATCTCCCACATTTGAAATCTTTTCTGTTTGAAAGGTCAATACCACTAGATGGCACTGGCCATTCACGCAAGGCAGGAATTCTGAGAAATTCAGAAATCACAGGTTCTTTCCATCCTCCTTATATAAACTAATTTAAAATTATTTGCTATTTTAATGTACAGTTCCTGTGAAGTGAGTAATGTCATTCTAATTATATATTAATAACTTCAATTTTGGGGTCATTATAGGCTGCTCAAACAGAAAGTGAGAAGAAATTAAAAAAAGAAGATAAGAAAAAAGAATTACAAGAATTAAATGAACTCTTCAAGCCTGTGGTTGCTGCACAGAAAATTAGCAAAGGTATGAGTAACTGAATTCTCTTTATTTATGTTCTCTTATTTTACCTGAAGTAATGACAGTTCATTTTTCAATAAAGTAGATATGTCTGTTTCCTTCTCTATCTAGTGTATCAAGTAGTTTGTCAGTAACGATTTGAAGTGTTGTTTTTTTTTTTTACGAAGTCATCTGGGGTTGCTAGATCGTTAGAATATCAAAAGCTACTTTGATATTGACAGGGCAGCTATAGATGCTTTGCTGTATTCGGGTTCACTAATTCTTCTGGATGAGTGGCATGATTATTTTTCTGTGTGTGTGTGATGGTATTTGTTTAAAGCAGCCTGTCTCCCCAGGGAAATGTGAACATCCAGGTATTACAAGGAATATAACTGTTGTCTTCACAGAAAACTTGTATTCAAATCAGAACAGTAAAAATTTTCAACTTCTGTCCCGGCTCACAGTTGACAGTAGGAGTTGGCTTCGGCAGTGTGGTCTTACTTGAACTCAGTTATTGAACAAACTAGTTTTATGATGAAATGTAAGTTTAAGAGTATTTGATACTTCAAGGAAACTCTACAATTGGCTGCTATGTGGGAGCAAAAAAAAAAAAATCATACTTTTAGGAATGAAGTAATCAACTCTTTGCTTTATTAATCTTCTGGAACTAATGAAGTTATGTGCAGTAATTTTTGACTAAACAACTGTGATTTCCATGTATGTCTTTTCAAGCAAACCTGATACTTGTTCACTGTGGCACTTTGCAGTAGCAAAGGCCAGTTTTCTGTTTATGATCTACAATGGTGAGCTTTCTCCAAATAAAGTTGCCCTTGACTTAGTTATTTCAGAAGACTAATATTGTCCTAATTAAAGTTTGGCTTTCTATTGAGATTGCCAAAAAGGTGAGCTATGTTACCTGAAGTTCTTTTAGGGATCCACTCAGTGTTTAAAAACTAGATTTTTAGTTAAGATTTTAAACGGGTGTTGCTGTGCATGCTCTAGTCACTGGTGACTTGCACCAAGCTTAAAATCAGGAAGTGAAAAAATTGAGCTTGACATATTACATGAGCACTTCATGAATATTACAAGTAAAGCATTTCTGATTTTATTGTGTCTCATAAATACATGTCTACCTGCTTTCATTTCTTTTCTCACCTCCTAATGGTCTAATAATCCCTTCAGTGGGATGATATTTACTTAAACTGTAGTTAGGTTGATTGAATAGTTCATACTATAATAACAGTTGCTTATTTTGGAGACTATGAGCAGCCATCTGATTTCGATTATTAAAGAAAGTGGTCTGAATGAGTGTAGGTTAAGTTATTAAAATTTATTCTAGTGTGTTGTTGATCTATTAAAGAAAGGCTGACATCCGAAGATGCTTTACTGTGTATTAGAGGCAAAAATAGCTTATTGTATAGGGAAGAAGTTCCACAGAGTGATATCTTGTATGTATTATATGAATGAATAATTTGCTCAGGCACGCTGCTATCCATATTTCTTTAAATAAAGTACCAGCTTTGACACTTAATGCAAATATCATACTATACAAAGTAAATATGACACCTTCAGGACCTGGAGTATTTACTTGTGATGAACACACACATTAAATAACTTTCATTTTTAAAAACATGTTTTCATTTTCTACAGATCCCAAAGATTGTGTGATCCTAGACATCATTCTCAGAACTCTTAATATACAAATTTTGCTTAAAAATAGTATTAAAATATAGAAACTTTCTTCACTCAGGTGCTGACCCCAAATCTGTAGTTTGTGCTTTCTTCAAGCAAGGACAATGCACTAAAGGAGACAAGTGCAAATTTTCTCATGATTTGTCTTTGGAAAGGAAGTGTGAAAAACGAAGTGTCTACATTGATGCAAGAGATGAAGACCTTGAAAAAGGTATAGTAATTCTAGAAAATGACTACTAAACTACTCTGATTCTGAAGCTGGATTTTTAAGATTAAGAATCTTCATGTTTTGTGGTTATGATCCTGAAGAGCCTTATCGATGACCAAGGCAATCCATACCACTATGTTCAAAAATGTGAACAACAGTGAAACTTGCTTTAAAAAGTGTGCTCTCAAGTATTCTTTAGACCTTGTTTAGAAAAAAGTGTCCTACTGATACTGGATGGTGGTTTTTTAATTCTGCTGTGTAACGTATTATGTCATATAAGTAGCAAGTTACAGATTATTTGGTTTTTCTTAGAGTTGCTAGTTGCTTCTAAGTGCAAAAGGAGGAAGTGTAACGAGCAACTATAGTTGCCTTCCAGAACTATTACTGGTTTCTGCCCAAATGTGCACAGTTCTAGAATTCAGGAAACTTTAGAATTTTTTCTGTGACTGTTTCCTTTTCCCAAATCATTTGTTGGCAAAGTACTCTGGATTTTACTTTACTGAGCAGGAGTTAGAGATTTCATACTCAAAATCACTTCTTTTTCCACAATTCATCATGTCTGGGTCTTTATTTGAATTTTAGCCTGCGTTGTCCTAAATGAATATTATAGGATCCCACAGATTCACTACTACTGTTACCATTGGTGATCTTCCTTCTTTTGACGGCACCTTCTTTTAACTTTAACACAGAAAATTTGAGATTATCTGTGTCGATCCTCAAGTTATATTATCTGTATTTCTGGACATTATCCTCCAACCTTCTCTCTTACTCAGTCATCTTCATTCTTTTCCCTTGTCCACGCTCAGCAGTGCACAGATAGGACGACCCATTTTTATTTAGTCTTTAACTGAAACACACTTCATGCATGTCAAAACATAAATTTCTAAGGCGTTTGAGGAAATTGTCTTGTGAGCAGCATAGAAGAGTTTGAAAACTTTCTAATAAAAGCCTGAATTTGTTTTCCATACTATAAACTAAAATGTGTGAATTGCATGTTAAAACTGTTACTAGGGAGAAAAGCAATGTGACAGCGTTGTTTAGTATTTGAAATTTTTTGTGAAACCATCTGTTGTCTTTTTCTAGATACAATGGATAACTGGGATGAGAAGAAGCTGGAAGAAGTGGTGAACAAGAAGCATGGTGAGGCGGAAAAGAAAAAACCCAAAACCCAAATAGTATGTCCTCTTTTTTTATTGCACTGTAATAGAGAGAATTAACTGCAGACTGGTATTCGATATGTTTATCCTTATCTAAAGATTTTTAATAGAATATTATAACAATATTCTGAGTATACAGTTGGGCTGACTAGTAGTTCTAGTAATGTAATTAAAAAAATTAAAAAAAACCCACCCTAAAGCTCTTTCAGTCATCATAACTGATGTTATGATCATGTGTGTGAAACACAAATGGATAGTAGATTAAGTGCTTTCAAAATAGAAATACTAAAGGAATCAGTAATATATCTAATACATTCTTTGTGCTTAGAAGATACAAGTATTGTGATGAGTTAGTTCTGTCACCTCATTCCAGTGACTGCCATATATATTGGCTTATTTATGTATTGGGTGACATATAAGCATGTAAGTTGAAATTCTCTCCGGTAAGCTGAAGTTTACTAATTGAGAATCATTTGTAGTTACTGATCTCTAACTTCAAGAATATTCTTTAGTTTGCGCACTAAATGGTATAGTATCTTAATCCCTTTTTCATTCTTCAGAACTATTTCACCTTGTTTTCAATACCAAATTATTAATTATTCTGTTGATACTGCTTAAATTTGCAGAAGTTAAGCTTTGATATGGCTAAGTGTGAACTATGAATTACTTGTTAAAAGTTCCAGAATGGCATCTTTACCTCAAGTTCATGAGCTGGAAGGTTTAACATCTGAGGCAGATTCTATTTATTTTGAGTAGAACTATACTGATGTTGGTGAGCAGGAAGAGAAAGACTGTTCTCATGCTTTTACATGTGCAACTGGGTTTATGGTAGTACACAGTTGCCAGTCTTCTGAGTCATCATGTCTTTTTAAATTGGGATTATATTAAGGGGAAAAAGCTTTTGACAACATGAGTTTTAGATAATTAGTTGCACTTCTTTTGTCTGCTTGTTTAATAGCAAGGCATTTCATGCTTCTTCTGTTTTGAGCACAACTGGCTTTGAATTATTGTACTTCCAACATGTAGTAGCTATACCTGTAGTGTAAATTGCTAGGGATGAAAAGAGAATGCAGTGCTAACAACTGTTGTTTTATACAGGTCTGCAAATACTTCCTTGATGCTATTGAAAACAACAAATATGGATGGTTTTGGGTCTGTCCAGGCGGAGGAGACAACTGCATGTACCGTCATGCTCTCCCTCCAGGTTTTGTATTAAAAAAAGACAAAAAGAAGGAGGAAAAGCAAGATGAAATTTCTTTAGAAGATCTAATAGAAAAAGAGGTAAAATTGTCAGACAGGTACCTTTTGGTGGTATTTGGTTTTGTTACTCTGAAGAGACAGCTGTAAATATCTTCCTAATTAATAATTTGAAAGTATACAATGTTTTTATAGCTGTACGAGCTAGGGTGTAGTATTTGATTCATGTTTTTGTTTAGAAACTATTACCTAGTGAATAGATTAAACTATAGCTGCATACTTAGTGCAGGTGTTGCTAACCCTTTTCTAGGAGGCTTCTATTTCTTACTGCTATTTTTCCTTTATCTACTATAACTGCTTCTATGGGCCTTTCACATCACGGAATCATGGAATTTTCAGGGTTGGAAGGGACCTTTAGAGACCATCTAGTCCAGCTCCCCTGCTAAAGCAGGATTGCCTAGAGCACATTATTCAGGACTGCATCCAGGCAGGTCTTGAAAATCACCAGAAAAGGGGACTCCACTACCTCCCTGGGCAGCCTGTTCCAGTGCTCTGTCACCCTCACCGTAAAGAAGTTGTTTCTCGTGTTTGAATGGAACTTCCTATGTTCCAACTTGTGCCTGTTGCCCCTCGTCCTGTCACTGGGAACCACTGAAAAGAGTCTGGCTCCATCCTCCTTCAACCCACCCTTTAGATACTTAAAAGCAAGAATCAGGTCTCCCCTCAGCCTTCTCTTCTCCAGGCTAAAGAGTCCCAGCTCTCTCAGCCTTTCCTCATAAGGGAGGTGCTCCAACCCCCCAGTCATCTTTGTTGCCCTATGCTGGACTCTCTCCAGTAGTTCCCTGTCCTGCTTGAGCTGGGGAGCCCAAAGCTGGACACAGTATTCCAGTTGTGGCCTCACCAGTGCCGAGTAGAGGGGCAGAATGACCTCCCTCGACCTACTGGCCACACGTTTCCTTATGCAGCCCAGCATTCCATTGGCCTTTCTGGCGACAAGGGCACATTGCTGGCTCATGGATAATTTACTGTCTACCAGGACCCCCCGATCCTTCTCCTCAGAAGTGCTTTCCAGCAGGTCCACCCCTAACCTGTATTGGTGCCTAGCATTCTTCCTCCCCAGGTGCAGCACCCCTACACTTGCCCCAGCTCACTGCCTCCTTAGTTCTTGCATAACTCTGTAATGAGGAAGCAACACCAAGAGAACGGGGCCTTCTGAAGGTGTTACATTGCTGCTCTGCTTATTTCTGTTACCATTGCCTGGCAGTGTTAATTTGAGGAGAACCTGAGCTATTGTTGGTTTCTTTCCTCCTCCACTTTTCATGTCAGCTCATCTTATGAACGGGAAAATTGTGTGTTGAGTCAAACTTTAAGTTGATGGTGCATGTTTAATAGTTGTAAGAGTGAAGAAGAAACTAGAAAGAAATGTTTTCAATTAGTTTCTGGTAAAGAGTAATTAAATGTCTAACTTGTTACAGCCTTTGGAAACAATTTCTAACATTAATCAGTCTCTTTACTTAACAGCGTGCTGCCTTAGGACCAAATGTTACCAAAATTACTCTAGAGTGTTTTATTGCATGGAAGAGAAGAAAAAGACAAGAAAAAATTGATAAGGCAGAACAAGATATGGAGAGGAGGAAAGCAGATTTTAAAGCTGGCAAAGCACTGGTGGTATGTTCTACACTCCAATTCTTAATGCAAGAAGAAAGAGTAAATAAGTTTTTGTAATAAGGTAGCTGGCCTAGAATTGCTTTGCTCTTTTCTTTTTTTCTTTTCTTTAACAGCAGCATAAATTCTGTCAAGTGATAAATTAAGATTTCTTTTTATCTGAATAGATTAGTGGACGTGAAGTATTTGAGTTCCGACCGGAGCTGGTTGATGCAGATGATGAAGAAGCAGATGACACCCATTATATTCAAGGAACGGGGGAAGATGATGAGGTAAAGAACAGTATTAACTCAACTAGTATTTCAGTTACATTCAAGTTTGAAAACTTTTCATTTGAGAACCGTTATAGTGCAATTAATAAGCTTTGTTCTCAATTTAACACTGCTGCAGAGTATATCTTGTCAAAATTCTGGTGTCAAAAGGAAGATTAAAAAGCTTTTGTAGGAATCCTGTAGAAATGCGAATTTCTGTAAAAAGTAATTAATGCAGAGCATATTGGTTTATTTTTCAGATGGAAGACCCTGTGTGCATAAATGATGTAGATTTGAACTTGTATGTCCCAAAGGCTGTAGATGAGACTGGTATTACTGTGGCTAGTCCTGAGCGATTCAGCACATACAGTTCAGTAGAAAAAGATGGTAAGTTCATTATTTAGGCATCATTAATACAGCTTTGAATTGGTAAGAGCTTCCCAAAAGGTAGGTAGAAATGAATTATTGATCTACTGAAAAGAAGTATTTGTTTAAAAAGGGTGAGGGAATGAAATTACTATCAATGATACGTGTACTTACTAAAGAAAAAGCTTTTAGTAAATGCTATGCACTGCTTAATTTCTTAAATTCAAGTTTAAATAAAAGGTAGTGTTTATGGCCACTTCAGGTAAATCCCTAAGATGTTTGTTTTAGCAGTTTCCCATTTTCTGATTTAGTAAATGACTGAATTATAATATCAACAAAAAGCCAAGCTTTTCTTCATATTTTCTAGCTACCTTAAGTTAGCTCATATTTTCTGAGCACGAAGTCTTGATCTTGGTGCACTTGTGAAATGCATACCCTGAGTCTTTTAACTGCAGACATTGAGTAGGAGTAGCTAATTAAGTTTGACCTGGCTATGAAAATAGGAGTTTGAGGAATTGGGTGTTTGAGTTATTTTTTTCAATCTATTTTAATAACTGATGATCCAAACCTACATATTAATCGGGTACATGCAACTTATCCAATATGTCTACATAAATTTCAAATAAAGTAACTTTATAGTTTCAAAACTTTAAAGCCTGTTTAGTAGGATTGTGAATTAGTGACTTGTGACACTGAAATGTGTAAGAATTATTTTTATTTTCAGATAATAAATTAAGTGAAGCTTCTGGTGGTGATATAAACAGCAGTGAGCAAAATGATTTAGAGGAAGATAATGATGGAGATGGGGAGTTGGAAAATGGAGTAATTGATGCAGTTCCAGTTGACGAAAATCTTTTTACTGGAGAGGACTTGGATGAACTAGAAGAAGAACTAAACACTCTTGATTTAGAAGAATGACTTAAAAAGCTCAAGTGAGGAATTAAATCTATGTGACAAAATGAAAACTGACTACACTTTTTCTTCTTTTTGAATAGAATTCTTAAGATGTTTATGGTTACCCAGCTGAGTCTGATGGGCATGTCATAGGAATATTTTCCTTCAATCTCATCTACTCCAGTCTCGACTATGCTCACAGTAAAATATTCAGAGTAGTTCAGAATTACCTGACAGACACATTTGCTGAAAATGAGATTATAACTTTCAACTAAGAGTAGGAAGTGTAACTGTTTTGCCAGTATGCAAGTAAAGTGGGCAATTTGATACCAGGTACAGCATAAAAATCAAAGTATGCATTCTTCACCAGAACTGCGTTATTAGTGATTGTGTTGATTTAGAAACTGCCTGAAGTGGTTTTGGGCAGTATACTCTAATGGAGCTGATGCAGATTATGCTTAAGTGGTGATTAGCTTTACTTGATCAGCTGGATACTGAAGATACAGATTGTGAACTGATACGTCATACAATACAATATGGTGCCCTCTGTTTAAAATGTTTTAAACTTTCCCACCTCCTTTTGCCAACAAAACTGTAAATAAAAACCGATCAACTTTAAAATATCTGTGTTGATTTTTCTCTGTTAAGTTAGGATATCATACCAAACTGTTAATAACTTCATTTTCTAATATAGTGACAAGCATTTTTCTCTCCAGTCCTGATATAGAAGTGATGATGTTGGCTTCAGTTAAGTTAGGGCTAACTGCCATTACAAATTTTTTTTCCTACACTTCATGCAGTGTAAAATCCAGCAGCTGACTTTTTTCCCTACTGTTCTTATCTCCTACCCATCCGTTAACTGATTTAATACATGCTGTACATCACTCATTGCTATTTGAGTCTTATTCTTTCCCGACTGTGTTTTGTGTATTGGCAATGACTTCACGCTCTGCAGAGCAGGGATGTTATGGTCTAAAAAATGCCTGTTGTGTCTTTGGTGTTCTATAAATAACGAAGTTATGCAGTAGTAAGTTGCCTCAAAGCAGAGCAGTGTTGTACCCTGCACTGTGTACCCTGCAGGGGGCACTTACTGTCAGGCTTAAATGAAGTCAGTGTGTTCTTTTAAAATTCATTGAATCCTTGCCATAAAGATTTTTTTCAGTAGTGGGGTTTTTTCAAGGGGACTGTCGGTTATGCCTCCTTGTCATAGTCCTAATAGTATCTGCAACAGTATTGCTGTACTAATGATACAGTTTGTATTGATTTTTTTTTTGAAGGTTTTAAATTGCTACTTAAAGACCATTAAGATTCATGGCATTGTTAGTGAGCTTTCTCGGACTGCTTTTGGGTGGTGATATTAGCTTTAATAGTTCTGACACTGCTAAATTGACTCGTCTGTCTTGAATGCTATTTCTAAAATAGCTGACTTAGACATTTTTTGCCCTTTTTGGGATCTTTGGAATTTGTTTTCTCCTGTAGGAACAAGAAGCAGTGTTTGGGAGAAAGAGGCCTACTGAAATTGACTTCTAAATGTAAGTGTTTAAGGAAAAAGCTGCAATATCAGATATAAGTATTTATTTATGGAGACTTTTCTCCTATGGCCATAAATAACCAGTGTTGACAGATTGTTGTATTATACTGGCCAGCAATAGGATACCTGGATATCAGGACACTTAATGCAATTCATATTTGAATGTATGATGCATAATTTTTCAAAGTTGTATATTTTAAATTGGAATAAAAGTAATTTAATCATTATCAAGGATGAAAATGGCTTTCTATATTTTGTCTTAAGAGGCTGGTATATTGTATATAATACTGATTTCTGTAATCCTGATCTGATTCACTGATCTGAATAGCTTAAATCTTTGCCACAATTTGTTAATGTTGTTAATTGCATTTTACAATGAAGGAATTATAGGGTAAGTCATACCAATTTCAGGTAGTAAAATACTGAGATGGGCAGAGAGAGTGCATGTGCGCTCTTCTCAGTCTAAAGGGTTCAGTTGTGCATAACTCCTTTGTCCATGCGTCATCTAAACATTAGGACAGTTGCCTTGCATAGTATTAAAATATGTTGAGTATCTGCAAGTTGAAGAAAAATTTATTTTCATAGGCAGTAGTCACTTGCACATTACTTCATGTGGTCAGGAAATAAGTTTGCTATCCCTTTTTTGGTTTTCACTCTTCCCTCTCAACTTATTCTGGCATTTCTGACTGGACTTGTTCTAGCCTCTTGGCTTGGTTGGTCTGTCTAGCTTTCTAACCATGAAAGCGGGTTGACTGCTTTTAAAGAAGTCTTTAGTGTAGCATTCAGGCATTCTTTTAAGGATTAGTAGCAATATGCTACTTCCCATTCCTTCTGCTTGAAGATAGGCTTGAATATAACCTGTTAAATGTTCTCAATCTTATGAGTTAAAGAAGCTGGAATTTGCAGCTGACAGGGAGTTTCAGTCAATAAATGCTCAATTAAAAATGAATGCAAAGGCCTTACTTATGGTAGATTAATTATTAATGTTTTGGAAATGAGCATTGTGATAGAATGGAGTCCACCTGAATGTGACTTACCACTGAGTTGTTCCTATTGATGCAAGTTTCCCAAAATTAATCTGATGCAAAGTGAATGAGTCACGGAAAAATGAGATAAACCGGAATCCTAAAATAGCAGTATCTTCACTTCAGTGACTGTGCATTTTGTATAGGTCAAAAATACAGTATTTCAGTCCTACAGGAGTAGGAAGGACTGGTCTGAGACACTTGCTGGATTGAGGTCAGGCTGTAAAGGATCATGAGCCAGGGAAGAAACACCTCTGCAATAAACTTTATTCCTATCCCTTGTAGCCTGCACCACCGTTTGCAACATCTTGTTTTTCTCAGAACTCAAATGAGTACTATGTGAGAAGTGTGGTGTAGCTATGGCTTTAACATTTATTGAGGAAATATGCTAGTGTAGCACTCTGGCTTCACAGCACCTTTATTACTGGACACCTGTGTAGACCAAATCAATTTAAAAAATGATGCAGAAAACCCATGCCTTTCCTTCCTGGTGTTTGCTATTGTGGAAGTAGAGTATTTGTTGGCTTTAAACTTTGATGTATGTTAAAATCCTGTTTCTGTCACACAGAAAAACTCCTTGAACTGCTTAAACTGGCTAGCTTTAGATTCTCCTAGGATTTTTCTTTGAGACCTGTGTGATTGAATTTTATGCTCACCACTGCTTTGTTACTTGGAGCTCCCTGCTTGTTTTATAATAAAACACTGTTGATAAAAGGCCTGGAAAAAATTTTGGGGAAAATCAAATGTAAAGACTGACCTTAAATATTACATTATCTGTTAGTTGTTTATAATGGAAATGTTGCCATTTCTTAATGGACAATGCTCCCCAACTGCTTTTTATCAAGGTGAGACTTTATTATTGATAAACTTCAGATGAAATAGTAGTACTGTTCTTGGCAATTCAGTATTGTCATAATAGATTGTGTTTACTTAGCAAATAGATTGTACAGAAAGAACCTACACAGACAAATTAGTATATTTTTATGTTTTCTTTCACAGTTCTTTAGTCAGATGTGTGGAATAACAAATGTCCAAAAAGTATGTCTCAGACATTCTGAATGCCAATTTGTACTTATTTTGCAATGTTTATGCCCCTTTTAAAAACTACCTGAATATAACAAGCAATGCGGGCTTAAATATTTTGTAAGCTTATATATCTTGCAAATAACATACTTGGAAGTTTCAGAAACAGTGTTTGTTATTCTTGTTCCATGTGCTGCTTTCGAATAACTTATGGAAACTGTAGAGTGATTGAGTAGACTAAAAGTCTTATGAAGTTAGATCGTTGTTTCCCTCACAGTGAAATTATGACAGTCCTAAGCTGAGAGAATGAGATTGCTTTCATATGCAAATATCTCATATATATTCACCTGAAGTGTCTCAGGAGAAATAACCCCTGAATAACATCAATAAGAATAGGAAGGGAACTGGAAAAATGAGATCTGGGAAGCCCAGAGGAATGGCAAAAAAAAAAAGTAGCAGCAGCTACACAGCATCAGACCAAGAGCGCATTTATCACACTCCAAAAACCAGACATACGGGGAAGAAAGAGGTAAAAAAAGGACAAGTCCATGTACTTCTCAGGAGCACTTCTAACTCTTTTTAATCTATAAGATTTCCTCTACTAGATGTAGCCCACGATGACTTTATCTTCCAAGTACGTTGCCTGTTTCTCCTGTGAATCCCTATACATTTTTAGAACTGTTGGGTTTCCAAGAGATGCTACAGCTCTGCTACATCTTGTTTTGAACATGACTTCTACTAGCTTGTGTTATTAGATCTATAGGGAAAGATACTTGGAGGAAGTGATATCATATGCCTTCCTGTGTTTTGACTTGATGCTAAGTAGAGAAAGTGGATATAAAAAAAGGAATCTATGTATTTCAGTTGTGAAGAACACAATCTTTTGATGTATTTCAGTGCTAGAAACAGTTTTTTACAAAATTAGAAAGCATCTTGGTGGAAAGGGACCTGGGAGTGGACAACAGGATGACCATGAGCCAGCAATGTGCCCTTGTGGCCAAGAAGGCCAATGGCATCCTGGGGTGCATCAAAGAGTGTGGCAAGCAGGTCGCGGGAGGTTATCCTCCCCCTCTACTCTGCCCTGGTGAGGCTGCACCTGGAGTAGTTCAAGAAGGGCAGGGAACTGCTGGAGAGGGTACACCAGAGGGCTACAAAGATAAGGGGGCTGGAACATCTCTCTGATGAGGAAAGGCTGAGGGACTTGGGTCTGTTTAGTCTGGAGAGGAGAAGGTGAGGGGGGATCTCGTATTGACGCTTATAAATACTTCAAGGGAGGGTGCTGGCAGGATCACACCAGTCTTTTTTTCAATGGTGCCCAGTGATAAGACAAGAGGTAGCGGGCACAAACTTGAACATAGGAAGTTCCATCTAAACATGAGGAGGAACTTCCCTCCTTTGAGGGTGGCAGAGCACTGGAACATGCTGCCCAGAGAGGTGGTGGAGTCTCTGACTCTGGAGACATTCAAAACCTGCCTGGATGCCATCCTGTGCAACCTGCTTCAGGTGTCCCTGCTCTGGGAGGGGGGTTGGACTAGATGATCTCCAGAGGTCCCTTCCAACCCCTGTGATTCTGTGATTCTCTCTTAAGTTGCTTGATTCTTTGCTTCAAATGGGCCTTAATCAGCAAAATCTTTAATGAAGCAAATAGTCTTTGTTCCTGGTTATGTGCCGGATGCATCTTATGTAGCTATGGTCACATTAAGCACTTTTACAGTAGTATCAGCAAATCGCCCTTCTCTTTTTCCCGTCATGCTAGTATTAGAGGCTTAGAAGTGCCCTTGGCTTACTCTGTCACTTTTAGTTCTTTCATTTCAATAGATGCTCTGTCTTTTTACAGAGAGTGGCTGTTGCTGGTCTTAGCGATAAGGCCAAGATGTTTTATTCATTTATGATGTTATAGGCCTAATATGTGATCACACTAGGCTCCTTCATAGCACGTTATTGAAATGAATGGCAAAATAATCAGGTCTTTGATCATAAAATAGCAGCATTTCATTTGTTTTAGTGAAAGAGACCTCAGAGGTAGTATCTTTATTTTACATTTGTGGTTGAAAATTGTTACAGTGTAATATATTTGGACACAAATTTGAGCAAGGCTGGCTTAAAATGAGAGATGTTCCCAAAGTACACCCAATCAGAATTCAAAAATCAGATGGACACCTAAATTAAAGCAAGATACAATGGAAAACAAAGCATCACAGCTTTCCTTTAAAAAAAAAACACCTAAATTGCTATATAAAATACATGGAAAGAAGTAGAAGCCTTCCTGAAGGGAAGAAAGGAGCAAATTGTTACAGAAGGTTCACAAGGCAAAAAGGTAGTCTTTGTACAGTCAGCCATTAGGGAAATATGTTCAACGGATGCTGCATCCTCGGACCTGTGCTGGAATGAAACTGTCTTGTCAGCATATAATATGGGTGTAATGCATCTTTTGTAGTTGTAGAAAATAAGCTAAAACCTTACGTTTCTCAGGCCTCTAATAAATTTTAACAGGCTTGCTATTCTAGGAAACCTTTTGTCCTGTTCATATTTCACCTCCATTCCTGTTCTATTCCTTTGTTTGCCTTCTTACACTGAGACAGTCGGTCTTCTGCTCCGAACGCTGCATGTAAAGATTGGATTGAAGACATTATGGTAGCTTGGTCTCTATGCAGTAATACGATCCTGTTGCAGACTCTCAATGTTTTCTACCAATCTTAATGTGTAACATGTCAAGTAGTTTAGTTGTCATGCTTTGGGAACGGTAGACTACTTAAGAAAAAGATTAACTAACCTCCACTTAAAAAATTCTACAGCTGCAACGTAATCCCCCCCCTTAAAATCCATAACAGCAAAGTTTCTAGTCAAGAAACCTTTAATCTTCACTCTTTATCACTTTCTTTTGATGTCTTCTCTCTGTTCCCAAGTATAAACACTACATAAGGGAGGCTTTTCTGACTGACCTCTCCTATCTATATCAACTAGTGTAGTAATTGTTGGTTAAGCCAGCTCTCTTTGGGCTTCCTCCATAAGCACGGAGCAAACCACAGTATTGCCCAGTAGTGCACTCTCCTAATGTGGCTCTAAACACTCCAGGGTTTTGTTTATACAATGGAGAGAAGAAGGATTAGGGAAGTTGGTCAGAAAGGACATAGCAAAGATCTCTACTCAAATGTCTGTCAGACTAGAGTAAAAAAAGTAAGAGGGGATAAACTATAAGGCATCAAAAGGAGTTTAACTGCTGTTCTCTCACCTTTGTGAACTTTTTACTTGAATAAGAAGCTGGTAGGTGTCAGAATGACACTTTGTGTCAGCAGTATTAGCCTTATACCACAGGCTTTTCAGTCTTGTCAATAGAAAAAGTCTGTATTCTATAAATAGCGATTTTAGACTTTGTCCCACACAGTGTCTTCCACACAGAAATATAAAGTTACAGTTCTACACAATACTTGCTATACATAAATAATTGCGTATTCTTTGTGTGTATAGGGAGGTAGGAAGAAGTGGAATGAGGACTCTTACCCCAAGATAAAAAAAAAAAAAAAAAGCTTTTATATGTGCTCTTTATTCAAAGCACAGAAGCATCTGCAGTTTCTATCACTGATAACTGTTGTCAGCATTAACTGGCAGGCTGCTTCTTGATAGATACAAATTTTTTTTTTTTTTTGTATTCCAGAAGTCTTCACTAGCAGGGCCCAACTAGGAATCTATTGGAAAAACTGCCTGGCAATTGCAGGCTAACGTCTTAAAAGCAAACAATAGTAACTTAAAAAAACCAACAAAATCCAAAAAAAGCAAACAACAAAACACACTAAACATCCTCCCCAAGCCCCCTGTTAGAATGATTAGAGACCTGATTCTGTGTTGAGCCGTTTTATTTAGCTTTATTCCTTGACTTAAATATGCCTTTATTCTTTAACCCAGCAAAGACATAGTTACCCGTATAACTTTTTGTAGATAACAACGTGCTTTGGTTTAATATTAATGCCAAACAGGACAGTATTCCATGGATATAGAAGATCAAAATATAATGGTTTTCAAATTGAGGGTGAAGTTAGGTCTGTCTTTGTTTTGGGAGAAAGGGGATTTTTGGATGGGGGAGAGGAAGTTTGAACTCTGGGGCATTCTATAAGATGGTAATGTCTTCTGAAGTCAAGGCTAGAGCTGATGGCTGAGCTGGCTTATCAAGGCCTGGGATGTCTGGGCTCAAACACTTCAAATGCTTTTTTGAGAGTGAGGGGGAGGGAAATACCTTTTTTCATGTCAGTTTCTTGCTGCAATCTTTTAGTGTGTTTGTATTTGAGTGTAAAAGAATATTCAGAGTAACGGGTTTAGTTTGTTAGAGGATTTCTGAAGTATTAGTGCATCATGATATCCTTTTCCCTATCAAATAGAAAGGAGCTTGGCTCTACTTTACCCCATTGTCTTTCAATTCTACTTGCTCTGCGTGCTGTTATTACTTTGCTATGTAATTCTTCAACATTTTTAAAGTCTGAACTCATTACTAAGCATAGAGCAGTCTGAAGAATTTTTTTTCATATTGCTAACCAGGGAATTCTTCATAAGTTTTAAACATTGCTTTGTTCCAAATTCTTTAGCAAAAACATAGAAGTGTTGCTGTAATACAGGAGCACTAGAGGACAGATGCTTCAAGGCAAGACGTGGCATTGTATTTCTGGAATAGTAAACTAAAAAGCAAAAATGACTGCTCTTTGATACTGAGCTTTATTAGATTACTTGATAAAAAAACATAGAAAAAAAAATCAGTGAAAAATGCTGAAAAACCAGGGAATAAAGCTGTACATAAACTGTCACGGTTTTACTAAATAGATTATTTGCACTAACAACAGGAATGGTGGCATCTCTGTAACAGGAAGCAGTGATCTCTGGTATTTCTGTATAATCAGGAGCGGGCAGGAATGTAAGAAAACTAGAAAATGCCTCTTGTCTTCTGGAAATTCTCCATAAATGGAAATCAACCAGAAAGTGACCCTTGTCTTCTGTGCCTATAGATCCTGGCTGCGGTTAAGTGTTCTGTTTTTCTTTGCTCCTAGTAGAATTCTGTTTCACAAGTATTTTTGTCAGGCATAGTCACTTCCACTTTTGAAATAAAAACAGCGTATGTGTTCTAGTGATGTGCTCTGTATGCATTTGCTATGGCTGATGGTCTCATCAGAAAGGACGCTACTTAAAACTGTATGAAAACAATGACGGGCAAAAGAAGGGAAAGGTTGTTAGGAAAGAAATTTAGATACAACTAAGAATACTGCAGTGGATGAATAACGATTTCTTCCTCACTGTTGGGGAACTGTACAAAAGCAGTGTGTCCTAGGGGATCTTTTGTGAATGTAAAAAGGTAGAGTTAAATTTGTGGCATACCGTGAGCCATTCCCCTTCTCTGGAAAGGAAGAAACGGGTGGAGGAAAAAGTGATGAAGAGATAGCAGGGATGATTATTCAAGCATAATATTGTACTCTTGTATTAATTGTGCCTGCTGTGTATTTACTAGCTCTGCAGGATAAAACCAGAAGGGTGGATTAAGAAGCAGCGCAGGTCTAATCTGAAGACAGAATCAGCTCATAAAGGAGCTGCCACTGCAGCAGTAAAGGGAGTTGGAGCTTTTTCATCTAGTGGGCTGACATTGCATAGCATCTATGTAGCTGTTTCAGTAGGGTAGGAAAAGCAGAAATACAGAAAACACCTTCTGGACACAATACACATATTCGGTGCAAGATGAAAGAAAGCCTGGGATTTCAATGTTTTCCTCTCATCTCTTTTCTTTTCCTACTCTAGAAGCAGAAAGCCAACTCCATTACACTCTCTAGATTAGCAAATCTTCCCCATCCCCTTCTAGAAACCTCTGCTGAGTCCTTTCCCACCAGAGGACATGAGACCCCTGTCTCTCCCTGCCTATCTCCTGAAAGTTCCTTCACCATGGTTAGGCAAGGGTGCGGTGCTGATTCTGGAGGTAGGTGCGGTGACTTCCCAGGCTTTCCCTTCTGGGCTGGCATGTTCCTACATCCTATGCCTTAATGGAATAGGGTGGTTTTTAACTTTTTTGTGTCTCCATTACATTTCATATATGCATGGATATTATGAAAGCATTTTTATTGAGATTGTGTAGAGAATATTAGAGGGGTTTTTTTTCCTGATCCGTTTCTCCTTTATTGCATTACTTGGATCCTTTTCTCTATAGTAAAAATACTGTTTAAAAATATCCTTTAAAAATATTTACATCCTTGGGGGTGTTACTGAGCAACATGAGGATATAGTTTGTTGTTAAATCTGCAGAAGTGCTCTTTGAAGCAAAAACTAAGACACACACACACGTGATTTATAATGAATAATTTTGTTAGACTGAAGAAATATGAATCTTCTTGTAAATCAAGCAAAGCTGTCCCTGAAGTTAATGGTATGAAATCCTAATATAATATAAGGCCTGGTGAGTAACGAGCATTCTGTAAAACACAGAGAGGGGATGGTGGAAATACATTGACTAATACTGAAGCAATACAGCTATCAGTACTGAACAAATCCAGAAAAAAAAAAAATCCTGGTACAACTCACTTCCCTTTGAAATGGAAGATTTCAAACTCTATGCTGAGAGTTGTTCACCAGCCAGAAGCTGATTTTAAAAACATAGTCATACCCTCATTGTCTTAAAGAAAACATTGCCCTGTAGCCTTTGGCTAAGGACAGCTTTTGCGTAACAACTGAATGAGATTTTTGCTGATGTGATGAATTGCTCATAGGAGCAATAAGGCAAATCAAGCTTACAACACTCTTGTAGTGGTTTCCTTGTGTTTCTCATCCAGTAATGCCTCCATAGTTTTCAGATTTAATGTTTAGGGTGTTTGGTTTGTTGGTTTTTTTTCAAGAAAATTAAACAGAATAGAAACAAAAGGCATCAACTGACCAAAATAAAAAAATATGTAAATCTATCTTGTTGGTCAAATTAGCTTTGCTTTCTACTGCCTTGTTAGAAACCAGGTTATTTCTTAAAAGATCTGTCCTGGGCAGCTAAGCTGCTTTACAGGTCCAAGTGTCTGGATGGCACAAGAGCAAAATATGTAGTAAAACTCTCATGTCAATAAAGGCTTTCTGGGAGACAACAGTAGTATTGATGCACAAATCAACGGTAATCCTTTCTTTGCTCTAGATATTAATACTACTGATACTGTAAAGCACCAGATCTGCGAAGAAGCTGAAGCTTATCACTTATATGCAGGACATCTTGGTGAGCCTCTTAAGTAGGACCATGATGGCTTGCACATTCACCATTTTTACCAAATTATAGGACTCTGTCCATTTGTTGCTGATGAGCGTCATGTCATGTGGAGGAGACGTAATTGCAAAGGGAAAATATTCTGAAATACTCTGTCAACGTTACAGGCTGGAGATTCAGCAATAGCAAAAAAAACCCCTAGTATCTGTCCGCTGAAAGTGCTTTGTATCTTACAAAGTTTTATTCAGCTGTGTTAATAACGAGTTGTATGAGTAAAAACCTAACAAGACTAAAAACTTGTAACAGGAAATTAGTTTTATCTATTGAATAATGGAAAACAGTTCTTTAGACTCCAAAGAATTAAAAAATAATTTTATTCAATTATCAAGATAGATAAAAACTTCGGTGTTTTGTTAAAAGGAATCACAGTTCTGCCCACTTTCTTAGTGGTTAGTTTTCACCACTCAGTACCTTGAGATAATCTAGAGATAACAGGAGAGTAAATATAGAAACATATAATTCATTTGTTTACATTCTGTGTAATATGATCTCAGTAGCTGTTCTTTGTGTTAGTCATGCTGAGAACTAAAAAAGCTAGTAAAGAAAAATTGCATCTTCACTGAAAGGGTCTTTCCTGCTTTACATTAACAGCAAAGTCTGTTTTTAGGATTTTCATTCGTCTGTGTGATTGTCAGACATAGTAGCTCAATGTAAGCAATGGAATCAATCACTCAGTCTCTTCTGCAACAGAAAATACTCTCCTTCATTTACGGCAAGCTTGGCTTTGATTAGAATTATAATGCCAAGCCTGTACACTTCATGGTTTTGGTTCCCCCCTCCATGTTGAGGTGGGGGGGTATAATACCATATAGGGATATGTGGCTGCGCTCTCAGGCTGTCTAGACTGATTGACTCTGATTGTGTTCTGAATTAAGGCCAGACAGCAATGACGCCACCACTTCCGTTTGCCACTTGGTGACTAAACTTGGTGGGAGCCGAGCAGGGTGCTCAGTGCTGAGTCAGGAAAATAACAGGCTGCTTCACCTTTCTTGGCCCAAATGATGGGAGATAAGCACGAAACAGCTGTTGAAAAAGCATTTATCTTCTTGAAGACAGGAAATGGTTTGAAAAAAGACTTCCCTAGGGATGAGTAACCCCTGACTCCATGTAAAATCTGAGTTACTCCTCTGGCCTGTCTTTTAGCAATTTGCTGACGACAAGCAGTAGTGCCGCACAGCCAACCGTTAGGAAGCCAAAATTTATCATTTGGTAAAACAATTCTAGTATCTTAAAAATAACTTATCCTTCACTGTTTGTCTAATGTTGTGAAATTATACAATCAAGTGGAGAAAAATCCTCCTTTTCCTGAAGCTAGTGACTTAATGATCAAAGTACACATAAAACACTTCTCTTTTAGTTTATTGCCCTGTCTAGTTGCTAGAATTTGGGAACTTAGCAACCCATCTGCAGTTCTGCTTTGATCAGGTCTGTAGTACAACAGCTGTGAGAGTAGTCAGTAAATAACAATAAATTTAATCTTATTAATGATTATTTTTTTTTTTTACCTATGAAGAGGCAGCAAAGATAGGGAAATTAGCAACAAGTATCAAGTCTAGGTATAGGAACTTTCCTCCTGTTCTTGATAGAATAATAACTTTTGAGTTGGCTTCCTTAAAGAATTATTATTATCACTTGGAAGCAAGAACAAGTGACTGGAACATAGGTTTACCTGGTTCTTCTTTATGGCTCTGCCACAGGTTTACTTGAACAAAACAATTATCTTCTGTGTACTGCTGTTTGTCAAGCTGTGATATACTTTACTGCAGACAGGGAAGTTGTGAAAATGAATAAATGGAAATGTTTGGGGGTTTCTTCCTTGTAGACCATGAGGCTGCTAAAAAAACCCTACATTAAAATAAATATATATTTTGGATGAAAAATATGTATTAGTTACTGCTTGCATTGGAGTAATAGTGCTGCAGGGTTGTGCAAGAATCGAGGCAACACATGTATTTCTAGGTGGGAGGAAACAGTTCAGAAGTAAAGCATTTTTTAAAATGGAAAGCTAACTTGCAACCCCTTTTCAATGGAAACAACTCATTGTAAAATCCTCTTGCTTTCTATCCTTGTTTTCTTCTTCCTCCTGTATTGATAATTTTTCCAAATGATTTTTTTTTTTTAAATTTTAACAGCAGGTAAGTAGCAGTAGGCTTGCCAAGAATCCATGGTGTACAATATTGCTTACATATTTTACATCCAGCTTCCAAAAGGTTGCCATTACTCAGCCTCTTTCTCTATTGTATTTTCTGTTGGCTTCAAGACTAGCTTGCATATTAATATAAAATCTAACTGTATTAAGATACAACAATGTTGACACTTTTAATTTAAAGCAACTTTATTTTTTTAGTGAGAAAATTAAATTATCACCCAGTACCAATGTTCAGTTCTTCCCCTTGGGATCCTTTATACATTACACGTTTTTTGGTTTGGGTTTTTTTTTTTTTCCTTGAAAGCCTAAATATTGTGGTATCAGTAAATGTAAGCTGATAGGACATTACTAGAAAAGAAATAAGTGACTGTAAATTTGCACTTCAAGGGAAAACAGGAAACTGATCCTAATTCTGAGATGTGATTCATTAGTGGGTGATGAAGAAAGCACTTTTTTTTTTTTTTTTGTGAAAGGTCCTTGGGTTCTTTGAAGAATAATTCATTAAAAGGAAAAGACAGGCAATGTTAAATGACTTAGGTCCTTCACTAAATACATATGGGATATTTTTAACTTGTATTTAGGGTTTGAAGCATCATTATATGTTCTTTTTACTTTTTCATGCTCACATGAGAAAAGCAAAGCTAAAAGTTTAGACTTTGGTGGCAATGGTGTGACATGGATTATGTGGTAACCATATTGGGTTTTGTGAATTAATATTCTGTATTATTATGAATTAATTCCACTTTATAGGTGTTTCAGCATCTTTTCTTTTTCCTGAAACACTGCTATACTAAGCAGATGTTGAACTCTGCTGTAGGCTGATGCAGGCAAGGCAATGAGGGATTTGATAGCAGCCTACAACTGCCTGAGCTACCACCATGACAGCGCTGAAATCTTATTAGTGACAGACGATACAAGGGCCAGAAACTGTGGCTGAAGAAGTCAAGCTGGACGCTGGACACTTCTTCCCCAGATGGGTAGCCCAGTGCTAAAACTGGAGGCGAGATCTCCATCAGGGAGGTTTTACAGACCCCAGCTCTTCACAGCCCTGCACCTGCTGCTTGGCACCCCCCTCCCTGCGGGAGGTGACCCTGGGATTTTAAATTGCTTCATTTAATATCCTATTAGTTTGAAAATCGCTGTTGTTTTTTCCTCCATGGATGGATCCACAGCGGCAGGCGCTTCATGTTAGCAGCTTTCCTGAAACAGGTTGTCTCCAAGACTTCCTAAGAAAGGCTTTTGTGAGACACGGTACGGATGCGTCCCCCTCTCCTCATTTCTAGCACTTCTCAACAGCACTTGACCCCTTCGAGGGTTCGGGTCCAGCAGAAACTTCAGTTTTCACACTCGGGTGCCTAAACCAAGGCACGCATTTCCCCCTCCCTCTCCCCCTGGCTGAAATTTAATCGCCCTGGAGCTCCGGCCGCCGCGCAGCGGGGAGAGCCTCTCCCTGCCCGGGCAGCGCTGCCGTGGGCCGGGCCGGGCCTGCCCGCTGCCGGCGGAAGGGAGAGGCGGGCGGGAGCGGCGCGGCGGCCCCGGCCCGGTGCGGAGCAGGGCCCGCCTCCGGCACCACATGATGCCGCTTCTCCTTCCTGCCGCCCCTGTCCCGAGGAGAAAAGGGAACTGGGCGCAGGGCGGGAGGAAGTGATTCCCCTCCCCGCCCCGCCGCCGGCCGCGGGAAACGCGCGGCCCTTTCCGCCCTCTCCACCTTCCCGGCGCCGGGCAGGGCAGAGCAGCGCGGCGGTGCGCGGGGCCGGGCCATGGCGCGGCTGTGGCTGCTGGTGCTGCTGGGCGGCGGGCTGGCCCCGGGCAGCGCCTTCAACCTGGACGTGGAGCACCCGGCCGTCTACTCGGGCCCCGCGGGCAGCTACTTCGGCTTCGCCGTGGACTTCTTCGCTCCCGACCCATCCTCGTAAGTGCCCTGCCCCGCCCCGCCCCGAGCGGCCGGCGTCTGCCGGGGCTGCCGCTCCCCGGGGGGGGGAGTCCTGCGGCCCCTTGCTTTGCTCCGCTTGCGGGGCGCTGGCGGCGGGGCTGGGGCCGAGGGTGGCGTTGTCCCGGCGAGGTGCGAGAGCCCGGCTCAGCCCGGATGAGGAGGGCGATGCAGGGGCCAGGAGAAGCCCCCTCCACCCCTCACCCCCGCCGTGTCAGCAGCCGAGCTGCTATGGCTAGTTCACAGCGCGGGCTGGGGGGAGAGCTGACGCCAGGGCGGCTCTCGGAAGAGAAGCGATTAATTGATGGGAGCCGTTTGCTCCGGCCCGGGTGCGCGGATGGGGAGCGCTGTGATGGAGCCGAGCCGAGCCGCGCCTGCCCCGGCCGGGCCGGCGGCCCCGCCGGCAGCCGGGCCGGCACGAAGGGCGGCTGGGGTCTCTGCAGCGGGACCCCGGCGCCCACAGGCCAAGGGGACGGCGGCGTTGGAGCCAGGCCGGGCACACAGCCCTGGCTGCATCTCCTCCCCGCTCTGGAGTGGCTCCGGCTGCCGACAGCCTTCTACCGGGAAGCTAAACTTGGGATTTGGTGCGGCTGGCAGGCTCTAACACGGCATAAACTTTGCACTGCTGGGTTTTCTCAATAGCCTTATGAGTCTGCGGTTTATGCACATAACGGTGGTAATAAATACAGTGTGGAAAGGTGAAGGTAATGGCATTTTGCTTCATTACGTCTCGCACCTGAGGTTTTGTCTCGTGAAACGTCAGAAGTTCTGCTTGTTCTCTTTTTTGGGCTGTTCTTTGCAGAAGTGCTGTGTTTGAGTTGCGCTCGCTCTGTGCGGGTCACAAAGCTGCTGAGGAGTCTAGAGAACAAAAAGTTCCCTGTAAATACCCTCCACATCTGCTTCCTGAATACGTTCTCATTTCATGCTAAAAGAAAATTAGGCAATGTCCAGTAGCTGGTGTGTTTCGGACTTTTGAATAGTCGTGTCACTAACTTGGAAGCTGTGGTGTTGCCATGATGAATGAGTCTGTATTTCTCAAGTGTGGGCTACATTAAGATCCAGCTTTTGCCGCTTTTTTCTCCTCCTTTCCCATCTTAAGAAAGGGCTGTAAATCTGGAAAAGCTGCTGGCTTCCGTCATGCTGAGGGGATTTTCTCTCCCTCTCCCTCTCGATCTTTAGCTCATAAAACTTCATAAACAAGTTCTATAGCTATTGAGCAAGTCTTTTTGCAGTACACCAGCTAGCCTTGTTTGCATTTCTTTACTGCCTACAAATACTAGAAGTCATCCTGTTTTAACTTGCATGTGTTGCAACATCTTTCTGTGCTATCTTAATCCTGTAAGTCTTCGTACTAAAAGAAAAAAGGTTCTATTTGTGTCCCTCCCTTTATTTTTAGTCAGCATGTGCGGCTGCAGAGTTATCAGGGGACTGGTAAATGCATGTAGTAAACTTTCTTTCTTGCTGTCCGATAAGGAATTATGTGACCCAGCTCTCACTGAAATCACTATTTGGAACCTTTTCATTATTTTTATAATAACTATTGACCTCAAAGTGTGTGGCTGTAAAAGAAAACAGCGTTGGCTTGGATTGGGGTTGGTTTGGTTTTTTTTCAAACCTTTGAACACTAGTGGTTTTCAGACAGGATGGAAGACTCCTTCATATTTTTAAGGGAATTTTCTGCTCAATTTTTAGCTGTGACTAGAAGTTAGTCTGTATTTGCTAAGCTAAAGTCTACTACTGCACTTAATCTTAAATTTAAGCTCATAATTGAAACACAGAAGCTATGCAGCTTTTACAGGAACAGGCTCTAATGTCTGAAATTTTGAGTTTATGCCTATGGAGACTGGTATTTTTGCCTCCTGAAATAGCCAGAAATACACGTATGCCATGTCCTCCAGACATAGGCCCATGTCTTCCCCATCCTTCAAGAAGGATGAACACGCACCCCCCCGCAGACTGGAATGCCTGCAGACTCCCTCAAGCTGTTGGAGGGGAAGGAAAGGTAGTGGTGAACCGCGAGCTCAGCGATGTCTGCAGTTAAATGTTAGGTAGAAAGCTGAGTGAACTGTTTTGCAGCATGATTAGCAAAAGTTGTTTAGTAAAATGAGCCTTGTTGTGTGGTTTCTGTTGAGTGTCATGTGTGTCACTTGGTTCCTCCACCTTTGTTGTTGCATTGGTAAATTTTTATTTATCACCTCTTCTTCACGTGGGTGCTAGAGATGAAGTAAATTTAGTCAAGCTAAAGCTATTTGGATTGACTAGCCTGACAACAAAGGAGTGTTAATAGTTCTTGAACACTCAAGCTGCTGTTTCATAGTGTGTTTTGACCCGCTGGATACCAAAATAAAGCATATTTAGAAGTCCAGTATGAAAGACCTATTCCAGGAATCAAAGTGGTAGTTGTGTATCAGGGCACTCTGCAGTGCCTGACAAGAGGGCATAACTACAGCACTAAGTGACTGAACATAACTTTATAAAAACCGAAAAAGGTTTCTCATACATACTAGTTTTTGAAAAAATTGCATTCAATAGTCTGTCTTCCAGTGTACAAGTACATGGAAATACCAGTTTCTCTTTATTGGCCCAGGGCAAAGCACTGGCAAGTGATTATTCCTAAGTAAGTTGAACTGCTGAGGATGTCCGTACACCCCCAGTCCTGTCAGCATCGTGCTGGGGCAGGCGGTTGCACCGTAGCATAGCTGGTGTATTCCCACGGCAATAGCGCATTTCCCTCTATTCCTTCTTTCCCAAAGTATGTGAACCAGAGAATTCTTTGTATTTAGATAATTTGTATATAAGACCTGTGACAAAATCTGCTCATATGGTCTATCATGATAAAAATGCCTTTTTTTTTTTTTTTCCCTTTGGGAAAAGAGGTGACTAAACCTTTGTGGAGTCCCAGAATGATTCCTTTATTGGTAATCCTGTTAATAAACGTCATCACAAAGATTATCTTAAGAAAGATTTAAAATATATGATTAGAATGGGAATGACTTTTTTTTTTTTTAAAACGGCTATTTATTTTGCGGGGGTTCTCAAATGCCAGTGATACAAGAGTAAAGTGGGAGGCAGGCTACCACTTGTTTAATAGATTGTAATTATAATAATTAATGTGTTTCTTTACTTGGCATTATGGTGTTTATTTTTAAGCGTTTCTGTTACACCCAGAGAGAACATTTTAAGTTGATTAAAGCATTTCAAATTATTCTTCTTGGAATCTAGAGAGTCTGAATGGCAACCAAGGGAGACAAATGGATTGCCAACTCGCCTAGATTTCCTGTCAGTGTCCACACCAGGAAATTTTTAAGGTTCTGCAAATTCAAGCGAGTGGAAAACTAGTAGCCTATGTTGATCTTCACATGAATTGAGCTTTGATGAGGTGCTATGTGTTTATACCTGGTATTTACATATCAAGAAATATAAACTTAGCTGTGTACTAAAGTGGAGGCTGGAAGATGACTGAAAACCAGAACAAGTTTGGTAAGTCTGGATCTGCCTACCTGTAGACGTTCTCTCCAACCAGTCTTGCAGCTTGTTCAGCTGAACCCAGTTTCAAAACTAAGTAACCGTAATGCGTGATATGGGATGATAAGACTGGCAAGCTCTCTTAAATGGTCTAAATGGAAACGACAGAGAAGATTCTGATGAAAGGAAGCATTTAGTTTTATGTATTCTATACGTCTTTGTCTATACTTCAAATAGACTTCCTCAGCAAAGTGCTGATGAGTCAAGTGTGTCTCGGAGGTCTCAGAGTTCCTGGAAGATGTTAATAACCTCGTTGGAAGATGTGAAGAACCTTGTTTGGCCTGGCCTTTTATTAAATCTGTTCTTACTTCGCAACTTCCAAATTTTACCACCTGCACAGACATAATCTTGAAGCAGTTCCTGCTCAGAGTGCACTTAACATGTTCGTATAATCAGAGATTTACAGAAGCACAACAGTTCTTAATAAGAAAATTATTACTGTGTAATTAGTTTCACTAAAGGTTCATTAATGTACAAACCTGTGGTTGACAGTCACTTGGGTACTTGGAGATTCTTTTTAGAAGAGCGTTTGCTAATACTAGGCTGACTCACCACTTAGTACCTTCTGAGCTCAGAAGCACTGCTGTTTTGTTTATATATTGTTTCCATTTTTGACTGACTTCATTGAATTACGTGCAAAATTAACCAGAAATTATGCCAGCCGATGACTTTCTTAAATTACAGAAGTACACAATTTCCTGTTCTGCTGCATACATACGTATTTTTGAAAGGAGAAAAAGAATATAAAAGGTGTTTATCTCATTTTAAGTATCGTTTTAACTAGAACAGGATACTTTTCTTTTTGATAATTTTTATTTTTGCCTGCTTTTGCTTGCAGGAAAGAGGTACCGAAGGCCTAAATCTAATATGAATTTCTCTGAAACTCGAAGTAGTTCTAGTCAGATTTAGATTTGAATGGGCAAGCGTTTTGCTTTATTAACTCTTCAGGTGTCATAAAGTAACACTGTCTGTGCCTTAGGTTTTGAAACCTTTGTTTCATTTCTTCTTTTCACTGCAGGATATTTCTTCTGGTGGGAGCTCCAAAAGCAAACACTACCCAGCACAACATTGTAGAAGGAGGCCAGGTGCTCAAATGTAACTGGAATTCCAACAGAAATTGCCAGCCGATTATATTTGACTCCACAGGTAACACGTAGTTCACTGTGGGGGAAGATGGGGTGTCTCTGCTCTAATCCTAGTGTGAGAGTGCAGAAGGGATTCAGATTCACATGGGGTCTTTTGATGCTCGATGTGAATGCAGCTGGTTTTGGACTGGCAACAAGTCAAGGCTTGGTGGTTTGGGGTTTTTGGTTTTGGTTTTTTGTTTTGGTTTTTTTTTTTTCGCTCCTCTTTTTGAAAATTGTTGTCCTTGGTATGTGCTGAGAGCCTGAGTGAACATACATTACTCTTCTTTTGTTTTAAACTATTTATATTTCTCCTCTGTACTTCCCAGCAATCCTAAAACATTCAGCAACCTAATTCCCAATAAACCCCAAGGGGTTTATTGCCTGTTAAGAACTTAGCATATGAGGAAACATTCTTTTTTAATATCAGCAAAGGTGGTGTATGCAGAGATATTCAAAAGTTTAATCTGAAACTGGGCATATAAACTTCAAACTGTGGAAAAATACCTTTTTTTTTTTTTTTTTTAATTCTTCCCCTTGGATCTAGCTTCATAATGTTTGTGACACGATAGCAGCGCTCAGGGTGCCTCAGGTCAGAGGCGTTACTTACCCATTTCTGAAGTATACTAGAGGTGAGCAGCAACAATGCTGACGTTAAACATTTTGCTTGATCTTCATGCTCTGGTGCACATAGTGATTTCCACAAGCTGTGGCAGGTCATATGAGAACACACTGCATGTGCTCTTCTGCTTGAGCCATTCAGTATTGGATCCTGTTTTCCACAGCATGTTTCAGGCCAGCGGAAAAACCTTTGCATGTCATGGGAGTGCATTAGCAAGACCCATATGGTAGGGCAGAGGAAGCACCTGTGCTTTTAAGGTCTAGTTGGTTACAATTCATTCTTGCCTCTGCTGGTATTTTGACTTGGCAGTCTAAAGGCTGTTATGCAGCCTTCATAAATCATGTACGATACAGTGGAGAAGCCCTTCCTCCAATTCCATTGTCAAGGTATACCACAAAATATTGTTGGTGTTCAGAGTTCTGAAATCTCCATATATTTTTCTGAAAACTATTATGTTACCAGTGCCCTTGAGAGAAAAAAAAAAAAGTACGTAAGGTACACAGAAAACCCAAGTCGTTATCAGTCTCTTTACAGGAACCTTTCTGCCAGGTTACTTAAGATCTCTAGTAAGCTGCAAAGTGTGACGTTTTGTCTGCATTGGTGTGAGACAGCAAAAATAGTGTTGGGGTTTTTTTTGTTTTGTTTTACTTTGGGATTATTGCTTGCTAGAATACAAATGTGGTGTTTGTTTCAAAGAAAGAATCTAGATGTCCCTAATTAATAATCACCAGAAATATAATATCAAAAAAACTAATGGTAGGGAAAGATGAGCCACCTGGGTAGGTTCTAGATGCATGTTCCAGTGGGAATTGCAGTGCGTTTATCTGTTTATACTGTGAACTTTTGCAATAGGCTTTCCCATACACCAGGCAGAGTAGATACAGAGGCCATGCTGCTTCGCTTTGTGTCTGTGCTTAAGGTATGTGCTACTGGGCAAACAAACAGTGTTTTGCTTATAATTTGCCTTCAAGTAATGGCCATGTTAATCACTTGAAATTTAACAGTAAAAATAGCAGGTCGTAATGGCTTAAGAGGATTTCTTTCAGGCGCATTTTAACTCATTCCAGCTTTGTGGCAATGAATGGGGAAATAATGCATTTGTCAATTATTCTCTGGGTGAAAAGGGGCATTGTATTTCAGTATAATAAAATAATAAATGCACTGAGACAAAATAAAATGACTTTTTCTTTGTGCCTAATACAATGGTTGATTCCCTATGTTATGATGACAGTGTCTTACTGCCAACACAGTGTAAACGCCGACTCCTGCCTGCCCCTACCTCATACGGTAAGCGGGCTTAGGGAAGACCTGTGATTCACTTTGCAGGAAATAGGAAGCAGAAGATTTGACCACAGATTTGTGGTACTAATGCCAAGGTGCTCTTTGTAGATGACTAAATGGAACCTCTGCAAGAATTCAGGTTCATCCATCACTACTTTAACACTTGTGTAATGTGATTTGCAATTCCAGAGGTATTGCTTAGCCCTGCAATACAAGGCAGATTTTTACTTTTCTTTTACCCTCCAAGGTTATTTAGCTGTTTTGTCACTGGAAAAAGCAGCACAGATTCTGCATAATTAATTAGATGGGTTTATTTGGTGTTCTTTTCTGATTGTTTACAGCTAGTGAGAAATCTGATCCATGAAAATAATGAGAACGTTGGTACTTGTGGTTTTTCTCTGCTTACCTGTCGATGCCAAACTCCATATATGGAGTTGCAAAATTATAATTACTAGAAGGCATGCCCCTGTTCCTTCTGCTGTTTCCCTGTGCCAGTTAGCATAGCTGGCAGATCCCGGACCAGGCCAAGCCACTGTGTCTTGCACGCAGTGTCTGAGCAAGAAGGGGGCCGTATTTCCGTGCTGTGAAGGTAGCGAGGGAACAGAGGAAAGAGCGAGTCGGGTTCTGACTGCGTGAGGTTGCGTTTGTCCGCTTGTCTCCTGGTTGTATCGCTAATAAATATGAGAGTAGGATTTTACAAAGGGTCCAGCAAGCAAGGTTTTTTCTCTATTATTTTTTTTTTCTTATTAAACATTACTTGGTTTTAGTTAAGTTTTTCCTCCAGTTTTACGGATGGGGAAAAGGATCCATACAAAGGCCACACTGAGCTCAGCTGCACAGCAGTGACTGCACAGAATTGGGTTTTATTTTCCAACACTTGCTTTTGGCTTAAATATCGTGTTGGCACAGGAGCATGGTCATTTATGCAACACAAATGCAACAGACATTATGTAGCCCAAGAGAGAAGGTACTAGCTCCTCTTTGGAGGAGGAGTTGTTCAAGCCCTTGCCGTATACCAGCATTACCTGTTACTTGCGTTTACCCTCACCCCGGCTCCTCTGGAGGAAAGCAGTAAGTTATTAAGCTGATAATTCCTGGTAGCACCAAATTTACTGCTTTGTTTCTTCCTGCATGTGATAACTCCACTCTTTCAGGAGGGCAGCTGGGCAATGGGAGTCCATTCATGGAACTTGTGTTGCGCTCATGCTGAAAGTATATGTGTTTCTCTCCCTTTCACGCCCTCCCTGCCAGCCTGTAACATAAGAAAGGCCTCATTAAAGCGTGTATTACAACTTTTAAACTGCTGGCCAGAAAAAAAAAATGTTCTTTCACTGTTCCTACACAGCATATTTTCTCATTTAAATCAGCGATACTTGCAAAGGGGAAGGGGGATCCCCTTGTCTTAGGTCTCCCAGCACAGTGGTTACACACATGTGAAAATACACTGTGTATATGTCTGTGTGTGTGTTTCTGTGCATATTGCACTAATTGCTTTTGACATTCTGGTATACATGGTGGCTTTGGAAGACAAAATGTTTATATCGCACATTAACACTTCCCAAATGTAAAGATGCTTCGCTGTGGGGCTTCTGAGCATTTTAGCATTGACATCAGTTGGCTTTGATTTAACGTAGTTATGACTATGTGAAAATTGCATAACAAACATATGTAGTAGAAAATGCCCTCAAATTCAGGGGTGTATGTAGCTGTGCTGCATGTGCTTGTGTGTACGTGGCGAGAAAGTTAGAGTAAAATTTTTTTTAAAGGCTTTCAAGTATCATGAGGCATGCATTTCAGGCTGGTTTTTGCTCTTCGAAGCCCGTAAAGGTTAAAGTTAAAAAGGAGCCAGCCACCACAGCGGGCTTCCTCACATGCACGCTTTCGATGATACTGTCGCAAAACTTAGATACGAAGCAGTGCATGTAGCTGTTACTCTAATGGGTTATCCTGCAAAGCTAGATAGAAATAGATCTGAGTAGAAAGTGCTATATAAGCGCTGAACTTCTTTGCCCTTATTCCTGTTTACCTTGTTAATTCAGAAGCTAAGTGTGCCACTGCCACAAAGCTAAAGTTTCTGAACCATAGAATGATAGAATACCAGGTTAGAAGCGACCTCAAGGATCATCTGGTCAAACCTTTAGTATTTGTACTCAGTATTTCATTTGTACTCAGTGTTGTATTCAGTATTTGTGTTCTTTTTTATCTTGACTTCTTACTACAATTGCCACAGCATCACCACAATTTTAATGGAATTGTTACGTAAAATGCTTGGGATTTTTTCCCCCTCTGTCTCAGTTAACTTTCAGAGTTTCAGGATGTGTAGGAGACTATATTTCTTCAGGACAAGCACTGGGGGGAAATTTACATTCTCAAGATAATATATTCTTCAGAACGTCATAAGCATAAATAATACCCGTAAATCCTTTCCTTTCAAGGTGTTTTACATTTCACATTCGGATTACCAAACCCCACAATTTATAGGTCAAAGTGGGTAAATACTTGTTTGCATTCTTAACTCTTCTCCACACCAAATAATTTTATGACTGAAAGTTTAGTTTATTTTTTGTTTTAATCCATAGCAACAGGGGAATGTTCTGAATCTTACAAAGGGGAAAGAATCTGGGAAAGCAGATGGTGGGAAAACTGCTCTTAGAGCTTTCTGAGCCCTCGTACTGCTCTTTCTACAAGACTGACTGGAGAGTTGGTTCCTCTCTTAGAAAGCTTAACAGTGTCTAGTGAGCAGTTGGCTTCATCTGCCAGCTGCTTAGCAGCTTTTTCCAGGAAAAACATATTTCTTGTGGGCAAACTGTAAAAGGAATGCACTTAATATAGCAGTCTATTTTCTCTTTCTGATCAGGTTTGAGACAGAGGTCCAAACCCATTTGTTTTAAAGACGCATCTATTCTCCCTCCCCTTTTCTCCTTCCACAGCCTTCCCAGACTAGCACAGCAAAGCTTGCGTAGATAGTACCTGAATATTACTGAGAGTATTTCCATAATCTTGCTCAGGGAAAATATTCTTGAAAAGTTAAAGGTTTTTCTGCGAGTTATATTTGTTTTGTACAGCTGTCCATTTTTTGTGTATAAAATTAAACGTTTTTTTCCTGTGCAAGAGGAGGATCAAAAGCTCATTGAGCCAGACAACAAAACCAGTGAGCAGAGGGGTGGTCAAATGTGCTTTTTAGGAAAATCAACAAGTCAGTTTGGCATACATGGAATAGCAGGGTGGATACACTTAGCTAATTGTCTGACATCTAGATAAATACCTCCGTTATTTGGCCATGGAATTTTAGAGAGCAGAATCACTCTGAATTTTCATTCTGACAAACAAAAAATTCTTCAGAGACCCATGTAACCAGTTGGAGTTAATCAGACTGTACACATGTGAGCAATATGCAGCAAATTAATGTAAACCAAATGAGTTTCCTATGTGCTTGTTTTCCAAAAGGAAACAATCTCTGTAATTATTCATATTACTTTTCTTTTCATCTTTGGGGTTCTAGCTCTTCATCGGTCAAGAGTACAGGGAGGTGGTTTGGTAGAAATAGCATTTCTTCATGCTCCCATGGCTTTTTGTAAAAATGTAACAAAGCAGTTTTGTCACGATCAGGTTTCTCCAAAACCTGCCAGTTTTTAAATGAAAACTTTGAGAAAAGTACCTGCTCCAGTACAGGATGCTTGAAAGCGCAGCTTTTTATGTCAGCATTAAAAAGTGCAGTACTGAGTCCGTTTCAAGAGCTTCTGCATTTAGAGTAATCTGATGAAACGCAGACAGCTCTACGAACTGTTACAAAGGAAAATATGCTCATAAACCAACTTTGAACTTCTACGCTAATGAATTGCAGATTTCTTGAGCAGATTGCGTTTTTAGCACAGAAAGATCTGCTTGCTCAGGCAATGTATTGTTTTTGCTCTTCTGGGACACATCGTGTAACAGACCGACGCACTGCGGCATTGTCATTCCTTCTTTTGGTAAAAGCTTTCCCCACTGCTTTTGTTCTCTGTATCAAGTCTCAAAATTCAAGATTGGGGAAACTTGCAGAAGCTGTTGAATACTGAAAACTAAGAGCATCTCAAATGTTTTCAGCTCTGTGTGGTGTGTTTTTATTGCTTTGGAAAAAGAATTTGGTGTAGCCTCTGGCTGCATGAAGTTTTATCACTTTGACTGTCATCCTGTCCCTCCTCTCCCACCCTTCCCATGTGTTTTGATGCACCCAAGTAATTTTAGAGAAATGGTTTGTTCTTAAATATTTTTGTATGCAATTCTTTTAAGACTGGTTACTTTGATGTGTGCTAAAAGATGAGAAAGAAGCTTTTGAAAAGGAAAATACTGATAGAAACTCCGCTGATTCCTCCTTATGTTTCCACGTTTTTAGTTTGTTGTTCTTTTTTTCTATCCCCAAGTGGGTGATTCTAGACAATAGGAGTCTTTGTTTGGAAGCCTAAACCACCAGTTTGGCATGGCTGTATCTCTCTGTGACCTATTTAGTTTGAAGTGGGTATTTTAACTGCCTTGCGCAGCTTCGTGCTGTAGCATTGCACAGCATCTGCTGGTGTTGGGAAGTCATGTCTGGAGTGAATGTCATGAGCCTGTATTTGCCTTTTGGAGATTTTGATCATTTGTGCAAATGAGTCAGTTGTTCATTCCCACTTGCGGAATAAGGAAATGTGGGATAGGTCGGTATTTTGTGAAAATAACATGCTTTAACAAAGTACTGTTTTATTTTTAGCTGACGGTTTTATTGGTATTAGGGTGCAATCTCAAAGGCTATCGATTTAGTCAACAACAAAGCAATAAATCTTGTGAAGACCATTCATTCATTTGTAGTAAAATGGATTGATTTTTTTATCTCACCAAATCTGTCATTGCCTCAGTTCCATTGAAGTTCGGTTGTTACCCTTATCGGGTGTGCTGGTATAACCCAAGTCTGCGTGGGGCTCCGGGTGCTGCTCTGAATACAGAAGAGGGCGGCAGAATGTATAAAACCTCCTCCGCATGTTGTTATAGCTGACAGTGGAAAAATGCTCATGCTTTTGTGATTAGGTAGACTCCTGCATGAATAGTGTTGGCGCTGTGTGTGTGTGTGTAGCTGGATCTCAACCCTAGGACAAGTTGGAAGAGGAAAAAAAAAAAAAAAGCTTCTTTCTTCTATTAGGCGAAGGGAAAAGATGCTTTTGTTCCAGCACCGCCTGGGGGAAGAATCAGGATTCATACCTCAGGAGAGGGAAGGGGAGTAGTGGGAATCTCTATTCCCGTCTCCCTGAGTCACTAACAAAACACTGTGGCTGAACCAAGGTTGCTGAACCATCGGCTGCCCCACAGCACGAGGAGTTCCCGGTAAAGATAAGCTTGTACGTGCTGGCTCTTGCCTCCTTAACTAAGGTTGACATCGCTGCAATTTTGGATGGAAGGTAGCTACCTTTATACCACGCAACGGTCTCATATTATGAAGACAGGGGTCTTGTATATTTTTTTTTTTTTAAGTTTGTCTTTCTTATGGCTATGGCGGAAAGTTTCCCTTTACCTAGAAAGGGTACTGTCATTTACTTTGAATTGGCATAGTTAGTTACAAAGAGGTTTATTTTAATGGAAATTCTGTGAATTGGGTGACTACTCAAATTCTACATTTTCTTAAGTAATCATAGTATGATGACACTGAACCGGGCTTCATCAGTTCACTGCCTCTTGCCGCAGGTTTATCTGGGCTAAGCCTGGTGCTCAAGATCAGGGGCAAATATTTTAGTTCAGTTTTCTCATTACCATGCAAAGAGGCGGGCTGCTAGTTACAACTCGATCCACTTAATCAACTGCAATCATTGTGTAGTAACACCATTGTTGCTGGAACTGATAACATTTACATTGGAAAAAGAAGGTGCCAACTATCCCAAGCTGATAGCCAAAAGAAATTCAGCACTGAAAGAACTATTGATGATCATCATCTTATTTGGAAGATGGCTTAGACTATTTTTATTTTTATTTTTCCTTTTTCTGCAATTTCTACTCAGCATCCCTCCCATCAGTTTCCATTTATAAATTTAGATCCCATGTCACGCAGTAAAGTGACAATGTTCCATCGGTCCAGCAGCAACAACACACCTATGTAGTGGATTTTTAAAGCCATTCTGTTCCTGCCTTGACAACCCCATCACCCCACCTGGAAAGTACTTTGTGAGACAAAGCGCTGTTGACTTGGCATGTCAGCCCTTTTTCCCTAATGAAAGAGTTATGTAAAATCATCATGTGATGTCTACTACAATGAGGAGCAAAGGAAAAACCACGGCATAAGCTGCCTTTACAGATAGGAAATAATACCCTCTGGTCAAATGACATAATCCTGGAATGAATGACCCATCAAGTAGAGGTCCTTGTAGCGGCTGCTACAAATAGCATTGGGTAAAAACTCTGAACGTTGTCTTGAGTAAATCTAGTCAGAACATACTTTGTATTGCCTAGACATATTTGTGTAAATGCCTGTTTAAAATGTGCATCGTTGGTTTAAAGAAATGTCTAAGGTATTCTTGAGACACTCGAAACTGAAAAGAATTTAGAAATACAAGAAAAACAGCAGTGGCTTTGAGAACCATTATAGCAGTAAGGCCGACTGTATTGTATCAAAACGTCGGTCTGAATTTATAAATCCCTGTAGGTTTTAATCCTACCTGTATTACAGTTTGCTTCATTTAATGTGGGTAATTTTTTTAAAGGGTATGGGTGACGGCTTTTGGGGGGTTTTTTTTTGGTTTTTGTTTTTTGTTTGTTTGTTTGTTTGTTTTATAACTAATACTGAAAAGTTATACGATGACAAAATAATAATAAAGTCAAGGTCTTTTTATACTAAAACACAGAAATGCTGAAGTCAGTCCTATATCTTCCCATGACAAATCTACTTTACAGCGTAGCTAAAACACCTTATTTAACTCTGATTTGCTTCAGTGAGGGCTCACATTTAAGTGTTCTGTTTGTTTTTCCCAGTCAGGAACAGAAACATAAATGGTTTCTCATTAAAGCAAGGGGATTTTTGATGACAGGTGTTTTCCAGATTTCCTCATAAAATTAGTTTCTCTTCTGGACCTGAGGGAAAGGCTCGTAATATCTTTACACAGTATTTTCCTGGGGAGAATTTTGAATGGGTGTGCATAAATAAAGGTTATTTTTCTTCTTTAATAGAAAGTTAATATCAGATTTGACCTGTTCTTAACATTTGCAATTTTTTATTTGAAAAGTCCATGTTTCCAATGTACGTACTTTCTACTTGATCAATTTTTTGTGTCTTAATGCATTTTCCTGTGTTACAGCCAGTCTCAAGTTGAACAGCAACCCCGTCTCCCAAAGACACCCCCCCCTTAGTTTAAAGAGAACCTAATGAAGCTTTGAATACAGGGTAAATTCAATGTAAGGCATCTTAACCTTGTAGCAGAAGATGTTTTGTGTTATGTGCATCTGCGCTGACATTAGACAATTTGGCTAAGATGTTTGTAAAATATTTTTGCAATGGTAGCGTGTTATAAATAAATAAAATTTATTTAGCCAAATTACCTAATGGAGCACATTTTACTATGTGGTGGGGATTTTTTATGTATAACAACTCCTAATTTGTTACTGAGGCTTTCAGAAATTACGATGTTGGCTTCTGAAGTCATGACGTTTGGAACGTAATAAACTTGGGGTTGTGTTCATTTGCTTTCTGATTTGGAGATTTTAGTTTTTTTATATGCCAGCATCTGACTATGTCTCAAAGCCTAGATGTTTACCTATTAAAATAAAATTGAAGAGAGATTTCCAATATTATCCTCAATTTTGAGGCGAATCAGGGCTTTTTCAGTACTGTAGAAAAAAACCTTTTGTCCTCTAAAGCCTGAGAGAGAGAGAGAGAAGTTTTTGTAGCTGCCATCCTGGACCTTGATTCTTCCTCGGGCAGGAGCAGCACCTGCAGCTCAAGAACGCACAGGGAAAAGTCAGAGAGGGGCTGTTTTGGCAGCGTGTGCTGGTTAAATGACTGGTTCCCCTCTTCTCCAGTGCAATCAACATAGCCTATGGGTAGATGGCATCAGTAACCAGTAATCTGTCTTTTTTTTTTTTTTTAAATCGCTTTATGCTGGCTCAGCTGATGCGTTCAGCTGAAACTTGAAGGAACCAATTTCCTTAACATCTGTGATAAAATCAGATTGCTGATAATGCCGAATGGCTGTTTACCTGCTGTTGAGCAAGACCATTCCTTCTACTTGTTGCCTATTGTTTTAAACTTAAATAGGATGTTCACATCCTAGATGCTTTTATAGTACCTAGCAGAATAGGATTCTGCTTTACACTATAAAGCTGCTATACTAACTTTCATTTTAGTCATAGATAAATAGTTTTGTCTAAGTATCCAACAGTAGAGAAACGTGCAAAATACTATGCCATGACTATTCCCAAGTTTTATATTGTCTAAAGCTTTGTTTGGCAAGTAAAGCTGAGAGATTTCTTTGTATTCAAGAGCAGCTGGACAAAGGGAGAGTAGAAGCCAAATCTGTCTTTCTAGGCGGCGTAACCTTGGGTGTGGTTACAAGCAGAATAAACCAATTTTAGGTTCCTGATGCTGCCAAAAAGGATAGCATTCCCAGCCATATGTTCCTGTCGTCTCCCCAGCAGGTTAGCACTACTTCCCTCCCCATGCAGTCAGCTGGGTTGGTCCCTGATCCAGTTGAATATTTTTTTAGTAGGGTTCATTCTTAAGCAGTTTGTGTTATTACTATGTGACCAAAAGGTAGTAGTGCCAAGACAGAGGCTGGCAGCAGGAACATGTGGACGGGAGTGAATGGGAACCACTACCCCTTTTGGTGGCAGCTTCATCTGGAACTAGCCCAGTCATGCAACTGCATCCTTTGAGCAAAACTGTCCTCGGGTGGATTTTCATGAGTTAAAGTCAGGAAGGAAAAAGGTGATGGTAAAACAGGGATTTTAGAAGCGTGCTTCAGACAATTCCCTATTTGGAAAACATCTTGATGCGTTTTTGGTTTTCTGTGCTATGAGAACGTGACATGCAGGTCTCCAAGCTATGTTTCTGCCTGTGCGAGGGTGACAGTATAAATGTTCAAGTGTACATAATCTGTGCAGATGTGCTAATCATCAGGCCCTCCATTCTTTAGCACTTGTTCAATAAGAGAGCGGAGGCAGGGGCTTGACAGAAGGAAGTGGGGTTTTTTAATTACCTTTGATGAAATTAGAAAAAACACAGTTCTCTGTGATGCTATACGCTCAGCATTGATTTTTATACAGTTCTAATGTAAGAGGAAAAGTAGTCCAGATACTTGCTTGTTTTGGCTGACTGCCGATTAGAGTCACCTTTGTTGTCCTTTTCATGGGATTTTCCTAATGGAAGTAACACAGTCTCCGGAGACAAAACATTCTTTACAAGGTGCAAGACAAGCAAGGAAGTTTTGATTCAAGTAGTCACAGGTCTGTGATTCATAGCGGGATTGGCTTTGGGGATTCCCCCAGCAGTCTGTGGAAGTGATGTATGGCTCTTGACCTCATTGACTCCTTTAGCTTTAGACACTGTAAACCAGCGATTTAGGTGAATTTTTTAAAAGACATGTTTCCAAGCGTGTTACATCCATTTTCTCATTAGGCTGGCAAAGTTTCCATTGTTGTTTCAATGAAAGCACGTAAGAAACATTAAATGATTTAAAGACATTTAACATTCACACTTGCAGAAATACCACTCATTAAGTTGCTTCTACCAACCTTCATCACTGAACAGTTAACATATAGACACTAGTGCAAGTTCTCCCTTATTTAACTTACTGTTCCGTATGGCAAACTCTCTAACGTTTTTGTTACTGAGTACCCTTTCACTTTACTGCTAGCTTGTAAGCATGCTGGTTGCCGTGCTTTGTACGCTGCTGTGACATTTAGAATAGAGATCTTAACACTTGGTAGAATAGCAGCAGAATTTCTGTCCCGATTCTAGCCAAAGGCAAAACTCACATAATTTAATCAGGGCAACGTTTCTTCTAGAAGCATTAGTCCTAACTTGGCTTTGGCACTGATTCTTGAGCACTGCTGTAATCTGACTTGAAAGTCAAATATCTGAAGTATGAGGTATTTACTGTGTCGCTGTCAAAGATGCTATAAACTTTGTGCTCTTACAAGAAATCAGTATTGTACAAATGCTTCGTATGTAAAAATAGCTGTATTTGGCCCTAGATGTAAAAATTAATAATAATAATAATAATAAAATCCTTTTTAAAGCCTATTTCCGTGAAAGGGTGATACCTTCCAATGTTACTGTTTTCTGCTTTTCTCTGTATGCATCAAAACCAATGACTTAGTTTTTTTAAAAATTCTTACTGTACAGTTTCCTGTAAAATTATGCTTCTTTTTCATTTTCTTTGTAGGCAACAGAGATTTTGCTCCTGATGATCCACTGGAATTTAAGTCTCATCAGTGGTTTGGAGCGTCTGTGAGATCCAAAAACGATAAAATTCTGGTAGGTTTTTGATGCCCTTCAGATGCCTCAGTACTGGGATACTGTAGTGGAAAAAAATGTGAAAAGATCCAGATAACTCAGAATTTAAACAAAACCCCACTAATCGGTTTGCCTTGCCTTTTTAAGAATTTATTGGCTAGCATTTTTTAAGTCTGTATAAACAAAGGTTGTAGCATTTTTGTCTGGTTTTGAGGAAAGTAGTAGAATTAGTTTTCCTGAAGTTAAAATGTGTTATAAAATCTTGATGAAGCCTTTACAACTGTTGCTTTAAGACATTATTCTTTCTAAAATTCTTCTGATAAATCAGCTATTTATAAAAATACAAACTGGTAGTACTTCTGCCCCAGCGCTTTTGGTATAAATCTTCTCTAATAACACATGGTACATCTGCCAAAATTTTTTTTGGTTACTATTCTGTAGGAAATTGGAATTCCATTGTATTATTCTATACCCCCTAGCATTTTGCAGAGGAGTTTGTTTTCTCACTGCCGTGTTTTCTTCCTTAGGCCTGTGCCCCATTGTACCACTGGAGGACTGAAACAAAACAAGAGAGAGAGCCTGTAGGAACTTGTTACCTGCTTGCGGGATCCAAATCTGTGGAATATGCACCCTGCAGGTCAAGTAAGTGTAGAGCACTTCGTTGCTTTCCTGTTTGGAATTTCTCTTGTGTTTTACTGTGTGTACATTTGAAGCGGAATGTTTTAGAGGTATTTCCCCCCTCCAAGTATAGCCTCATAGCAATTAGGAAAAAAAACCCAACCAACCTAAGCTAGATCCAGACATCTGAATTCTCCTCCAGTTGACGTGCAGGGTGCAGACCTTGCTTTCTCTACTGTGGGCCAGAGGAAAATCTTAGATGTGAGTATCGTTGGAATTAATGGCTTCAGTTTTTGGAAGCACCGCTTCTGTAGTAATCGCTCGAGCAAAATTGTGTAGCAAGTGCTTTTTCAAAGATCAGCTCTAGAATTTTCTGAAGCTTAATTATTGTTACTCAAGTAATTGAAAGACAAAGCTTATTTTAGAAGACAAGGTTTTTCACAAGTATGTTCTGATTTCCATGTATGCATACATATGTAGCGATGCATTGTTTTAATTATATTCATTGTTGAATATTTTGAGTCTTATTTTCCAAATGCTTTGCATCCATTTCATGTATTTGAGTTAGTAGATTATTCAGATGCTTATAACCTATTTTAAAATATAGGAGTCTAAGACTTGAATGTTCAAGGTAGGATTTTTATTTTTTTTTTATTTGCTGAAAATCATTGGCGAACAGCAGAAATGTAATCCAATGTGGTTCAACATAAAAAGTTAAATAAGCATATATTAAACTAAGTCTCAACATTTCTACTCTGGAGCTGTAAAATCGTAACATTAACTCAGCCTTAACAAGTCTTGCTGGGATGAGTCTCAGTATGTAGAGATTTTTTCAGCCAGGTATGCTTTTGTTTGTTTGCTTGTTTTAAGCCAATACTTGAAACAACTTACAGTTATGTACCTTTCAGATTTTTATTCTATACCAAAAGAAAAAATTATTCCCTATTTTGCAGAGCCCTTATTTCCTGAATAAAAGTTGCAAATCTTTTTCCCCAAAACTTTTGAAGATTAAATACAATGAAATATGGAGTTGCTGTTTACTTTGACTGTGTTAGGCTAGAACATATGTTAATATTATATGTGTGTTAGGCCAGGCCTGAAGTTGTAACAGCATTTGGTTGTGAGTTGTTGATAAGGAGAAAATACTGATTTAGGAGAAAAAAAGATTCCACAGTTCAAGTTCAGGAGCACAAGGTTATTTAGGAAGATGCATTGGAAAGTGTCCACGTAATCATCTGATCTGGTACTGATAATGTTTATTTTATTTATTTTTCTCTCTCTTTCTTTTCTATCCATTCTTTTTTGTAGCCACTATCGATGCAGATGGACAGGGATTTTGTCAAGGTGGATTTAGTATTGACTTTACAAAGGTATGGGATTCTTTCTCAATTCCTACGAGCCAGCAGACAGTTTCAAGTTAACAACAACCCTGATACAGACCACATACAAGCACAGCTATTATGAAACTAAATGCAAACTACCGTTCCTGGGGGAAAAAAATCACAACCAATCACATCCTCATAAATAAACAAAAATAACTTCAAACTGCTCCGGTACTATAAACCTGTTGCTCCCTACATCTTCACAGCAGCACACTTTCACCTCTTGTAGGAATCAAGTCCTGAACAAATAGTCTGCTTTTCCAGCCTCGTGCTGTAAACCTCTGCAGCAGCTAGTCCTCAAGTGAATAAACTGTAGTAGTCAGGTTTTTTGAGATACTTATTTTGAAGGGATCGGTGCATAGCTAGTGTTACTTCTTGAGGAAGAATAACACTGGTAAAGGGAACTGGTAAACAATGTTCTTGAGAATTACGCTTTGTTTTTCTCATCAACTAGCAGAAGTAGACTTTTTCTTTTTTTGCTGTCTTATGTTTCTTTTACATTTATGTTCTCCCTGCCTTCTATACTTCTTTTTTCTTTTTTTTAAATTCACAATTACTTTTTAAATCCAAGCATGAGAAAACTGTGCACAAATCTGATAACTAAATATAAGGTTTTTTTAATATTGTACAGCTAAATTGTTTAGCGTAGTCTGGACATGTTAAGACCATGTAAGTCCTATTTGTGATGTGGCAATTTTTTTGAGTTCTTCATATCTTATGATTGGGTCATATCCCTTCTCTCTTTGCCGGAGGACACTTGTTTTTCCTCCAGAGGAAACTGCAAAGTGCAGTATAGGACTGTAAGTGTTTATTTTGCATCCACCCCTCAGACTTACTGTGCAGACTCTAGCCCCAGTTAAAACTAACCTTGGGCTCTAATCCAAAACCCTAGCTGAGCGGGCAAGCCTGGGTATAAAGTATCTCCAAATCTCTGACCTAGATTTTTCTGAGTGGTGAATATGGGAGTTTTTAAGATTAAAACCTGAATAAGTGGCTTAATTATTCAGCAAAGCCTATGGCCCAATCCAGTACTTACAGAGCAAATTCCCAGCATTGGGTTAGCTAATGTGGTTAAAGTTTCATAAAATGGTTTGTGGATTGCAGTTGTACCAAGGAATATGGAGTGTGGGAATTACATCACAGCGTTTCTGAATTAAACTTTTCTAAAGATAAGTTACAGAAAGTGGCAGGGCCAGAAGATGAAACTAGTTTTGTGTACTGACCTAAAAACATGTTGCTATTGCCTTGTAGCAGTCTTAAAGTTTCCTCCTAATTGTATTTCTGTTGCCTTAGGTTTATGGGGGTAGAAGGGTCTGTTACAATAAAAGCAGACTTCTGCCTAGAATTTTAAATGGATGAGATAGAGAAGCAAGTTACTGACGGCATATTGCTTGTTATCTTAGCATTTTATGAGGTGCATTTTTAATTAGTCATTCCTTCAAAAAATAAAATGTATTGGGATCAGTGAAGCTACAGTGATACACATACATGGGATTACTTCCCATAAACATAGGACATACTCGCTTGTTGTTAGATATGCTTAATGTGTTTTTCCTCTTTTCTTTCTTTTTTTTCCTCCCCTCCAAGGGAGACAGAGTGCTACTTGGAGGACCTGGAAGTTTTTACTGGCAAGGTGAGATATATTATTTAAGTCACAGAGAAGTTGACCTCTGATTTTTCTCTTTATCCTCTTAGTCATTTGTATCCACACTCCTCCAATCACTGTCAAAGCCTTTGTCAGTAAGAAAACTAGCAGAAATAATTTTTCTTCATCCTTCAATGTATCTCCTGAATAATCAAGGCAACCACAGGTTAAAGCGGAAGTAATAATTGTATAGATAGGTCTTTTGTCATTGAAATAACTCTGATCGTTTTAAAGGCATTTTCCCAGGAATGTGGGATTTGTTTCCACCAGCAGGACAAGTTTCCTTTAGGATATTTTGCTTGTTGTTTCAAAGTTTACATGTTTTGTAATTTCTGACACACGTATAAAGCATGTATTTTCAATGAAAAATGTAACCTGCAAAGAGAACTATCATTATCTTCCTTTGACGGCAAAGATGTATTGCGTTTGTTTATATTGATCTGTTTGTGCCTTGGTGCAGATTTTACCTCTAACTGCACTGTTTACACAGAATGTCACCTATGTATTTTACTAATGTGGGCTTCAGTCAGTGTTTGCAGGATCATTCAGTGTTTAGCTATAGCTCTCTGTTCAAAAGATGGTGCTGCTACCTACCATCGGGACATAGCTGCCAAAGTCTGCTGCCTGTTTTTTACTGTTTACGAAGTATTTTCTGTATCGTGCCACCTTACATGCAGCAGCACAGGAGGCTTGTTTCCAGCCCTATGTTTTAAATTCTGAACAAAATGGAATGATTGAAACTAAACTGCAGATACGGTACAATACAGATTATGTTTGTGTATTCATTTTATTGCTTTTTGCCAAAAGTGACATCTCATTTGCCAAAACAACCCTATTCTCTTCTACTACTACCAAAAAAAAAAAAAAAACAAAACTCAGCTCTGAATAGAAGACAATAGTATCCTTCTAAAACTAGGTTTTTCACCCCAAATTTTTATTCCACATCCTGAGACGCCAGAGGAGTAGTTTCCCCTATACTTCATACATCTATGAATAAGTATGCAAAGTAAGTGCTCTTCTGAAAAACAAATTTTTGTGACTCAAGATTTAATTTAAACTCAAAGAAAAGAATGTCATGAAGTCACCACCTAGTGGCTAGTGAAGTGAAAACAGGGAACGCGGTATTACACTGTGCTCATCTTATTAGCTTCTTGTCTGCCATATTAAGTTCTCGTGTTACGGTATTTAGACAAGGAGAGATGACTGAGTTCTGCAATATGCTTATGCTTACTGCAATATGCATATGCTTACTGGTACCTAACTGAGCAGTCCCATTTAAGTCCTGGCTTATATGTAGGAGCAGCTTCTATTTTCAGTGAGAATTCTTTGTGTGCTTTTGATTAAATATGTGCATAAATCTTTGCTGAAGTAGGATCCAGATTTTCACTTGCATCCTTTCTAATGCTGCTGCGATTTGCTATTTTCTGATCAGTATTGTGGAAGAGTTATTGCTTTAGAAGCAAGTATTCTGTAAATGAGTCCTGTTGCTTATTGAATGAGTGTGCACATATTTTATTTGTGGTTTTAAGCCATTTTGTTTCTCTTTAGGCCAGCTTATTTCTGATAGAGTGACAGAGATTGTGGCTAAATATGACTCCAAAGTCTACAGTACAAAGTATGATGACCAGTTAGCAACCAGACCTGCCAGTGCTGCTTTTGATGACAGCTACTTGGGTGAGTAGTTTGAAAAGGAAGAAAACCTAGCTGTACTTGAAAAAACCCCTTGCCGGGGGAGGTTTAGATTGGATATTAGGAAGAATTTCTTCACTGAAAGGGTTATCAAACATTGGAACAGGCTGCCCAGGGGAGTGGTGGAATCGCTATCCCTGGAGGTATTTAAAAGACGGGTAGATACGGTGCTGAGGGACACTGTTTAGTCATGGTTTTGGCAGCGTTGACAGTTGGACTCAATGATCTTAAAGGTCCCTTCCAACCTTGGTGATTCTGTGATTCTATATGTAAGTCTAAATCACACTACTATTAATTCAACACTTAATAGGTAACTAAAGAGCTACATACGTGAAAATGCAGTAATTTACGTATGACAGAAGCTTAGTTATTTTGCCATAGGCTTGATTCAAACAGCAATTGATGACAAAATAAATGGAAATATTTCCCTGAATTTTTGTGCTCTTTGATTCAGGCTGAATATGGGAACAACCAAGGAAGGATTTTTATGTGAGAAGTTAGTCACGTACCTTTTTATTTTGTTTTTGTGGTTTTTTTGGTTTTTGTTTTTCTGGTTTTTAGGTGGGGTTTTTTTTTGTGTGTGTGGGGGGGGTTTGTGTGGTGTTTTTTTTTTTTTTTTTAAGAAAAGCTGCTGTTTGTGAATACTTTACCAAAACAAAATAAAAATATGAAAGAATCATGTTTGGGAAGAAAAATAATGAAGAGAGTCCCTTAGAGGAGTGGAAAATCATCATTTAGCTTCATGTATGTCTAACCGGGTTCAGAAAAAAGCAAGGATAGACCAGGACAGTTCCCAGGATAATAATTTTAAAATTTTCATCTCTGATCTCAAATTCATGGATGCTGATGAATTACAGTCTACTCATGTAACTGTTCATAGTCTAAGCTACCTAGGGACGATGTTTATTCCATTGCCTTTTAAGATGAAGTGAAAGGACTGTGCATAGAGATGTATGAAGAGTGTAAAGAGAGGTGGAAAGGTTTAATAAGGTTTTTAAAGTGATTTACTAATTTTGTCTGTTGATCAGGTTATTCGGTGGCTGTTGGAGACTTCAATGGTGATGGCATAGAAGGTAAGACCCTTGCTTCAGTAAAAAAATCATGTTAATATGCTGGGCAGGTCTTTCAAATAAATGGTATAGAACAAACGATACAGTGCACAGGAAAATGTATAAAGCACTAGGAATGAGCTGTTCTGTTCAAGCAAAGTCATTGTGCTTTGGGACCTGAATGTTATCTGGGTGTCTTGCTTTTTATTTCAGACTTTGTATCTGGAGTCCCAAGAGCAGCAAGAACTCTGGGCATGGTAGGAAATTTGAAACATTAACCTTTACAAGAAATAAAAAAGATGAATATTGTTGGTTTGCTGTAATATGTATTTTTTCACATGCAGGTGTCTATTTACAATGGGAAAAACATGTCTTCCATGTACAACTTCACTGGAGAGCAGGTATGTAGCTTTACTCAGTGTGATGGGTGACCGGGAGGCTGTTCCTATAGAAAGGTGACATGTTGAGATGGTATTTAGGGTACTAGAACATATAAATTCTGTATGTTATTAGCTTACGTGCCAAAGAAAAATTTTACGAAGTCTGTAGGAATTCTGAAAATACATGTTCTGTGAGTTCCTGTTTTGTAGTACTACTTTGAAAAACAATCTTATTTAAATGAAGGAAATGCTGCCTATTTTGAGAATTGGGAAGGAGGACTGGATCATGAAAGGGGGAATGGGGAAGGTAACTGATCAGTTTACTTCCTAGCAGAGTAAGGAAGAGAAGGGAAAATACAAGGAGAAAGGAGACAAAAAATTTTGTGGTTTATATTATAATCTCCCCAACATCTTCTCTATGCGGCTTTGTATAAACTTATTTGTGTGTTTATATTACTACAACTCACAAGTTTGGTTTGAATTTTGTTTTCCAGATGGCTGCCTATTTTGGATATTCCGTGGCTGCCACAGATATCAATGGAGACAAGTAAGTGTCCTCTTCTCCCCGCTGCCACCCAACTTGTTTCTGGAAAGAAAAAAAAGAAGCTTTTATTAAAAAGTGTTTCCTACAATATAGACTTCTGTCTTCATTACTGGTTTAGCATGTATCTGCACAACATACTTTCTTACTATCAATCAACGTTTGTTTTAACAATTGTAGATTTGTTTGTGTATTTATCTAAATAAATGCACGTATGTATTCACATGCTTTAAATGCATTTAATTCTGGTATATTTGTGCTTACTTTGTCTATAAATATTTGCCTTCAGTTGCAGTTTAAAGATAGGTAACTTTCATCTTAATATTGACTTCAGTGCTGAGTTAGTCCTACTAATGAATGCTTAAGAGAATGAAACTGAATTTTCATGTTCTTACTGAAGAACCTTATCCTTCTTTGGTCCAGTTACACAGATTTGTTTATTGGAGCCCCTCTTTTTATGGATCGAGGTTCTGATGGGAAACTTCAGGAGGTTGGCCAAGTTTCTATTTGCCTTCAACGAGCCTCTGGAGGGTTTCAGATCACAAAGCTGAATGGTTTTGAGATATTTGCAAGATTCAGCAGTTCTATTGCACCTCTGGGGGATCTAGATCAGGATGGCTTCAATGGTAGGACATTATTTATTGATCAGTATTTTCAGCTTATAGATGAAATCTAGACAGCACACTGAATATGGATTCTGCACACAAACATTAGACATTCTAACCATGACTGAATGTTGGACACTAAGGTCTAGACTCCTTTCGATGCTTGTATGCTACTCCCAAGAATGCTAACAGGAGTTACATGTATGCATCGAGCAGAGACTATACCATTTAAACTACAGCATGGATTATTTTAGCTGTTACACCGATCAGTTTATTACTTTCTAAGTGATAAGCACAGTAGAAACTTCAATGAAGTATCTGACTCTCCACTGTGGCTTGTTAGGACATCTTCAATATAATTTTCCTGTTTCCATTGCATAAAGCCAATTTTCCTCTCCAGAAGCACGATGATGACCGGAAAGAAGGATTTGTTTCAGAGAGCTGGTTAAAAATGTTCTGATAGAAGAGATTTTCCTGGGAAAAGTCTAGATTTTTTTTTTTTTTTTAATTTCAAAATGGAAGAGTCTGGTGAAAATATCCCATAACAACTACAGCCAACTGTACCAAGAGCTGAGTGTCTTGAGCAAGTATCTGGATGAGAAGTCTGCGTCTGATACAGCTGAAGCTGTGGACTTTCACACCTGTTGCCCATGCTTCTTGTTACTTAGGAGTGGAGAACAATGAAACAGACAAGAATCATATAGTTTTGGGACGGAATCTTCCAGGAGTCCTAGGGAGAACACTTTGTTTTGCAAGTCATGTTCCAGTGTTTCCTAAAGAGTGGTAGAAATTTGAGTTCCACAAAAAAATGCTCATGTTTGTTTTTTCCGTTCTGCTTGCAAGCTAAGTATTTTCTGAAATATCAAAAATTATAATATTTCAAATTTCCAGGTAGCTCTAATTTATTTTTTTTTAATTAAATCATTGGTATTTTCTCTAATCTGCAGCTTTTTTTACTTATCTTGGAAATATCTCATTCTATATGTAAAATAGTCAAATTTTAAAACCCTGTAAGAAATGCAGAAGAGATGTAGCAAGCAGTATCATTTGTTCCAGCAACTTACCCATTAAGTGATATTAAGTGAATAAGTGACTTGTCCATTAATGGATAAAACTTGATTTTTAGGCCAACTATAAGTGTGTTAACTTCAGATTCTCTTTTTGTAATGTGCCAGTTTGAAGAGGATGTATATTTTGGAGCTCAAAATATTTTATGCCTTACGTTTTTGAGGTTCGTGTTTAGATTTTTAATTGCTAATAGTATACAGAATTAGTGTGAAGATGCAGTATCACTACAGCTATTTACAGAAGACTTTGGAAAGGTTGCAGCTGATAGCCAAAAAACCCAGTCACTTGATAATATTATCCAAACAATGTTTTGATTCCATCATATTTCAATCTGAAATACACTGTAGGTGAGAAAATCATAGCAAAAGCTGCCTCTTTGTGATTACTTTGCTATTACTTAATCTGGGGTTTTTTTAGTCTTTTTTTTTCCTTGCTCTCTTTCATTTTGGGAGTGTTAATTAAAATGCCTTCCATCACAGTATGGTGCAAGATTGGAATTTCTACTGTTTTCATAAAGTTTGCAATGATGAGTCAAAAATACAAAATGGTAAACTTCTGAGTCCTTGTTCTTTTCATGAAACTTTCACAAATTTAAGGAAAGAGGAGGGAATAATGTAATTACTCTGTATGGTGTTTAATATTTAAACATTTTCATGTTTGGTCTTTGAACCAACTGCAGAAATGTTGACTTTAGATCACATGTACATTTCTAAAGCTGTCCTTACAGGTAGTCTAATCAGTGTTTTGTTTATTACAGTTTATTAGTCATTGATAATGAGTACTCTCAAATTTATTAAGCTTTAAGAGATAGTATAATTGCACTAACTGACAGTTCTTCATAACACATATTGCCAAGCCATGATCAGGATAGACTGGAATTTGATATTTACTATTGTTTTAGGCTGATTTATATTTTCCAGAATTATTAAAATGTCACACCCTTTGGAGGAACATGAGTGTGTTAATGAAATGGGCAGAAAAATGAAAAGTCCCGCTTACTTTTCTGATTGGATGCCAACAGTGACTAATTCTGGGTGTTTAATACTGTCAAAAGCATCACAAATCCATATGATTTGGCTGTAAGTCAGTTGCTGAAGTGCAGAAGTATTTGCAGAGCCATTCCTTTCCCTCCTCCCCACCATACAACTCTATGATATATGTTCTTGTTAAACATTTATACTTTCCAGAAAATCCAGCATCCAATTAAAAAAAAAAGAAAAAAGTTGTTGATGAGCCTTCTAAAGGCCAGTTGCATTTCCTCCCTACTGACGCACATTGAAACTGTAATATCAGAAATTATTGATCAGTGTAATCACAGTTATGTTCTCCTAGTCTGTGTCTGGAGATGCTGACGATTGTTCTTTTGGTTTACAGATATTGCAGTTGCTGCACCGTATGGTGGAGAGGACAAGAGAGGACTTGTCTATATCTACAATGGAAGAGCAAATGGTTTGAATGCAGTCCCATCTCAAATTCTAGAAGGCCAGTGGGCCACTCGCACTATGCCGCCCAGCTTTGGGTACTCGCTGAAAGGAGCCACAGATGTGGACAAAAATGGATATCCAGGTCCTTTGCTCTAAATGTCGCTTTAGAATAACTTAATAGTAGCCCCACCTGTGACTAACAGTATATTTTAAAAAATAAATTATAATGTGTAATATTTCTCCTTTCTTCTTAGACCTGATTGTTGGAGCCTTTGGTGTTGATACAGCTGTTTTGTATAGGTAAGTATCCCTCTATGCTTTTACATAAGCGTGAGCAGAATGAAAGCTCGGTGGCATTCTTGACTTACAAAAAAAGGCTGGATCAGGGAAGTCTGAAATTCTGCCACTCCACCTTCCAAACTGCTGGAGGTAAAAAAAGGTTATATTGCTGTTTTCCCTGAGTAAATCTGCAGTCTGCTATCCATTATTTATCTTTCTCAATAGTCAATAGTTAAAATATAAACATGCTGTCTTCAAGGCTTTCTGAGTGACAGTTTTCTAGATTCTGACACATACAGGGTGCTGCTAGCTATTACACTGCAATCCCGTCATCCTCATCCAAACTTGCTCATTTTGGGAAAATACCTTACTTGTCTGTGCTAGAAATAGACAGGATGTCCTCTTAACACAATTGTCCATGTTCTGACTCTGATGGTAACAAAAGGGCACAGAAAAGATTCCTGCTTTTGCCTGATCGACTAAACGATTTTTTGTTATTCTTGCAGTTTCACTTAACATTGTCTAAATGTGTATGTGTATGTTTCACAGTTTGATGGGGAGGGTATTGTCTGACATGGTGTTGAATGCTGTTCAGGAAGATGTTTTCTTTGCAGGGCTAGACCAGTTATTAGAGTAAATGCTGCCCTGGAAGTTAATCCAACCATTCTAAACCCAGAAAACAAAGCCTGTTCACTGTCAGACGTAAAAGTTTCTTGGTAAGCTGGGTATCTTTATTTTCCTTTGAGGGGAGGGACCTTTTTGGTTTTTATTTTCATACGCTTTCAATTTTGAAAGGGTTCAGGAAGTCTAGTCAGCTAATTTAAAAAAGGTGATCAAACACAGATTTATTTTTTTTTTTTTTTTTCCTGAAAGCACAGACAGTACAAAATAAGAACTCTTTGACAACAGTGGGAGGACCAACATTGTCTTCAACAGATGCTAGACTGACTCCTAAGTTACATCCTACCTGCAGAGATTGCCAGTTGTCTGTGTTGAGTAGAGTAAGATCTTCCCAAGGTGGTAATGGATCACACGGCTTTGGAATGTTATTACCCATTAACTTAATTTTTAGGTGACAAATAGAGTGGTCCTTTGGAAGACACTTGGGAAATGATCTGCTCTGCAAACTGGTTTTGGTTCTTATTCCTGGACTATTATCCAAACCCACTTTTCCTTTCTAGTGCTAACTTCCTTTTCAACTCAGTATGCCAGTTCCTTCTAGCTTTAAAAATAAATGAGCTACAGTTGATTTCAGGAATAAGCACTCTGCTTCACAGGTGACTATTCCTACATGAGTCAAGACTCCAAAGCTTTGCATTGCTGTCTACTTATGTTATAGTTTCTTGTCCACCAGTAGAAAATAGCTTTTGGAGAGTGAGCTAGAGCCTCAAAAGAGAATGCCTTTGCACTGAGAAAAACAGTAAAGAATTTTAGAAGAAAATGAGAGAAAAAGTGTGTGAAACTAATCTTTTCTTTTCCTCCAAAACAGCTTCAAAGTAAAGTTCTGCTTAAAAGCGGATGGCAAAGGAAAGCTCCCTAATTCCCTCAGTAAGTTCTGCTAGTTTAAAAACTTTAAAGTCCTTTCATATTGTTTGCGGACATGAGCACTGGTCATCATTCTTTTTCGTTATTGAAACAGTTGTCTACCGTTTACAAGCACATTCCTACCAATTCAGTAACGATATACATCTATATGACTGTCTTAAGCAGTTTTTTTGCTGAAGTTGTGTTGAAGTCAGTGGGATTTGAGCATACCTGGGACTTCAGGCTTACGTTTAACCTCTCGGTGAACCTAGTCTTGGAAAGTCCTTTGTATTTTACAGAATTGAGGTCAACTCTCATTGAGGGGAGTTTTAGACAAGAATATTCAAATATCCGCATTGTTAGGCCTGACAAATACAGGCAAGCCACAAGGGACTTCTCACACTTTTGTTGAAATTGTGACCTTCTGATGGATATCACTGATTTTTGCGTCAGATTCTTTGGATCAGAATCAGGAAAAGATTGTTTCAAACAGGTTCTTAAGCTGTCTCTAAGATTTTTGTAGTGTGGCAGACAGCCTGCTACAATCAGATTTTGTCTACTGATTATAAAAGCTTTTCCTTATTTTCTGTATGGCATGTACAGAGGTGGTATGATCTGGGAAGATGAATACAAATAGCTGTTACATATTTTAAATTTCATTATCTATAGCAAATATGCGAAGTAATTAGATTAGCAAGGCAGTTAATTATGTGCAAGATTGCTTTAAAATTTTCAGGGCAGGAGAAATTAACTTTTGTTCTTGCAGTTCTATAGCAATTATAAATGTGTCAGTGCTCTTGCATGTTTCCAGTTTCTAAGCAAAAAGCAGAGTCTAATTTAGGACAACAACAATGCTTGTTAGTTACTGTATTGAGAACTAACTTAGTAAGAGATTTTATATTGAAAGAACTGGAAGTTCTAAAAGTTCCAAGTACTAGGTTTTCATTGTAGCTGAAATGAGCTTTTAGCTCCATTTCTGATGGGAATCTGCACTGTGTTTAATTGAATGTAATATCCCTAACCTAAATGCTTTGGATTGGACAGATTTCCAAGTGGAGCTGCTGTTGGATAAACTTAAGCAGAAAGGAGCTATAAGGAGAGCTCTCTTTCTCCACAGCAAACAGCCTAGCCACTCTAAGAACATGACTATTACAAAGGGGGGCAAAATGAATTGTGAAGAACTTGATGCCTTTTTGAGGGTAAGTAGCCATTTGTGTTTTAGGCAAATAATTTTTGGTGCATTGTCTGTTACAAATTTCTTGTGTTAAGTGTTTAAAAAAATATATAAAAAAGAAATGCTAGAGAAACTTCATGCCCAATGGATAGACCTAAAATTACTAAACCCATGTGTCTGTCCTGGTTTATCACTGCTGTCAGAGCGTGAACGACAGATATTATTGTGACTAAGGTCCTGGTTACTAGACAGTTTGGAAATTCAATTTTGAACTTTGTTATGGACTTCTTGGACAAGTTCTCTAGGCGCAAAATTAGTTATGATTTCCAAGGAACATGAAAGTCAATAAGCAGAGAATGTGCTTCTACTTTGGAGGTAAAAGAACAAAGAAAAATAGGGATCTGCAACTAAAAAGCAAAGATCAGCAAATAACAGAGAAGACAGAGAAGGTTGAAATATTAAGTTTGCTTTTTCTGTCTTTTTATTTTAGTCCCCACTAATGTAGACAGATGCTAACATAATTAAAAAGTGTAACCCAGTAGAAGAAACACTGCCTGAAATAAGAAAAGACGTGTGAAAGTGGAGCTATGTAACTTAGATGTAGCTCAGGTTTACCTCTGAGTACTTACAAACCAAACATAAACAATACTTACTCCCCAGTAAAAATACTAGTAATCATTAAGGACTCATGGAGGACAGGTAATACCTTTCTTTGACTGGCCTTGTGAGCGGCATATATATGTAAATAGACATCCCAGATTTCAGTGTTAGTAAAGGTTTTAACACTTTTCCACCTGACGTTCTCATAAAGTAATGACAAATGACCTTCATGAAATTATGTTAAATTGGATGCGAACACAGTTGAAAACTCTAAGGAAAAGAGTTATCAATAGGTTTCTGCCCATAGAAGATAGCTTCTGAAGTAAGATCCTGCAGTGAGCTGTTCTAGGTTCAGTAATTCTCACTGTTCTCAGAAACACAATAATGAATCAGAGTTTACACTGATAAAATCTGTGGCTAACATAAAGGTGGTTTGTAAGTACTCTGAAAGGCAGGATCAACATTTGATGACTAGAATGATTTGAAATGAACAATGTGAAAGTCAGCTAATCCAAGTGCAAAGTAATAATTTTGGGAAGGAAAAATCACAAGTCCAAAGATTAATATCTACGAGGGGTCTTAGAAGCGTCCTGAATTTTGTCTGACAGGAAAGAACGGAATTGTATAGACCTTTCAGGCTCCTCGCTATTACAGTTCTATGGCTTAATGCTTCTGTATACTCCAGTTTTCCATTTGTAAAACAGGCATGTTACTGCTAAGATTGTCCATCTTCAAAGTTTACACTGCAAGTTTTTCTGACAAGAGATTTTCTAGTTTGAAAAGAGCCCAGAAGTTTTAATGCTGTTTTGGCTTCCTCATTCCTACTACAACATGAACAATAAATAAAAATACTGCTCAGTATTGCTCTTGGGATGACTGTTTGTTGCCTTTTGAAGAATATTTTCTTTTGTTGTTGTTTTCTTCACAAGTTTTAATTGTAATTCAAATCTGTGGTTTTCTCAGGATGAATCTGAATTTAGAGACAAACTAACTCCCATTACTATTTTTATGGAATATCGTCTGGACTACAGAACAGCTGCAGACGCAACAGGATTGCACCCTATCCTCAACCAGTTCACTCCTGCTAATATGAGCAGACAGGTATACTTCTTACACAATCTGATGAGAGAACCCAGAACATATTTTCAGCTTTCAGTACTTATTCAATACTTACGTTCATCTTAGCACTTCTGAAAAATTAAGATACCAAAACACACATCTAGGCTTTAGTCTTTGAATTATGGAAATACTGATGGTTAATGTATGTTTGTCTTCTCTTTTTTTCATTCTTTCTGTTTCAAATTTCTTTTTTGACACATTATTCCTTAGTGCTGGACTTCCTTTTCGTGCATGCTAATTAAGAGTTTTCTGGAGAAAAGCAGTTAGAGTGGTATTGAAGGTGTTAATCTTGAAGGATTGGAGTGTTGCATCCATTGCTCCTACTATGCTCCTCTGTGTATTTTGTGTTTATCCCTATAGTTCTCTTAAGGTAATAAACATAATTTTTCTATTTCTACCCTGAATACAAATTTTTACACTTGTTTGTAAAGAGGATATTGGAGATGCAACTCAAGATGAACAGATTATTCAAAGTACGGAAAGAGGATTAAGATCTGTAGACATCAGTCCTGGAATTGCAGTGTGGCAGGATTAGGCACAGTGCCCCCATATATAAAAACTCATTTGTTCTGTTCTAAGACTAATGAGGTGAAGATATCTCATAGCCAGCTATTTAGTAAATTTTTTATTTGGTGGTGAAACAGTATTACTGGAAATGTATGTTAGAACAGATGCAGGAATTTATAAAACAATATGCATTTGATTTTTGTGTAGGCACATATTCTGCTGGATTGTGGTGATGATAATATCTGCAAACCAAAGCTGGAGGTTTCAGTAGAAAGGTAAATACATGAGACAAATACTTCAGGGAAAAGTAACTTCGCTGCTTGAATTCTAAACTTCAAGAGCTTGTAATGCTTTTGGTAAAAGGATGTATTGAAATAAGTAGGACGCCTCAGTGTATACAATCTAAACTCATGCTTATTTGTTTAAAGGAAAACCCATTTTCTGCTTTGTAACCTAATGTCTTTAGCATGTAATACAGGGAGAGCACAGACCACCTCTCCCCACACCAGCTCCCACTATAAGTGCACAGTACTTAATTGTATATTTGCTAAGCTATAGGTTATATAGCTCATGCATAGCAAGCATAAACCAGTGTTAGCTGCAATTGTACTACTGTTCCGTTATTTAATAGTAGATAGACACATGACGATGTGAACAGGCATGATTTTATCTAGCAAGGGGTGGGCAAGGTCTCTGTTGTCACGCGTATGAAAAGATTTGTGGGTATTGGTAATATCTTTCATTAAACCTGGAAAAAAAGAAACAAGTATTAACTTGTAATTCTTTCATGAGTCTGGGCTTTTTGTGCTTTGTATGCCCAAAAGCCGTTTGTAGTGTATTATCTCTACTCATAAATGTCGTCTGTTTTTTATCCCCTTAGTGCAGAGCTATAGCATATGCACACGTGTGTAGGTAGTACAGTTCACAAGCATGCTCATTCACGCAAATGCTTCAGAAACATTTTACATCAGTGCAGGTATGGCTAGGTTTCATTGTAGTTGCAGAAATGAAAATACATTGTTTGGAAAGATAGTATTTTTGTATCTGGAACAAATGTATTGCAGAGGTTGTGGCTGTATTCTGTAGTTGAGCCTTCCATCAAGTTTTGTCATAAATGTATGCTTGCACCTCTGCTAAGTAGGCACATAATTCAAAACGTACACAGTGATTTAGCTGTTTGTGATTGTTAGTTCTTTGTTAAAAAAAGGTGTCAGTGGTTTTGTGGTTTATTGTAAATTTTATAAAAAAGTTTCTTACAAAACAGCACGTAATATTTGTTCCATTTTTGTGATCGTGGATGCGTTTTTCTTTTAAACATAGCGTAGAGCTTTCCTGGTATTCCTGAAGCATAGATACGGCCTCTAGATTTCTTTAATTTCTTTGTGCAGTTTCAGAATGTCTTTTGTTTCTGTAAGTTCAACCAGTTCAATACACTTTAAAATCTGAATGCAGAGCTCATTTTTACACTTATTTTTTGTAGTGATCAGAAACAGATCTATATTGGTGATGACAATCCCTTGACACTAATTGTCAGTGCTCAGAATCAAGGGGAAGGAGCCTATGAAGCAGAACTCTTTGTCATCGTTCCGCCCCAAGCAGATTTCATTGGTGTTGTCCGTAACAATGAGGTAAAACTCCATCTTTCTTCTTTGGGTCGTCATATTTCAGGTGCTGCTACGGAAGTCTGCGGAAGAGGGTCTGTCAGTGCTGTTTTTTACGCTTCAATCTTTAAGCAAAGCACTGAAAAAATGATAAGGTTCTTCCAAGCCGCAAGGCTATATAACACCTGGCTGGCTGGTTCCAGTTTAAGAGCCTACTGCTAGCAACAAAGGTGAACCATCTGTGTGATGGTGCTTGACACACAGAGTTTATCTTCTACAAGTCTTTACTTGAACGGTGCCCTTCTTAATTTATTTAAATTTAGACTTAGCATATCATGTGCTAGGTAAAGAGCTGGGCACCTGTGAGGCAAAAAGTGATGTTGGGTATGACTGTTCTCTTCCACCGAAGTATGTAGAAAGTCTTGGGTGTCAGTTATCCTGACTACACTGAATATTAAAGTTTATTTCTTGACTTTCCCTTGTTGTGTTATAAAATGTCTGTATAACTTTTGTTTCTTTGAAGACACATGAGTATAGTCCAAATTTTGTGTTAGCCCATTATAGTTATTTATAAGTAGTATGCTTTCAGATTTTCTTCATCCTCGTTTTCATTCAGTATAATCTGTGATCAAGCAATATATCTGAAAGCTGCAGAATGTTAAGGGGAAAACTATTTTTCCCCTATATGAAAGGATTCCAGCTTCTATACCACATCCTTCATATATGTTGGACCACACCTTGATTTGGTTCTCCAGTTTGCCTCTGCTACTCTAGAGCTTTGTGATGTGGCTTTATCCAAAATCTGATAGCTCCTCTAAGACCTCTTTTAGAGAAAGCTAGTAAGTATTCATGTTATTTTGCCTTCCAGTCTTTATTTTTGTATGGAGAGTTTTAACCCTTGCCCGATTACCAAAGCCTTCTTCACATAGGTTTTAAAGAATCATGTAGAGAAATGCTTCAGGTCACAAAAATCATCAGTGCTCCCCAATAGAAGAGTACTGAATTTCTGTTTTTATAACCTTGGAACGAGCATGTATCTCATATAAAAAATACTTGCCTCCGTGGAAACTTCTATATTCAGATTTTCTTTAATTTTAGTGCTTGATTGTGTTAGGTTTGAGAAATTATATTAAAATTACTAGTGCAGCATATCTAGAGTTTTTGTCCAGACTTTCATACAAGTGTCCAGATGTAAAGAATGACATTCCTTAATATTTCTTTCTGCTTTATTGCAGGCTTTAGCAAGACTGTCATGTGCATTTAAAACAGAGAATCAAACTCGCATGGTAGTTTGTGATCTGGGAAATCCCATGAAAGCAGGAACTAAGGTAAGGTTTGGTCCAACAGGTGTCTGGTAGCTCCAACAGGAGCGCAGTTGGCATTTTTCTTAATCACAGTAGTGTTTGGGCAAGATGTTTACTCATAGGAATTTAAGATTAGATCTAGCTGACATTTAGCTGCCCACACGTTTGGTTAGTTCAGTGGTAACTGGTTTCAACTTTCCAGCTAAATTAAAGGCTGAAAGGAGTGTTTGTGAGTTTTATGATGCAACTTGAAAGGAGTAATTCACTAAACAGTGGAATTAATGAACTCCGGTCCCTCATGAGTTTGTCTTTAGATTTAGCTGATTAATATTTTTTAGTATATGATAAAGAGTTAGCACATAACACGCCTTTCTCTTAGTGGAAACCTAATAGTGCTGCTCTCTTCTGCCTGGTTCTGTGAAGTTTGAGAGTTCTGTCTAGTTGAGACCTCTGCACTTCCACCAAATGTAGCTGAAATTGGAAGAATTAAAAAGTTGTTAGTGGGCCTTGGCAGATATTAAGGTGTCATGACATAGTAAGTCTTATTTTCTGAGGAAATAGAGTGAAAATCAGTCATAATTATAAACACTTTGATGGTGCTTTTCTTCCAAGAGCCATTTTGTATAGATGAATAAATGCTATTTCCAAATTCTTTCAAAGTATATCAAGCTGAACTGTGCAACTATCATGCACTGACTTAGAACAAACCTTGGGAACTGAATTTAGAACAACCGAAGTGTGCTCTGTTCTATGGTACTTTTTGCAGCACATAAGGATGCTCAGTTATGTGTAAAAATGGCTGAAACAAGGGGGTGAGCATGATGTAACCCTTACATTTCTATTTTGTGGCAGTGATGCATTGGCTGAAACCTACAGAGAGATTTCTAGCCGTGGTGAACCGGACAAGTTTTATTTGCCAGTTCTCTCTGTGCGTTCTCTTTATGACCATGTCCCTCAAGCAATTTTGTTGTAGTATAATAGTATGAGGAAGCTTTTATCGTGTATTTTATTGTGCTTCCACTGAACCACGGTGATTTTTTTCCTAAAGCTACTAGCTGGCCTGCGTTTCAGCGTGCACCAGCAGTCTGAAATGGATACCTCTGTGAAGTTTGACTTGCAAATCCGAAGGTACGGAAATCTATGAGCATGCACCTCACCTGGCAGATAACGTGCTAAGTAAATAGACTGTGAATGGAGCAGTTAGTTTCACTCTGGACTAATTCTCTGGTCTTTGCCTCGTAATTGTTTAAAGAATAAACACAACTTTTTAATGAATTATGTTTTGGAAAACATATATACTAATATATATACTCATATATATATATATACTCATATATACAGGCCATGGCAGAAGTGAAATACTAATAATGAGGAACAAAACCATTTAAAGTGTTTCAAGGAAAACTTTGTATTTTTGTACCTGCGTACTGTTGTGATCTACTGATACTAGTGTAGTGACACAGAATGACTTGTGTCTTTGGGTTTCTAACCCTGTTTTAAAACTGATGTTTGAACTCTGAATTCCTTCTGATGTAAAGCCAGAATTTCAAATTTTATGTATTTTGCGGTTAAGGTATAAGTCTTTCAGAAAAGGCAATGCATGTGGTGGTCTGAACAGAAGCAATATGCAGTGAACCGTTTTAAGTGTTGTACAGTAGCCAGCATAAGAGAGTCTAAAAATTAAATGGAACAAAACAGTAGTATTCCTGTTAATTATAAGATGAGCACAGCACTTTCATATAAATATGATACATAAATATGAATTTATACCTATTGGAGATGATATCTAAGATTTGGAGATGTGACCAATAGGAGTCTTTTTACCTTATACAGTTTTATGTTGCTTAATGGACAGTACAATACAGCTGCATTTTCTTCTCCATGGTGGACCAAAAGCGCTTTTTTTTTTCCCCCCCATTTAAGGGCTTCGTATTTTTTAATGTAGTGAATAAATTATTCTAATCCACATATGCATTTTTCATCTACAAGAGTTAAATGAGTTAAACCTGCCATTCTATTTTCATGATACAGTGGTTTGCCATACTGATCAAAGGCCTCGGCAGCATTAATATCTCTTTGATCTCACATTTCTGTCTGTTCAATTTTTCCCCTCTTCTCCATCAGCTAGTAAGCTGTGCCAGTGGCATGTGACTCCAGTTCTTCTTTGCAGAAGGTGATCTTCTCTGGGGTGTCTGTTGTCTTCCTTAAGCTAACAGCGGTCACTAACTACCTTTCACTGGCTTTAAAAAGAGTCAGTGAGGTTGCTTAAGTCATGCTTCTCTTCTGATAAGAGAGAAAGGACGTTCCTGTAACATTTTACAGCTTTATGGAAGGAAATTCCTTCCGTGACTTCTGAATGCAAGAACAATGATGCAATTGAACATGGTAATCACAGTTTATAGTGACAGGCATTATCAAGGTATTATCTTGAAGAGGTTTTAAAGATCGCACTAGTTGTCTTAAACTCACAAGGCTAGATTTCCAAAGCTGGCACAATCCTTAGCAGAACAACTGTTGTCTCTGAAAGGATGAGGTATTTACAGGTCAGGAGGAAAACACTGTTGCATGTATCTTTTGATTACAGCAGCAGTGAAGAATAATTAGAGGATTTGATTTGAGAAGATCTTTCTAAAGGAAATTGGTTAGGTAGACAGAATAATCAGATGTGTTGAAGGAGATCAGGATTCTGTTCCCTGTGCCACTTTAAGGGGTGTAGGAGTGCTCTTTGTGTTTCTTTTTCTCTGTTTACAAAGAAAGTCCAAAGAAATATTATGTGTGAATGACTCTACATGCCTTAATATTTGTCATCTCTTGGTGTATCTGAAGCGTAGGAATCAGATGTTAACTGTATTCATTGACAGGTTTAAACACTGTGAAGAGGGGTAGGCAAAAGTAGCCCTAGCATACTTTTCTGTCTTGGGACAACAAGTCCCTGAGCAAAACAGATGTCCTACAGTGGAACTTAAGCTATATAGTTCGTGTTACCCCACAGTACTGGCATTTGAATTTTCTTACATGCAGTAGCTAAGGAACACAGCCTGCATTAGAGTTGTGTCCTTTATCAGCTTCTCCCTGCTGAGGTACCTCCAAACTGTGCTAAGGATGGGACTGACATGCATTTAGGTGAGAACTTGCTGGAACGTGCTCCTTAGTTTTCAGTAAATCTGCTTTCCTACAGGGCTCAGCAGTCATGTTATGATGTTACATACAATTATTTTAAGTGTGGTTTGGTTTGTTTGTTTGGTTTTTTTAAAATACTTACTCAGTTAAGAAATTAACTTTTATTTTCTCTGCAGTTCCAACCTGTATGACAATCTAAGTCCAGTAGCGTTCTATCAGGCTGACCTTGCCATTTTAGCAGCTGTTGAAATTAGAGGGTAAGCATTGATGCTATTTTAGTAGATGCCTTTCTCAAATGAACTTTGCATGTTTGCTTCTTTAGAATTCAAGGAACTTTCTTTCAGGTCTGTGTAAGTTTTCAGGAAGTCTTAGGGAATTTTTAATCATAAAGAAAATACTGTTCTCTCTAGCCACCCATTTGGACTTTCAGATCTTAAATAATTCTAAATAATTACAAAATTAATTACTTTGGGGGGGGGAAATTGCCCCTCAGTTTTGGAGGTGCACACATTTCTCCGGATCACTTTCCTCCTCCACAAACTGTCTGGGTTTTCATCTGAAAATCCCTGAAACCTTTTCGAAAACCAAAGTTGAAAATCCTATTGAAGATAAGTTTGCAATGTCCTCACCTTCTTCAGTCTTGAGCATAGTATTAATATTGTAATGACTCCATTACTTCTGCTTACCAAAAATCTATACTTCACACCTCAAAGCTATATAATCCTCTTGCTTAGCCAGTTAATTCAGATTTCTAAGTCATTATTTTTTAAAATTTCCCCTACATTCATTATTGTGATCTAATTTTATTAATATTTGAGAGGTAGGGGGATGGCTCAACTGAAAAGCATTATTGCTAGCTTCACTGTTTTCAGTGCATGCTGAATTATTCTTATGACTACTGAATAAGTCTCTACATCACCAGTATTTCTCATTATCGAAGTATTTCACACTTCGTGGGTTTTTTTGGATGACAGGTATTTGTTAGTGGTTTAATAGGTGTTGTAGGATGAATCCAAAGTTTAGGACAGGAAAAAAATGTTTCTAAATGCAATATTCATCTTTTCATGTAAAGAAGAAAACTGGACATTTAATATACAAGTTCCTGAACCTCTGTTCTTTCTGTTTTTATATACAGAAGATGAAAAATTGGAGAATGTATTTTAAGCATGTTGATTTTTTGAGATGTTCTAGAGAATTACATTTATCGTTTCATACTTTATAATAACTTGTTCGCTCCACTATTTAGTGTGTCGTCTCCTGATCACATCTTCCTTCCTATTGCAAATTGGCAGCCGAAGGAGAATCCAGAAACAGAAGATGATATTGGGCCTCTAGTTCAGCATATCTATGAGGTGTGCAATTACTACTAAATTAAATTACACAGTTCTGTGATAAATGAAAAGAAAGAAATCTTCTAATGTAGCTTTTCTCTGGAGTAAATGGTTGGGGTTTTTTTTTCTTCATTTTGTTCTTGCATGGGAACAAAGACGTGTTTGGTTTTTTTAATGCTGGGTCAGTAATTGGTATCTGCAAGAAGTGTTGGAATGCCTACAATTAATGTGTCAGGAGTGGCCAAATAGAAAAGGTTCAGTTTTTTACATCATTACACGTATTTTATGTTTTAGCCCTTTGAAATTCAGTTAAAACATTTGAAGTAACTTGAATTCAGAAAATGACTCATGGCTGTAAATTATTCAGTATTGTCATTTGCATCTTACCTGTTCTGAATCATTATTATAAAGTCTTTTGCTTTGAAAAATTTTTTAAGCATTTAAAATTTCCTTAAGAGACTGATCACAGCTTTAATCTAGATTGTTTAATTAAACAAAACTTACCGGGAGAGCGAATAAAAATAGTTAAAAGTTGTTCTAGAACTTAATAGACCACTTTTCTAAAGAAACATGGGTGTGTGTATCTGTGTTCAGAGTATCTTGGCTGAGACACATACAGTGGCTGTTATTCATGCAATACACTACGAAAAGCATACATCTATGTTTCTTCCAGGCAAAAAGCCTAATGCCATATAGCTTTTCTTCAAAGTGGAAGTTCAGCTACCATTTTTAGGTAAAGTTGTTGATGCTGTTGCCATAAGCGGTTGGAGGTAGGGGTAGTGGCAATATCATTTATTGCTCAAATATAAAATAGCAACTAAATGCACATTAACAAAGAAGGCGGCATTGGTTTTTTTACATCTGTTATCTTTGTTTTCACAATCAGCTGAGAAACAATGGTCCAAGTGCATTCAGCAAGGTGATGATGACTCTGCAGTGGCCTTACAAATATAAAAACTACACACTGTTGTATATTGTTCAGTATGAAATTGATGGTCCTATGAACTGCACTTCTGATATGGAAATCAATCCATTAAAAATTAAGGTAAGCAGGACTTTTCTTTTTACTTGAGTAGAATGAAGTATGTTTCTTTGTTTTGGAAACACACTCAAAATACCCAAATCCATGAGAATATCTAACACTGTCTGAGTTAAGTTCTCATCTGTTAGTGAGGAACGAGACTGCGCTGTTTCATAGTACTTGTCAATGTATATAGCAGGTGAAATAAAAGGTAGACAACAGATTGTCAACCCAAAGATAAATCTCTCTCATTTCTTGTTTTGTTTTGTTTTTCTTGAAGACTGTACTCTGAATTCTAAGTCCAAAGCAATGGAATTATATTGAATGTGGTAGTGAACAAAAACATTGCAGATGCTTCTGGGCTGTTTAAGTAAATTTTCTGGGTTTTATTTCTTGGAAGCTCTGTTTTTGCTATTACAAGCTTATTTATCTAGCCCTCATCCAAATGCCACAAAGGTCAATAAGGGTGTTTCAGTGCGGCTTAAAAGTATGCTATCACTGCCAGCAAAACATGCAGTTTGCAGAGCACAGAGCAGAAGAAACTCCTTTTTCATAAGCTGGACTAGACAAAGAAACAGCAGGTAAAAACCAGCAAGTTTGATTGAGAGTAGAGAGCTGAATTCTAAGACAATTTAGAACAAGTAGTTAAAATCAGTATATTAGTTCTAGAAGAATTTAAGCAATCATATACATAAAAAGACTAAGAGAAGATATTCCTCGTATAGAACAACAAAAAATACTCATGTATCTTTGATAATCAGTAAACAACTTTAGTGTATATGTAAATACAAATTTTCTGTGCTTTTGCTATACCATTTGTAACAATGTATTTTTTACAACTCTCTTGTAAGTTTTCTCAGAGAAATTTGCTGTATAGAGGAAAAGTAGCGTGGCTCTGCCTAGTCCCCATGTGTAAATTTTCAATTTTACATTGAGAATTTCTAAGGGATTACTGAAATAATTTCTTAAAATTACTGTATACTTTTTCAGGCCCCTCCTAAAAAAGTTTTTGTGTATGTCTGAACATGTGTACACGTGTACAGTGGTATATGACAGTTAAAAACTGAAACGTTGAGGGAAAATCTTTAATAAAAGATTGCAAAATTGAATTATTTATTGCAGTCTAAGAGTATTATTTTTTTCTATACAAGAAAAAGTTTTGAGTTGAAGTATTAAGATACTCAAGGCTGTGTGTTAAATCTTAGTAGAAATTTGCATCAGTGATCTAGAAAAGGCAGGAGTAACATCTTAGTTAGAGCTGTGGGTAAAGCCAAATTCTGAAGAACAGCTAGGCTAGAGAGAGAGAAACCTGATCAGTTATATATTTTCTTGACCTTAACTTTGAAGTCTGCAAATATCTAAATGTAAGAATTATTTATTATTTGATTTTCCTTGGTGTATCCTAGATTTCTGCTTCTAAAGATGATGATAAGAATGAAACACTTAGCAGGGAAGATAATCATGATCATCGTATCAGTCGAAGGGATATACCTGCCATTGAAGGAGACGTGCACACTTTGGTAAGCTTTCAGCGTTGACATGTTGATAATGTTTTCATTTTTTAATGGAGAGATGAAAGCTCCATGAGATGAAGAATCGTTTCAGAAAATCCATGTTCTGTATTTAAATAGTTAACAGACAAAAACGCCATATGCTCTGGAGCTGTTTTGTTTGGGTGTGGGGTTTTTTTTTTCCAATGTGCATCAGTTTTCCTCAGAGTAGTCAGCCAATGAGGCTGTTTCCTAGCTGATCGGTGGACATTCTGCAGTCAGACACGTGGAGAACCTGTCCTTTCTAAACAAGATGGGAAATAATCTGTACTATGAAGTAAATATATTACCATATCACAGTCTTTTTAACTGCACTTAGAGACACGAATGTGTCTGCTTTGGGCAAGGCAGGACAGGCAGGCAGCTGAGAGAAATGCTTAGGAGTTTAGGGTTTAAATGTTTAGGCTCTGGAGAGGATGAAAAAAGGGCTGAGCAAAGAAAGTGAAAATAGGAATTAATTTCTAATTTAATGGTGAGAAAAGTTTGGGGGGGTTTTGTTTTGTTTTTTTTTGTTTAGATACAAGCTGCAAATATTCTTCAGTATCTATAAATGCAGTTCTGAAGTTTGTTGCTTTTTTTTGTTGTTTTGTGGTTGGGTTTTGGGTTTTTTTTTGTTTTTGGGTTTGTTTTTTTTTTTAAAGGCCTTGGATTTTGCCACATCTTGCCAATGACTTAGCAGAATTTCACCCCAGAGACTAATAACCAGTATTCATAATAATTTCACTGAGTTGTACTTACACTGGCAGATGTACCTACACTCTACAGTGCTTTTATCTATAGTACAGCTAAAATCACAATTATAAAATGAAGCCTTGTTTTGCTGTGCTTTATTCTTGAAATACTGATGGTTTAGCATCAATATTATCTGATGGATATTAATGGAAATGTGGTTGAGAAAGGCCAGTTGAACTTCCGTAGTCCTAAGCATATGGCTTATAGATTAGGTCAGTTGGTCAAGTTTAAAGACTTCCATTGAATGCAACAAAGCATATTTTCTTGGCGCCAAGTGCAGTTAATTGCCATGAGTTTTCCTATAAAAAACATATGGAGGATGGTAATGTGAATTGATCAGAAACCACCCCCTACCCTCCAACATTTTTTCCTACATGTGTAGGTAAAGTACATACCTTAAAGCTACTGCCAGCTGTTTCACCTTTGGGATTCAAGAAGCTCACATAATATTTTTCTGAATGCAAACTTATGGAACATTATAAGTAATTATTCAATATTGGGATTTATTTAATATATTAGAATAGCTTATGGTGCTTTGCCAAGAAAATAGGACAATAAAGTATGTTTATGAGTAAAGTAATGCCATTAATGACTTTTCAAATATTTTCATATTTGCAATATCCTTCTTATTTTTATATGCAGGGCTGTGGAACTGCTGATTGTTTAAAGATAGTCTGTCAAGTTGGCCACCTGGAAAGGGGAAAGAGTGCAATATTGTATTTAAAATCACGCCTTTGGACCCAAACTTTCATGAACGTGAGTGACTGAATATTCTGTCCCTGCTTCCGAAACACAAAAACCAATTTTTGTATCCACATGCAATACTAATTTTGTTTTTTCTTACACAGAAAGAAAATCAGAATCACTCCTATTCTCTCAAATCATCTGCTTCTTTCAATGTTATAGAGTTTCCTTATAAGAACCTTTCCTTTGAAGATATCCACAATTCTACAGTAGTAAGTCATTTACATCCAGCTTGAGTTACCATACATAATTACTTTGAAATTAATACAAAAACAGTCATTGTTGACTAGCTTTTTTTGTGGCTTGGTATAATTGTAATTTTACCAAATATTTGATTCATCTATTAATTTCAGTTCTACACATACAGTTGAGGGTAAACCAAAAATTTTTGTCCTAAAACTAGAGTTAACAATACTTGTAGCTTTAAAGACGTAACTGAAAATGAGAAGAAATTATGAACAGTCCTAATGTTCTTGTTAATGCTATTGTTGGAGAAGTATTTTAGTTGAAAATTGTCTTCTACGGTAGTAGCACTTACAGCTTGAATAATGGACCTTTATTACATTATATGAAGTACTATGTGAATGTGGAACAAAAAGACCATCTGTGCCCTAGAGGGTTTCAAAGAGAAAGAAGTCGGGGTGCAAAGAGAAAGGAAGATACAGGCCATTTATTTGGGCTGCCAAATTAAAAGTTTTTGGTAAGCACCATAGCATAAAAGATCTTAAGAAAGGACTTGAAAAGGATTGTGATTGATTTATTTTTTTAATATGGTTTCTAATGCCTATTATTAACTGGTTTTTCTCTCCTAAACCATGTGGAGTTGATTTTTCTTTTTTTCAACAAATACTGCCTTTTAAGAAACAAAGGAAAAGCCCTGAATTATTTTTCTCTAATTCCCGAATATTTCCAGATTCCTATGGAATCAAGCATTACAGAATACATTGGCATGGTATCACTGGTTGCAAAAAAACAAACCCAAACCAAACAAAAAAAACCCCAAACCCCCAAACTCCTGGTTTTATTTAATTTGAAAACCCTATTAAATTTGGGTCAGTGAAGCCTTTATGTCACTATTAACCTATAGCTGTTTACTCACATTGGAGAGAAAAAGTAATTTATGATGGATTAAGATGATTTTAGACATGCAAGACTTAAAGTGCATGAATGAATTTGGCATGTCGCTGCTGAGCAAAGTGTGATTTACTGTGTTTTTCTATTAGGTTACTACAAATATTACGTGGGGCATTCAGCCACAGCCTATGCCTGTGCCAGTGTGGGTTATAATTTTGGCTGTCCTAGCAGGATTGTTGCTCTTGGCTGTTCTAGTGTTTGTTATGTACAGGGTAAGTACTGTATTTGGGTTTTTGTATTTTTTCTTTTCCCTGCTTTTGATGTATTACTTCAAATAGTACCAGCATCTTGCAGAAATACCTTGTTCCCCTAACATTGGTTAAGTTTTTGGAGAACTGTAAAAACTTTTCAGCTTTGTCAGGAAGAAGTTGAATAAAAGAGGATGTCTGCAATTGTGATGAATTCCTCAGTTTAATTTTTCAGCGGGTATTTATTGGCTTTGGAGGTCAAAAAATAAGGAACTAGAGAGTGGGAAGGAAAAAAATAACTAATCAGTTAAGATCTGATCAAGAAGCAAAGAGAAAGAGAAAGGATGTGTGTATGTTTTGAAAATCACAATGCAATTTTTTTATTGGTTCTCTGAATCACAGATGGGCTTTTTCAAACGTGTGAGACCACCTCAGGAAGAACAAGAAAGAGAACAACTGCAACCGCATGAGAACGGAGAAGGAACATCAGAAGCTTAAGCAGAGTTTTATCTGTAAGACATTCTGAAATTTTAAAATGCCTACATCTTGGTTATGAATATTGGTTTACCCCTTAAGGAAAAAACACTCATGACTGCAAAGCTGCTGGTCTCAGAAGGTATCAGCACATACAAAATAAGAGCAATATATTTAAATCCTCCTTTTTGTATTAATTTTGTTCATACATGTGACTAATGCATCTGCACTGATTTGTGTGTGAAGAAATCAAGTAATATGTAGGGCTATGATTTTTCTTATTGGTATGTAGGAGACGTCATCTTTGACTCACGGACCAACTTTACATGAATTGCTACCCAGATTCTGCGTTTGGTCTTGAAGCCAGCAGCTTCCATAGATACTTGCTGGATTACATATTTAGTTTTGATTGATTTTTGTTGGAGTACACTACACTTCATTTCCTAGCTCTTGAAAGCTAGTTGCACAAAAAAATAAACATAGCTTCCTTTACAAAACTGAACAATATTCTTTGACCCATTAACTCTGCTGCTGCTATTTCTGCCTGCTCAAAAAATATGAAAGAGATTATTCAGTGGAATCATTCACATCTGATACCTATTCTGCATGCCTTTTCTCCTTTCTTCTCAGTCATCTGTCTTGTGGTTTCCCTCTAGACTTTGCAAATATTGTTCTCCGGGTCCTATGTCTCTTACTGTAGGGATCTAGCCTACAGAAACGGAAGTGAGAGGTAGAAAGCTGGGGACGATGTACTTTCTATGGGACCTAGTGAAAAGATTCAGGGCAAGGTCCAAAGACTGCTGTGCGTTTCCATGGAGCAGGATCCAGGTGTTCCACAGAATTCTTGGCAGCATGGCTCCATTCAGGTACTGCCACGGACAAAATGTTGGACTGTGGCTGCCAACGGACATGCCTGATGAGAAAACCCATAGTCTTCACGTTTGCAAGTCAAGCCTCCACAGGAAGTCAAACCTCCACAGGGTTTGAAGTTAAGTCAGTATAGTACTGGGGTGGAATTTCAGTTTCTGGCGAAACAATGGAGGGAGTACTTTGTGACAGGTTACCCAATGCACTGTAAGGAAGCTGTGGTTAATTCTCACATTCTGTGGTTGACCATGTCCGAGTGCAGCATAGAGTAATACAGGGACTGTTTAAACTACGCTATCTGCCAGCCAAGTGTATGTAGGTTACATCAGTACTTACTCCACACTCACGCCTGCCTTGCCACCTGCCTTGAGAGCTTGTCAAGTGAAGCAGAGTATAGCTGGCAATGTGAAAGGGTTTGAAAAGAGAAGATTGATTTGGCTTGTTTCATTTCACTCATTCATTGTTTCATTCGTTGCATGTTTCATTGCACAAAAGACATTTCATTGCACAAGACGTTTCATTATGTTAATACATTTCATTACCAGAAAAGACACTAAATATTTTGTTTCATTGTTGTTTTTTAAACACACCAAAAGTTCAGTGGTTTAAAGCCACAGGTTTATGTCATTCTTAGCTTATTTCACTCAGCATTGGTGTGGTAAAATGAAGCTTCTCTTACTTACAAGAGAACCCAAGAACATTGTCTATATGCATTTCAGTAGACATGTAACTGCAAATTAGGAGGTTGGTTGGCTTGCAACCATGTGTAGCTGTGTTGCACAAATATTAGCGTGGAAGTACTTAAACTACTACAACGGTACCTTACGTGAGATTTGTTTATTCTCTATTCCAAGAAGTGAATAAATTACATTATAAACTCCCTGTAAGGAGCCACATACAGAAAAGACGACTTCTACTGTAATTGTACCAGTGAGATTTCTATGTAGACAAGCTCTTAAAAGGACAAAAACTCTGGTTTGGTTTTGTATCTTGGGGTTTTTGTTCAAAGCTGCATCTCCCCCATAAATACTGCAATGCCCAGTAAACCTAGAATTACCTGAAATGAACAGTTTGATTCAGCTCTCATTTCTGCATCCTTTCTGAGACTTCACATCCACAAATGGCTTTTGTTGTTAAGTCTATTCTTATTCACTGAACCGGAATGGCATTTGAGTCATTAAGAGAGACAGCACGAAGTCTGTGGGGGCCATTATGTATATCAGATATAGGCTTGCATATTTGTCCATTTACATGGTTTTGTTTTAGACAATTTGTTTAGATATAATTAGTTTATAAGAGAGGGTATAGGGCATAATTGTGCTTTCACTGAATTTTCAAAGTCTTCGGTGTGGCTAACATTTTATTTTTGTCTTTACTTCTAGTATTGTTACTAGTAATACAGTAAAGAATCAGGAGTTCAGGCTTTGATCCTGGCTTCAAAATGTGACTTTTATAAAACACAATTTCAGTTACTTATATAGGCTTCTAGTTCACACACGTTGTCAACTGATTATCTATATGTAAGGAGATTGTTTTTACCCAGTCTTAATCTTAGTAGGTTAAGAGTTTTAAGAGACTGTCAGACAGATTATAGCTCTAATTCTTACATGTGTGCTTTCATTACATGTACACACCGTGTTGACTTGAAATTTATTAGCCTACTTGCATGTCTAGGCGTTATAAGGAGATTAAAATAAAATAAATAAAAAAGCATGATCAAGATCTCTTCAGCTCACATGGAAGGGATACCATAGTGGTGTTAGCGTCAGTGCTAACTGCATCTTAGTTTTACTGTGGCAACTGGAAACTCTCACTTTGCTGATTTTTCAGGATAAAAAGGTACATTTTATTGGTAAAACTGCTGTAGCTGTGGGAAGTTTCTTCCATTTATTGTAGTTACATAAAGTAAGACTTATTTAAGTGATTTTTATTTTCTTGCATTCTACTGGAGAATAAAAGCAAATAGTTGCTTATCCCATGTCCACTAATTTCTAGTTTGGTTAAAAAAAAAACAGTAGCCTATGTCAGTGGAGTATACAGGTTACTTAGTGAACATGGATATAACACCCCAACTTCAGTTTAACGTAACATGAGTTTCAGGAAGATTCTGAACAAGATGTTTTCCTGAATGGGGATGCAGGAAACATTTGATACCACATTCTAGATTCGGCAATAAGACTACAGACTATGTATGTACTTGTGTCAGTACAAATTTCATACTGACTTACAGGCATTGATATATTCTTACAGCAAATATTGTAGAATGACGTGAAAACTTTAAGGAAACTTTTAAAAATGTATTGTGGAATGAAATTATGCCCTTGAGTCAAAATTGATGTGCATAAGATGTGTACTGTAAGCTTTAAAAAAATACAAGTACAGTAACAGAGAATTAGTCCTCTTCTGAGAGTTATGTTTCAGAAGCATATTTTTATGAATATAAAATCAACAGCTATGTAATTATTTAGACGACGAAAACATTTTAAGAGCTATATCTTTTATAATGAAATATTAAATTCTTTAAGTACTCCAGTTTCCAATTATTGCAGCATCTCATGATCAATATTAAAAAGTGAATTATATTACAAAATGCATATTATCTATACTTGACAATATTTAGAAAACATAAAGAAAGGAACCTAATTTATAGGCTTACATTTCTTTCAAGAAAATACCAAATTATGGAGAAAGCTTTTGTTTAAGCATGACTGCAAAGTCAAGTATGGGATACATCTATCAACATAAGTTGAATTCATTGAGGAAATGTTCGCAGATATCAGTATGGAGTTGGTAATTTTATTTGTCTCATTTTTCTGTATTAAATTTTGATTTACATGTTGATCTTTGCTTCACATAATGCTTGTGAAAACTTTAAAAAAGTTTATTATATATGCTCTTCCTTTATAAAACATTTATTCCAAGCAAAGATTTTCAATATTTAGTTGTTTCTAAACTTGTGTCTGTGCTTCAGTAGTCTTCAAGGTAAACTCTCACGGGTATTTTGAAAATATTTCAGCTATAGTCAGCATGTTCTTGGTGATTTGAAGGATTCATGTTGCACTTAAATTTTTGCAACATTCAGGTTTGCTGTTTACCCTGGCATAGGCCCTGCAGTATTTTTTCCTACACCCTCACAAATAGTGACAGAGCAGCATTACCTTGGTAAAAATCTAGTTGGTTTTTGTCTTCGGTCCAGACTAAGACCTATTCCACAGTCCTAATGAAGTCACAGAAAACCTGACATTCATTGCAACTGGCTTTGAATGTGACCCTTTGTGTTCAATGCTGCTGGCTGTTAATGAGAGGAAAAAAAAAACAAAACAAAACAAAAAAACCCAACACAACAGGATTTTATAGAGGGAAAATGGAAATCTAAAAAATAAAAAGGTGGTGGCAAACCACAGATGAGCCTTACAGCAAAGAGATGATTATTTTTGTTTATTTCTGAGATGGGAAGAACCCATTAGTTCTCTGTTGGCAGTGGCCTCCTATGAGAAACAAATCCCCCAGTTTGCATCATGATTATATGCTGAGCTCTAATAACTCTCGTTGACTTGAGTGGGATCTGACCTCTTTGGTACTGAATCTCTAGCTTCTAATTCCCAAGTGCAATATAACATGATCAGATCTAGCTCACTGCCAAGTCATCTCTTTATTTTTGTTTGCCTAGGAAGGGGTGTAGCATTTGTTTACTTGCAGTGGTCAGTATTTTTAAGGACATCAGCAACACCAGTGTGTTAAATTGAAGTGATAAATGAATGGTATAAAAGTTTTCGATCACCCACATTGGGTGAAACATGATGTATATTCTAAAGTGTATCCATTACTAACTCTTGAGTTATTGAGAATTGGTACAATATTCTTTAAGTCCACTGTGGAAAATTTGACTAGAGACTATACAATAATGGGTTTGAGTCTGTAGTGCTACTACTGTTTCATGTGATTATGGTATTTAGTATTTTGGTCGTCTTTCCAGTGTGTAGAATTTTTATATAACACGGGAAATCTAACCTTTCATGCAATGACCTCCAAATACAGTGCATTAAGGTTGAATAACTTGACCCTTGGCTTTTGCAAAGTAAACGAAGATTTTAATGTAGCATTTGAATCTTCAAAAAACTTTTACAGGTTTAGGTGGCCCTTTCTAGTCCATGAAGGAAACCTGTATTTGCTATGATACAACTATGTTTTAATTTTCTTTGTAATATCATTTTTTTGCCTTTGTTGTTTTTGCTCGTGTGTTAAATCAGTAGAGCATTGTTGGCACAAGCAGAAAATTAATATACTAACGAAAGTGGTGCATTTCAGGTTTCATAGTCATGTAGTAAATACTTGTAACATAAGTGGGAATATTTTTAGTAATTATGAACTTATTTCAAAGGTCTTCGGTACATTTAAGGAGAGCAATATGCATTTGAAGTCACCTTATTTCTATTAAATTATAAATCTTGCAAAAAAAAACCCTGTGGGTATTGTGACAATAATTTTGTACTGATATCAAATCTATAGCTATTAAGCTATGGTTTTCTTTTCAACTCATACTTTTTATCCTAATTCAAATTTGATTGATTTTATTAGGTTATATTTTTCTATGTATGTATGCAATTTCAAAATATTTTGATTGCATAAACTGAAAAAATGTAAGTGTTGAATTGATTCTGATATTTAGAATTTTGGAATAAAATACCTCTTAATTAACAGGAATTCTGGGGTGGTTTTTTTTTAATCCTAGGGGTATTTTTTAAAATGCATTTAATTCACCTGAAAGTATTTCATAGTCTATGTTTGTAATCCACAGTTACCTACTAAATACGAAAAGGTCACATTTACATGACTTTTACATTCTTAGCTAAAACAGCACGTATTAACCTTGAGTCAAAAAATTTTCTCATCACAAGAAAGGATCTAGTCACAAATTATATTCTGTCAGCAGAAAACTGATTTCCTATGAAAATTTTTGAATACTCAAATATTTCAGATTTTATAGCTGCCACATCGCTGTAGAAAATGGTGAATTCTTGTCCTTTGGTTAGGAAAATTCTCAGAGGTCATGTTTCTTTTTTTATTGTATTATTAGACTAATTTTATCTTAGTATTACATTCTTTCTGATTAACAATCATACTCATCTTTGTGAGTGGGGTGACAGTAAATATTTTGTGTCACAAGAAATGCATATGTTTATTTTACATGGCTAGAACATTTATTTAGAAATAAATGTTGGTGCTTGTGAATCCTTTAGAAACACTCCGAACTACTGAGTTCCCTGGATTGCTAGCAGACAATTTGTTAAACTAAAGGAAATAATAAAAAAGGACACTGGAATCACCATCCCTGGAGGTATTTAAAAGACAGGTAGACATGGTGCTTAGGGACACGGTACATACGATATTTTATCGTATGCTTTTACCATTAGTGAGTTTGTAAATTAATTACTAATACATTAATACTTTATTACATATTAGTACATTAATATATTTTTAAATTGCCAGTTCAAGTAAAAATTGAAGACTTTTTCAAAAGAAGTGTTTGTATGAAAATCTCATAAATATGTGGTCTCATATACATGAAGAATTACGGTTAGTGCTGTCAGCAGCCCGTCTTGTTACAAGGTATTCAACAATCAAATCTGTTTTACTGCATCTTTCTGATAAACCTTCTAAAAGTTTGGTGCTGAATCATTATTTTTCTTGAGAGACATATAGGACATACTAAGACTAAGCTTGCAGGACACAAATGCACAACACAGATCTTCCAAATGTGAGAAGAAAAAAAAAAAAAAAAAAAAAAAAAAAAGACAAGACAGTAAAATACCACAGTACTCACAGTACTAGTCATTACAGTTTCACAGGCAGACCATGTCTGTGTGTTACTGTTTTTCAGAGAGTTTTACAGAATCTGTCTACATCTACATTTCTCAGTTGTGTACACACTTTTTAGTCCCTGACAAAGTATCAGATGCCATGTTACATCTCTTCAGTGGTTGATGACAATGGTTGTACTTTCTTTAGGAAGTCTGATGAGTGTGTGAGGCAACCTTTAAAGGCTACAGGAGTTACTGCTGGATGTACTTCCTCAAGGAAATACTCAGGTGGTTGAAATAAATTGCTTATTATCAGCTTTCACCTCTTTTCAAAGAAAAATTCGTTAAGAAAACATAATCCTGATTATGATTTATTTTTGTTTTCCCCCTGAAATGGGTGTTACTGTGTACTCTAATCCCTTCTCAGTAATTTAACTAAGTGCAGTACAAACAATGAATTTCCACATGCCTTATTCCCCTTTTGGAGCCATTTTCAATAAAACTTTTATCACACATTTAACAGATTTGTTTCAGAACTTTATAAATGAATAATTGTGCATGTTCACATCATTAATTTAAAATGTTGCAGCTGCCACATTGGTTCAACTATTCCTCCCCAAATGAACTTAATTTATATCTTTCTAAAAGCCTAAGTCTACAAACATTTGGAAATGAACACATATGTGATCCACACTTTCTCAATACTGCATACACATTCATCAGACAAATTAATTAACAGTGTTGTGGTTCAACCCCATAGGCAGCTAAACACCACGCAGCTGTTCACTCACTCCCCCTCAGTGGCATGGGGGAGAGAATCAGAAGAGTAAAAGTGAGAAAACTCGTGGGTTGACATAAAGACAGTTTAATAGGTAAAGCAAAAGCTGCGCACACAAGCAAAGCAAAACAAGGAATTCATTCACTGCTTCCCACCAGCAGGCAAGCGTTCAGCCATCTCCAGGAAAGCAGGGCTCCATCATGGGTAATGGTTACTTGGGAAGACAAACGTCGCAACTCCTAATGTCCCTCCATTCCTCCTTCTTCCCCCAGCTTTATATGCTGAGCCTGACATGATATGGCACGGAATATCCCTTGGGTCAGTTGGCGTCAGCTGTCCCGGCTGTGTCTCCTCCCAACCTCTTGTGCACCCCCAGCCTCCTCGCTGCTGGGGTGGGGTGGGGTGAGAAGCAGGAAAGGCCTTGACTCTGTGTAGGCACTGCTCAGCAGTAACTAAAACGTGCCTCTATTGCCAACACTGTTTCCAGCACAAATCCAAAACACAGCCCCAGACTAGCTACTGTGAAGAAAATTAACTCTATCCCAGCCAAAACCAGCACGTTCTCCACCCCCCTTATTCCATACCATTTATGTCATGCTCAGGTCTCACACTATCCAATACATTCTTATTACCCACGACCACCCTTCCCATCTTTTGATATAATAAACAGATATCATTCACCTCGTCTATGGACCACCCCTGTAAAACATCCACAAAGTGTCCACTGACTTCGCTTAGTCCATGACTTTGGGCTTTATCTGCTATGGTGTCGCTCAGGACAGGAGAAGCGGTGTGCTGTGTGGAGTTACTGGGCACCAAAGCCAGCTCATGTTGGGTCCCTGCTGTACTTGCACTGCTGCTTGTAAGGCTTGTCCTCCATTGGTTCAGGTGGTTTCAGCTATAGTAATTCCTATAACATGCAACTCAAATCATGGGTTACAACAATTTAAAGGTGTTTCCATTACAATCTCCACCCCAGTCCCTTTGGGGGGACCCAAAGGGTCACTGAACTCTTCCCCTTGCCCCTGCTCTGGCTTGGACGTACCCACAGACTGCAGTCCCTTAGGGGTATATGTGCTCCAAGTGGAGCCTTATCTATGCACCATGGTCTCTTTGAGAGCATACCTGCTGCAGCATAGATTTATCCATAGCCACAGTCGCTTTGAGGTGCACCTGTTCCAGTGGGGCCCTATCCAGGGGCCACAATGCCTTCAGAGATGTACCTGCTCCAGTGTGGCCTTACCCGCAGCCACAGTCCCTTCAGGAGTGAAATTCCTCCAACATGGCCTTACTGATTGCTGCAGTCCCTCCAGGGGTGTACCTGCCCTGTCATGGGCTTATCCATGGCCACACGTTTTGAGGTGCTCCAGCATGACCTCATGCACAGCCACTGATCCCTCAAGGTGTACCTGCTGCAGCATGAACTTATCCACAGCCACAGATGCTTTGAGGTGTACCTTCTCCAGCGTTGACTTATCCTTGGGCCCTAATCCCTGCTGTGGCACAGACATAACCACAGCCACAGACACTTCCAGGTGTACCTGCTGTGGCGGGGACACATCCACAGCCACAGACACTTCAGGGTGTCCTGCTCCCACGTGATTCATCCACAGGTGACAGTCCCATCAACTCAAGTTCACACTGGAATTCCAGCCTGTCCAGTACAGCAGCACAGAAAAAGCAGCGACACCCTGGCCATCTGCCAGCCCAGGCGTGTCACCATTGCTGTGACCAAAATGTTCCCAGGCACAGCACAGTAAGACGATAAGCAATACAGCAAGCAGCAAAAGCAAAAAGCAGCCGCGAATGAGCACAAGACAAGACTAATTTACAGTAAGGCAAGCAAGCCCTACAGCAAGCACAGGAGCCTGCCAATTAATAGCTAAACAGCAATAACAGCTATAAATTAACTCTATCCCAGCCAAAACCAGCACACAAAGGAAGCAAATTGCTCAAAGCATTAGCTAGCTTTCTGTAGACCCCTTTCTTCCACCTGAGAACACACAATGTTGCAGGGATTCCAAAATGAATTCAACTCTAACAAAGGCTGTGCAGAAGCAGCCTCTTTTTCTTTGCAGTGCCCAGATAAAAGGGTGAAATAGGAAGGAGGGTGAGAGGACATTAACTAAGCAAGTAGGAACTGAACAAATCTGTTCACATAATCGTAAAATCATTGAATGGTTTAGGTTGGAAGGGACCTTAAAAATCGGGCAAGGACACCTCCCACTAGACCGGGTTGCTCAAAGCCTCATCCAACCTGGCCTTGAACACTTTCAGGGATGGGGCCTCCACAACTTCCCTGGGCAACCCTCAGTGAAAAATTTCTTCCTGAGATGTAATCTAAATCTACCCTCTTCCAGCGTGAAGCCATTATCCCTCATCCAATCACTACATGCCCTTGGTAAAAAGGCCCTCTCCATCTTTCTTGTAGGCACCCTTCAGATACTGGAAGGCTGCTATAAGGTCTCCCTGGAGCCTTCTCTTCTCCAGGCTGAACAACCCCAACTCTCTCAGCCTGCCTTCATAGGAGAGGTGCTCTAACCCTCTGATCACCATCCTCTGGACCCACTCCAACAGGTCCATGTCCTTCTTATGCTGGGGGCTCCAGAGCTGCACATAGTATTCCAGGTGGGGTCCCATGGGAGCAGAGTAGAGGGGCAGAATCACCTCCCTCAACCTGCTGGCCATGTTTCTTTTGATGCATCCCAGGATACGGTTGGCATTCTGGGCTGCAAGTGCACATTGCCAGCTCATGTTGAGCGTCTCATCTTCCAACACCCCCAAGTCCCTCTCCTCAGGGCTGCTCTCGATCCATTCTCCACCCAGCCTGTATTTGTGCTTGGGATTACCCTGACCCATGTGCACTTGGCCTTATTGAATTTCATGAGGTTGGCACGGGCCCACCTCTCAAGCCTGTCCAGGTCCCTCTGGATGGCATCCTCGCTGCACACAGCTTGGTGTTATCAGCAAATTTGCTTAGGGTACACTCAATCCCAATATCCATGTTGCCAACAAAGATGTTAAATAGTACCAGTCCCAGTACTGACCCCTAAGGAACACCACTCATCACGGATTGCCACTTGGACATCAAGCCATTGGCCGCAACACTTTGAGTGTGACCGTTCAGCCAATTCCTTATCCACTGAGTGGTCCATCTATCAAATCAATGTCTCTCCAATTTAGAGACCATCATGCAGGACCATGTCAAATGCCTTGCACAAGTCCAGGCAGATGACAGCTGTTCCTCTCCCCTTATCCATCAATGCTGTAACCCTGTTGTAGAAGGCCACCAAATTTGTCAGGCATGATTTGCCCTTAGTGACGCGATGCTGGCTGTCACTGATCACCTCCTTATTTTCCACGTGCCTTAGCAGAGTTTCCAGGAGCATCTGCTCCATGATCTTGCCAGGCACAGAGGTGAGACTGACTGGCCTGTAGTTCCCCAGGGTCTTCTTTTTCACCCTTTTTGAAAATGAGGGTTATGTTTCCCCATTTCCAGTCAGTGGGAACTTCACCAGACTGCCACAACTTCTCAAATATGATGGATAGTGGCTTGGCAACTTCATTTGCCAGTTCCCTCAGGACCCACGGATGAATCTCATCAGGTCGCATGGACTTGTGCACATTCAGGTTCCTCAGCTGGTTTTGGACCTGGTCTTCCCCTACAGTGGGTGGTTCCTCATTCTCCCAGTCCCTGCCTTTGCTTTCTGTGACTTGGGCGGTGTGGTTAGAGCCTTTACCAGTGAAGACTGAGGCAAAAAACTTGTTGAGCACCTCCATCATCTCCATGTCCTGGGTGACCAGGTCTCCCATTTCCTTCCTGAGTGGGCGCATATTTTCCCTAGTCTTCCTTTTGTCACTGACATACCTCTACAAGGCTTTCTTGTTGCCCCTGATGCCCCTGGCCAAATTTAACTCTGTCTGGGCTTTAGCTTTCCAAACCTGATCCCTGGCTGCTCAGACAATTTCTCTGTATTTCTCCCAGGCTACCTGCCCTTGCTTCCACCCTCTGTAGGCTTTCTTTTTCTGTGTGAGATTGTCCAGGATCTCCTTGTTCATCCACGCAGGCCTCCTGGCATTCTGGCTGACTTCCTCTTTGTTGGGATGCATCGCTCCTGAGCTTGGCAGAGGTGATTCTTGAATATGAACTGCCTTTCTTGGGCCCCTTTTCCTTCCAGTTCTTTATCCCACCGTACTCCATCAAGCAGATCCCTGAAGAGGCCAAAGTCTGCTCTCCTGAAGTCCACAGTAGCAAGCCTACTGTGTGCCCTGCTCGCTGCCCTAAGGGTCCCAAACTCCATCATCTCATGGTCACAGCAGCCAAGGCTGCCCTTGAGTTTCACATTCCCCATCAGCCCCTCCTTGTTGGTGAGAACAAAGTCCAGCACGGCACCTCTCCTCGTTGGCTCCTCTGTCACTTGGAGAAGGAAGTTATCATCGATGCATTCCAGGAAGCTCCTGGATTGCTTATGGCCTGCTGTGTTGTTCAACAGATATTGGGGCGGCTGAAGTCCCCCATGAGGACCAGGGCTTGTGTTTTCTAAACAAAAGACAGACTGTCTCCTTGTGAGCTGCTGGTGCAGAGTTCCACATCTAGTAAATGATTATTTGTCTGGGTTTTGTGCTCTTTTGCTTACTTAAAAGTCCCGTTAAATGAAGTTTTCATGGCACAGGTTTTTTTGGTGCTGATGAAGAAAAGGGAGACTGACATACTCAAACTATTCTAACGAAAAGTATTGAAGAGTAGCTGCTGAGGAGGGTGTACATTTCCCACTGCAGCATTACTCTGCAGGCAGTGATCATTCAGAATGCATGAGGGGATGAAGTCAGTCCATTCTTTGGTGGTCCCAAAAGGTGCCAACAAATTATCAGCAAGTGCAAGAAAAGTAAATTGTATTTTCTATGCCAATCCCAAATCTATTTGAAGTAATTGTTAACAGCAATTAATTACATTGTACTGTATAGAATGACATTAAATCTTAAGGAAAAAATACATTAGATTTTCTTTAGATTTTGTAAGAGGTCTGTTGGAAATATGTACTGTAACCTTGTAGTTCCTCCTTTCAGTATGGGAAAATTTCTACTTCTCTATAGTTTGTAACTATTCCCTCCTTCATCCCCTGCATTGAAGAAATTTTTCTGTGCTCTGAAAACTACAGAATTTCGCCTAATATGTCATTATCTCTAAAACAAAGATTTTTATTTGGCTAATCTTTATTTTATTAAAAGGTAAATAAAGTAATTTTACACTTTTCAAAGAAATTCATATTCACTCTTCAAACATACATTGAAAATGTAGTATCATCGAGTTTTGAAAGTCCTTACAGTGAACGAGATGTTTGCCTCACTGAAATCATGGCATGGGCACACTCATCAACACTAGTATGAAATTCACTGTGAGGTGGTCCCAATATGTGTTTGGCTCTCAACCATGCAGATGGCTGCACGCTGTGGGCGAGTTTGATTTGTCCAGATGTGCGGCCTTTGCTCAGGTGTAGCAGTCTTATCTGCTGTGAACAATTTTAGTAATTTTTCCATCATCCCACCCTAGGTTGTGTTTATACATGCATTCCAATTTTACCTATGTTAATGAGTACCTTCATTCTAAAAAGTTTGTTATGTTTGATATCAGGACCATTAATGTGAATAAACATGTAAATAGGGCAAAGACATGCCTGTGTGTAAAATCAAAGCTTTAGGAGATACTACTAATATAGTTATGGCGACTGCCACAATGACTGCCACTTACCAGCACCTGGCTGAAGGCGATTTTCAAGCTGACACAAGGCAAGCTTAAGTGTCTGCCCCATAACATGATGTGCTGCACAGGGGTTACCAAATGCGCTTTAGTACTCTCAGCAACGAGAGTTACAATTGATTTTAAAGGCTGCCAGTTCGGAGGGCGCGGTTTAATTTCCTCGATAACTCAGTTCAAGGCCCTAGCACAGGCAGGCCCGCGCCCTCCCCTCACCGGCCCGGCTCTCCCTCACCTCTGCCGGCCGGCCGGCCGCGGGGCGCGCGGCACACCTCAGCCGCCGCCGTCATACGTTAACGGCGAGGCTCCTCAGGAAACCCATTAGCCCGCACCTCCCCGCCCTCCGCAGGGACCCGAGGCCGCGCCGCAGCCGGCGGAAACGCGGCGGGAACCCCCCTGCCGGGGTGCTCGCTCCCCGCTACCACCCTCACCCCCCTCCCACCGCCCCCTGTCCACCCCGCGCCTCAGCGCGACCGTGGCCCCACCCAGGCCCCGCCCCGTCACGTGCGGGGGGCGGGGCGGGCGCACGGCTGCCCGCCCGGCCGCTGCCGCGCCGCGCGTGGGGGCGGCCGCTCGCCGCCGCAGTCCCGCCGCCGCCGGAGCCGCTGGTCCCGGCCTCCCGTCCGCGTCCTCGCCCGCAATATGCCTCCGCTGCCCTCAGGCTGCTCGCCATGCCGGGGACCTGCAGGCGCCTCTCCTCCCTGCTCCTGGGGCTGGCGGCCGCGATGCTGCTGCTGATGGGGCGGCCGCCTCCCGTCGACGCCGCAGCCGCCGCCACCCGCCCGCAGCAGCAGCGGGCGGCGCTGCCGGGGGGCGCCCCCGCCACCGCGGCCGCCTCAGGTACCGATACCTCCCCCTCGCCCCCCGCCATTTCCCGCCTTCCCTGTGGAGATTTCTCCTCTCTCCTCCCCGGGGCCGCGCCGTCGGAGCCCCCTCAGCCCCGCCGCGTCCCTCTCCTCCCGGGGCCGGGGGCTCGGCGTCCTCCTCAGGGGCTCCCCGCCGGGCTGCGGAGGGGCGCCTCGGTTGAAGCCGGGTGCCGCGTTGTCGCCGGTAGTCTGTGGAACCGGGGTGTTGTGCTGCCGTGCGAGGGACGGGCGGCGTTCCCCAAGCGAAAAAAAAAATAAAAAAAATAAGCCCCTGCGGTTTTAATGAAAGCAGGTAGCGGAGCCGTGGCGGCTGCTGCGGGGCGAGCAGGATCCATCTTTAATATCACAAGATCTGTATGCAGCTGCTGTAGCGTGTCACTGGCTTGGTGAAAACCCGGCTCAGTAATGGTGTAGCCTGTGTCCGACCTAGCTGGAGATGCTCCTTCAAGTGCCAGGCAGATGGTCTCGGGGGAAGCGTGGCTCTGAGAATTCCTATTTGCTGGTGCGAGTCACCAGGCCAAGATATATGTGTGTATATAAAATATAAAAATATATATGTAACATACATATATGTATATTTATATCAATATAAAAATAAATAAAGCCCAGCTGATACATGTGTAAGTGTCTTAAGCTCATGAAATGAATAATGGGGCTGGTGAGCTCATTAGTTTTTGCGTCTCCTCTGCAGAATGAGGAGCTACGTCATTTATCCAGCAGCTGAGAGTATGAAAATAATGTGTTTATTTCAGTATTAGGCCTTGGTATTACAGTCAAGTGTGTGAGGTTACCCCTTTGAAGAACGGGGACAAGTAATAAGGTGTTTGTTCTATCATCTAGTTTAAGAAATACCTGTATATTCTGAAGTCTTAGTGTCTTAAATTAGGATAAAACCAGCATTTTTCTCGACATACTGCCTTTCACCAAAGAATTTCAAAATGGTTCCAAACATGAATTATTTAAGGCCTTTTGGCACCAAGGCTCCATTTGGGCATATCACTAGAGCATATGTTTCATTTTTAACATACATGCATGTTTCTATTTCCAGTTGACTTCAAGAAGGTATAAAATGTTCTTAGTTTCAGGCATATGGTTAATATTTTGCTGAATTGAAGCCAATTTACAAAGCTGCCAAAGTATGTATGTTAATTAGGAAATATAAGCAAAGATCTTGAATTATGGTCTTTACTTGTAACCTTAAAGATTTAGAACAAGAAACTAGATTTCGTAGAATATGAACACGCTCTTAAATTCTCCTGATACGCTCTTAAATTCTCCTGATACACTCTTAAAATGTCTTGATTTGCTTTTTGGTTGGGGTTTTTTTTTGGTTTTGTCTTTTTTTGAGGGAGGGGGAGGGGTGGTTTGGTTTTTCTTTTTCTTTTCCAAACATTTAAACTATAGGACTTTAAAGAAGGATATTTGATGAGCAGCTTGGTTGTTGTTTTTCCTTTTGAACTGGTGATTTTTCATTATTTTGTTTCATACCGTGCTTTTAGAGGAATATACCATTAATCACCACTTAAAAGGCATTGGCAGCATTTCTGACTCATGCAGTGAACATTTTGCTCATTAAAAATTGAGTGGCAAAAAAAAAAGGGGGGACAGTTTTTGTAATTCAATGATCCTCTTTGGTTTCAGGTATTGATTTCTTTTCAAGAAGTTCTATTACCTTATCGCCTTCAGGCCTGGCCAAAATCTTTGTTGGTACCAAACAATGTGATGCTGATGCTACTGGTTTGCTGTTGTTGCTGTTGCAGACCCGCATGCCTAGTTGCTGTTGCTTTCTTTTATTTGCTTGTTATGCCTCATAGGTTTTGAGATATGAGAGTCTTGAAAGTGTTTTATAGTATGCAGCTTTCTTGATCAATCTCAGTTCATGAATGTTAAAAATTATCATTTGAGCTGATCCTCAGAATTTGTTTGTTATGTTTAAATACAGTTAGAGCTTTATTTCACTTGCTGGCTGGCGTTCTAAATGATCTTGATTTTTTTTTCTTTCACAAAAAATTGAAAAAAGCCAATAGTGATTAATCTTTTAAAAAGACAAGGTAATCACTGCTACGAAACTTTCATTATTCTGAAGAAGCTGCTAAGCACCTTTGTTTTTTGTATGTTATTTCCTTTCAGTAAAGCATGTAAGTAAGTTTTCCTATATTGACGTTTTTGAAATTTTAATAAGGAAGAGCCTGACTCCAGATATGTATTTATCACATACTAATGTCTTTTTCCATGAAATTATCTTTTGATGGTTTACAGACGAAAGGTAGGCAGGATAAATGGCTGCTGCCTTTCCAGCAGAAGACTGGCAAGAGAGTAATCCCTAAGGGGAATGCTCTGAAGAGGCCACTCCTGCAACAGCTGCAGGTCCTGTGCTGGGAACTGCCAGGCAGGCAGTGGCTTCTGGAAGTAAGGAGGGGTCTGGCTGAATTTGGATTTATGCTGTGTGTTTGTGACCCCAGTGTTGCTAGAGCAAAGGAGCCTTATCCTCCTAAAACAGAGAAGTCCAGAGCTAAGGTTGGAGTTCGCAAGCTTTTCTCATTTGATGTTCCTGTATGGACGTCCCTGTTCTGTTGAAGCTAATTACACCGTTTTACAGATCAATTCCCTTCTGGATTAACAGACTTCTGCCAGTGTAATTATTATGCTGGGAACAGATGCTAAAGTCAGCACAGCTGTGTACAAAGGTTTGGGGTGGAGACTCTACTGCTGACATGTAAATGTAGCCATGAGAAGGTAGTTCCATGTCACGACTGAATAGGGTTTTTTTGTTTATCCTTTCTTTCTTAGCCATTAAAAACAACAAAAAACTTACCACCGCCAAAAGAAGTGAGTTCTAAAGATGAGGCAGAGAAGATGTGCAGAAGAGGGACTCTGTTCATGGAGTTACTCTGACTCGTGTTATCTAATTAATCTAGATATTCTTCCAAAATACTTGGGGAGAGAGAGATGGGCCTCCCTGGTTAGGGTGGTGATTGCTTAAGTGGAGAACCTGTCTTGGTTCCTTGTTATTCATAGTGAGTTTTTCCATTTTCTGTGTGGCAGTTTAGAAATCTGGACTCTGGTGTGCAGAAGCAATTGAAGAGAAGTAGCTGGGAGCTTCAAATACTCAGCATTGAGGTCAGCAGGCTTGAGCATAGAATTCAGTAAATTATAGTCCTGTGTTTGATCCAGGCAAATCTGGTTTTGTTTTCCTAGTTCCCTTTTGTTTATCTTTATTGAGGTGCATTCTTTACAGGAGGTATGAGTTGTGTTCTTTAATGTTCACGATGCTTGGGATGTTCTGGATGTGGTACATTGTTATTCTCTTTATAATGCAAGATATTGGGCAATAAACAGAGCAGAGACCGCTAACTGAATAAATGATACTTAACTGCATCAGTTCCATAGCAGATCTGACATATACTGAATGAACAAGAGTCTTCTGGAAAAAAATGGCAGTTGTGTAAATAGAAGCTGTCACATTATGTATAGAGAGCACATAGGATGACATACACCATCTTAATGCTGGAATTTTTTTTTCCATGTTGAGACCTTGAATTAGACTTGAAATATGTTTTAAAGCAGGTGTTATTTCTTCAAGTTTTGGTCATACAACTGCATGTTCTATGCTGTGGGTACTCTCCATACCTTTTATAATCCCGGCATCAATAAGAAAAGACTTGCCATTGTATTTACTGTAGACCGTTCCCACTCTGCCTCACATTCCAGAATTCAGGGAAAAAGAAATTTATTTTGCCTTTTTTTTAGGCAGATGGCTCTGTGTATGATGGGAAGATTAGCTTGATTTTTGTAGGGTGAAATTAAAAAGTGGTAGCAGCTAATAGTGGTTCTGAACAAAGGAGAGGAGAGAATTGGAATTGCTGTGCATATTTGTGCCGTTATTTGTTTGTTGAGACTAATGAGATAAATATGTGATTGTTGACAAACCCAGAAGAGACTAAGAGATTACTTACCTGCTGGAGACAAATACATTGTGTGGATGCTGTCTGTGGAACTTGATTCTGTGCTTGTTTCTCAATACTATCTGCTTACATGTGATGATGAGTTTCTATCTAACATGAAGCAGTGTTCTAAACAAGAGATACCTAGTTAAGATTTTTCTAAACTCTTTTGTACCTTGTCTTATTCTTCCTGTCGTTCAAGGAGGAGATAGCTTTCTTGTGCTGCCTTTTTATTTGAGATACTGGAACAGAAATGTTTCTCTGACACATCCTTGTGTGACTTGCTGCTTTTCTAATCTTTGTTTTCGATGTTTCTGGTAGTGAAATATTTTTTTCTAATGACTGGTACTTAAGTGTTTAGAGGAGCATTTGCTTTTGATAGCTTGTTCTGTTAATCTGGGTTTGAATTTGAGTGATAATACATAATTACGCACTTTTTTAAAAAAAATATATATAGTGCTATGTGACTGGCTTGTTTGTCACTTGATGGAACAACCTTTATGGTTTACTGTCTCTGCAAGCACTGGATGGGGGATTAATACAGCAGCAATAAATCCAGTTCTGTTTTGGAGCTTCTGTTGCAGTCAGATACAGACCCCAAGAAAATGAGTGAGGAGTTAAAAGCTGTGTAAGAGATTCTGTAGCATTCCTATAAAGAAAGAAATTCAGTGATTTTCATGACTGAGTGATTACGTAGGATTCAGTTCCTGCTCAAGAAGTCAGGGCTGTCTAACTAGGGCCTTCTGATCAGCACTGAGGTTGATTGTTTTATACAACCAGCAACACAACCTTGTTATCCAGTAGGTATTGGAATATAATTGGTGTAAGGGAAAAGGTTTATTTTTAAGTTGTCAAAGCTTATGGGTTAAATTGTAGTAATTATTTTCTATTTGGACATGAAGGAGATGGTTTGCAGTCTTTAAACTAAGACTTTTGATTTGTTTTAGATGTATTAGATGTAAACATTTGTTGAGAATCTATGTGTTTCATATATGAATAACCTTAATGAAACTTTGTAAAGCTGACTTTTGATCTGGTGAAAAATAATTCTTTCATTATGAAATAGAACTCCAAAAGTCTTACGTGGACACCCCAGCAAATGGTTTTATGCAAGCAACTAACTTCAGCTATGGAAATAAGCCCAGAAAATGTTCTTTGATTTGCTGTTCAGTTTTCTCAGCATTCTCAGCCTCTGGGATTTGCAATAATGGTTTCTCAGCTAGGTGAGAAAGTAGAGAAAGAATGTAAGACTTAGACTTGTCCTGATTTATTGAAGCTGATGTTCTTAAGTGACTTAGCTTTCTGTGCTGATCTAAGGCTTAGTAGTGCAACAAAATACCAGGAAGGGCAATAGGACACTGACAGGTGGTAAAGCATCTGCAGTTTGAGACAGAAATGAATAATGAAAAAGAAATATTCACAGATAATTTCATTTATGTGTCCATGTGTTAGGTCACTCAGTTGCTAATACAAGGAAGAGAGGAGTTTGGGGTTTTCCGTGGTAGAGCACAAATGGAAAATATGTATTTTTTTATTTTTCAGGAATAAAATAGATACAAACAAAAAGGTTCTGAGGAGTTCTGAAGAGGTAGGCACTCTCCTGAGTTGAAAGCTTGCTTTTATTGAAGCTTGTAATATGTTATACAGCATCATGCTCTATGCTTCAGAAAACTTGATTTCAAGAAACCTGTGTTGATAGTAGCTTTCATTATAAAGAACTGAGAGAGACAAGGGCAGAAATGTGTTTTAGCATTCACAGAAATGGGACCCACAGTTAAACAGTGAGAAATGGCAGGAAGCAAGAGTAATCAGCGATGGCAGGAAGCTACCAAGGTGGTAGTTTTTGCAGTTCTTGTTTGTTTTGTTAAAGTTTCATTACTTTTTGTCAATCTGTTGGCAGATGATACATCATCAAAGGCCAATTGATATGTAAAAACATTCACAGAATTGCTGTCAGGCTGAGAGAAAGGCATTTTCAGGATTTGGAATGCAACTGCTATCTGGGTCACTGGGGATCTATAGCATGCTTTCTCTGTGAACTAGTTCGGTAGATGAAGTCTTTGAAGACAGAGGCAAAGATCTGAGAGGAAAGCTTCTTCAAAATAAACTTAATTTTTGGTATGTCAAACTTAGTAAAATAGCACAGATTACTTTGTCATCTTTAAGTTTTGTATTTTTATATTCACTGTATTGTTCTGTAAGGAATAGAGATTTGAGGCACAATGTGACAGAGCAGATGAGTCCTCCGTATTACTCCTGATACTGTGTTTTCATAGATCTATTCCTAGATCTGTGCAATCTGGTGTGCTGTAGGAGCACCCAGATCCCCTGATCAAGTATTTCCATTGCACTGTAGGGGTTAGTGTACTTTTGAGTAATGCTTCTGTGTTCAGTAGGATGAAGCTACCAGATCTAGCTCCTCCTACCTAATCCTAGCTTGCCAGAGGTGTTGCAGCACACCTCGTGCTCCTAAACTGTCATCTTCCACACATGTCTACAAGAAGCTGTGTACAGCAGGCTGGGGGGCAGCAATTGCATTTCTTCCTTTGCTTTTCTGACACTGGTTGCTGTAGAGAAAACATGAGGTTTGAAAGCAATTTTCATGCTACCACATGCTTGAGGGGAGGATGTGAGTGTGTGCAGCTTTACAGTCAGCAATATCAAAGTGTATTTGCTGAAACAACCTGTGCTAGGGAATTCAGGTTCGAAAGCTCAAGAGAATGAATTAATCTTTAGGAGTGCCCTCTGTTGCTAAGCCAGGTGTTTAGTAGGGGACATTTCACTCAAGCTGTAACTCATCTTTTCTGTTGGAATATGCACTCCAGATCCATCCAGCAGAAGATCTGGGTCCCTGGGAAAGGGCAGTCCCTCCAACCCACGTCTGAGGCTGCAGCACAGATAGAGCACGTTCTCATACAGCTCCACCACATTTTCCCTTTCACATCTACAGAAGAGACAGTCTGTACAGAGGGTGACCTTTGGTGAATGTATTGCCCTGTCATTTTGGGACGGACATAGGTCGGGAAGGGTTGATGCTTAGACCTTCCATATGAGGGAGCACACATGTACTGTAGTATGAGCAGGCTCTTGTGACTAGAAGATAAACATCAGCAGGCACAGTCCAGTATGTGTGGAGGACACTCAAAAAGCACCAGTTACCTTAAACATGGCTTCTCAGGCAGAACACAGGACTAACATGTGGCACCAGCAGTTCTGTCAAGTAAAAAACTGTATTGTATGCTATGAATTTCATGAGCAGTTGTCAGCTGTTTGTAGATGATATGAAGAAAATCTTACTCTGTTGTCTCAGTTGGACCAGCTGCCGTAACTTTCCAAATGATTCTGCTTGCCCTCTGACTGTAAGCATATTATGCATTCTCGTAAACAAAATACTGACAGGTCTGCAGTTTACAGTACGTGCATGGTATGACCCTGGTGATGTGTGTTCTTGTCTAATGTAGCTCCTGGGAGCCATCCTGGGTGACCTGCTGGGATTGACAGGGCTAGGGAGTGATGTTCTTTCCTGTCTGTGCATGCATAAGCTCCCTGAGGCTCACCAAGTGCAGGCATGAATCCTGTCACGTTCCCATGCTATCCTTATTCTTTCCCCCTCAATTTCTTGTTCTTCTTTCTCTTCCCTGAGGTTGTGATTATGTTTCATCATGTGACCTCAAAGAGAGTCTCCACTGACTGAAAGACATAAGTCAGACTTCAGGGCACAATTGTTACCCTTTACAATGTGGAAATGAGACAGTTGAAGGAGATGGGTTACAGGGTCAGATCCTCCTGCTGGACTTCCCACATGACCCTTCTTGCTTCAGTATTCTGCATTTACTGTTGACAGTGCCAGGTACCTAAGACAGTGCAGTCCTACCAGTGGAAAAGGCAAGAGGTCGCCTGTCATTGAGATTACATGGAAATAAATTGTGGCTCTTGGTGGGTTACAAAGCAAAAAAATCTTGGCCCTCTACCTTCTGATTTTCCTTGTCCCATTTTGAAAAATTTGATGGTTTTGATGTGGGTCTTATCTGAGCTACTGGCAGCTGTAGCAGATTAACCTGCGAATGGTGGCCGAATAGCTGTGGTGGGGAGTGGGATTTTTGTGTTGAATATGATGCAGTGGTTATGAGTGTGAGGCACATATCGAACCGTGTGCATTAGGAGGTCATGAAGCAGCAAAATACAGAGAATCTCAGAAATGCTTCAACATGTCCCCAGCATACTCTCGTTGAAATGCATTATTGACATGACCGCTGCCCCCCAAAAGCACTCTAAGATCTATAGAGTGTAGTTCGATTAATGAGTGCTTTAGCATGTACAACTGAGTGTTTGCTTGAGCGCTTTTACTAAATGCAATGTAGTTATAGTCGGATAAATTGGAGCGCTGACCCATTATCATGCAGTTTAGTTTGGAGGACAGAGTTGAATTTAGGTGGTGGGTTTTTTTTTTTAAGTTTCTAGATGGTCATAAATAGTTCATCTGCTCTTTTGAAATGATTTCTTCTGGTCAACATACTTTTACTTCTTTATTTCTCATCAGTCTTTTAGCTGTATTCGATGACTGAGCTTTCCCACTGGAGTGTGCATGTAGCTTTCAGGTTTCATGTTGTAGGTTATTTTAGTTGCAGGTCCAAGCAACCCTTTCATTAGTCAAACTGACTTTACTTTCAGAATCATCAGTGTTTCTGTGATCGTTGACTGCAAGTGTTGCTGAGTAAGGCCATGCAAGATGAAGTATATCTTTTCATCCCGTTTCCTTAATAAAATGTAGAATTTGCATCAGGCTATGAGCCCCAAATTATCATAGGATGCTGTACTCCTACTGAAACATCCAGCCAGATTTGCTAAGTGTATTAAAATTAGCAGCTGAAGTAAATCACAATCAAGTGAAGATTATGCTTGTTCTTTGTGGGTTTTTCTTTGTGTTTTCTGTGATTTGAAAATAGCTATGAGAATCTGGAATCATGGAGGTATCCAGGCTGTAGGGGATATCAGGAACACTGTAGTCCAACCTGCTTAAAGCAGGGTTGACGCTGAATTCAGACCTGGGAGCTCTTTCCTGTCAGGTCATGAAAGCTTCCAAGAATGGAGAACCTCTCTGGACAACCTATTCCAATGATTGTTTCTCCTCAGAGAGGAAAAAAAAAATTTCCTCGTGTCCAGTCAGATCCTTCCTTGCAGTTTGTGACTGTTGCCTTTCATTAATTATCCTTTCATGCATCTCGACAGAGAACTTGGCTGTGTCTTCCTGGTAAACTCATGGGTATTGGAAGGCCGTTGTTTAGGTCCCCCAAAGCTTTTTCTTTGCAAGGTTAAATAAGGCTTGTTTATTTCTGTGGGTCCAAAACTGAATGCAGTTTCCAGATGCAGTCTAGTGAGTGCTAAGTGAGAGGGATTAATTACTTCTCTTGCTCTCTTTGCTATGCTTCTGCTGATGCAGTGTGGAGTGCTGTTAGCCTTCATCACTTCCAGGGTGCGCTCTTGACATGTTTAGCTTATTGCTCACCAGGACTCCCTGATGCTTTCAGCAGAGCTATTGCCCTGCCAGTCAATTTCTTGCAGGTACTGCTGGAAGGGGTCAGGTGCATAATTTCCTATTTGTCCCTGTTGAATTTCATGAGATTCTTGTTGGCCCGTATCTCTTTCTAGATCCCTTGGAGCATGTTGACTACATCCTCAGCTCATTACCATCTGCAGACTTTGAGGGAACATTTTGTCCCCTCCTCAAATCACTGACTTGGACTTGTGCATGACTATGGGCTGTGTCAGCTGATAATGTTTCTCTTGAAACTTTTGCATTTCATTTTGGGTAGATTATTTTCCTCTAATGCATGTAAATTAGAAGAAAGTGGAATTATATCCTCTGCTGCTGATTTGGGCTGTTTTATAAATATGATGTATACAGTTGGCTCAGTCTGTTGAAATAAATACTAGTGCATAGCATGGACTTTTGGTTATGAAATTTGTCAAGACACCAAATTTATTTATTATTAATTATTTATTATTAATGACTCATTTGGGAGCCTTGCCTATATAAAAACTGGTTGGAACATTCTCGTATAACTTACTTTCTATGAGGTAGCAAATCTGGTTGATAATTTGTCTGTGCTAATGCGAGCTAAACTAGAAAAAAGGTCATTGATGTCAAGATATTTGAAAATATTCCAGCTGTTTTGTTTTTGTTTGGGTACATGCCCCCTCCAAATATTATAGACACTAATGGAATTATAAAAAAGTTTTTTCAGGTCATTGTGGAAAATATTTTTCCTCTGTTCTGAAACCTTTCCTTAAGTGACTGAATAGGAGAAATGAGTAGTTTTATGTTGGGTAAATGCAGGACATCAGTAGAGCATATGTTAGGAACAATAAAAGCTCTTAATAACATGAATTGTGCCTTGTGATAAATATCATAGGAGATTATTTCATTGTTTGTGAGAGCAAGGGAGAATACTTACTCTCACTGGGCTGGAGGATAGATTTTCTTTGGATTATGGACCACTGATGTTGAACAAATCCTCCAATTAAGTTGACTGCAATAGAGACCCAGCAAAACATTTGTAAGATACTACGTAGTTTTGGTGCAGTGTTGGGCAAAAGAATATGTCGTAGCTATTTGCCTTTTAATTACTTGTCAGGTTCCTTTTCCTTTTCTTTCATTTGTGTTTGGGTTTTTGTTTTTGTTTTTTTTCTTCCCCTAAGCACAGTATAGAAAATCTGTCCCTCTACAGTTCTGTCTCATGTATTCTTCAGTGTTCATGGGACAGATTGTCTCAGAAATACTTAGGTGGATTTGTTTCCCCTCAGTCCATTTGGCTCAGTATCAGAGGTGCTGAATGAATCTGAGTATTGTGGGGGGGAAAACCAGTGTTAACTGTCCCATTTTTAGTCTTGGTGTCAATAAAAATATTTCCATCATCCTAGAAAGGTTTCCATGGTGCATTGTTTTCCAATTATTCCCCACAGGAATTTGGCCGCTTGCTGAGAAGGAAGAACTTGTGTGTCTTGTGTTGGTGGTGGTTGTGTTGGAGACACAGTTGGTGGGCTGCATGTTCATCTCTAATAATTGTCCTTTAGCGGGATCCTGGAGCGCTTCATCCTGTGCTGAGCTGTAGAGCCAATAGTGATTCAAAGTGGCAATGGCTGAATCATTAATGTGTTCAGTATTGGTACTTACCTCAATGGCATCCATGTATACAGAAGAGTTATATTGTTATGGGGGCAGTCCTGATTCAATTGTTTTGCTTTATCCTGTGATCTGATTTGACAGATCCTTCTCTTTTTTAAACTTTTTATGGTGTCTGTGGAATTTTACTTAATTAAAATCAGCAGGAATCTGCATTCATTTTAATCTGCAATAATTTTTCTAAAACCTAGTGTCATATTTATTGTTGTTTTGTGATTTTTTTTTTAATCATTCACTTTAGGAGACTCAACTTTAATAAAAATTTATATATGAAAGAGAGAGTAGCTTGTTGGGTGTTATTGTTTTGTTTCTGCAATACCGATTTCCGAACTAGTGCATTAAAAATTCCCATCCTGTATGTACAGGACTCCACTTAGGATTTGTTTGCCTGCAAACATCCAATTGTATTTTCTCTGTATATGTCTTTACACACAGGCCGTATTCCAAGGGGTTAGAGGATCTTTTCCTATAAGTGAAAGTTAAACGGTGCTGGAACATTGCAAATATCTTTCTTTAAGCAGTAGTATGAGATTTTGCAGCTTTTTGGGAAGAAAAATATTTTCAGTAAAAAAATAGTGACCAGCGTCTTATTGAATAATGTCACTGAATGCATCAGTAGTTTTCCTTTGTGATTAGTGAGTAACATGCACTGACGCTTGAATTACTAGTTTGTGGGTTATATTATGCCACTGTGAGTTTATACAGGCATCTGTCTTAAGGTTAAAACCTTCAGGGCATTAAATGTCATGTTTGAAGAGGGTACTGCTTTGTTTTCCTGTGGTGTGGTGTGTTTTTTTTTTTTTTACTCTGCCAAATTAAGGGGCAGAACTGTTTGAACTTTTACAGATTGTTTTCCAGCTAATTCTACTCATTCGCCACCACTAAGAATTACATGAGACAAATCTGTACCTAATCCATTAGGTTAAAAGAAGTTGATTCATGCTACAGGGTTACTGCAATATTCTTCCTCTGTCCAAGTATATTGACAGTTAAAGGGTAGGTTTGACAAATCATTAGAAATTCTCTATAAGAAATGGTCTCATTTTGTCAAGGAGATGATGCTGAATTATTTTTTTTTTTTTCTGTTTACATAATGAAGGTTTGATTGTAAAGTTCCTGAGCGGGAAATGCATGTTTTTTGCTTATCACCTAATAGGCAGTTGCCCATTTTTCTTGAGGATGTATTGTATAATGTGGGCATTTACGATACCATATTTAAAATAGTATTATGCAAATTTTGATGTTTCCTTTCTGGTTTTTTTTCCAGTATTCTATAACAAAGTGTGAATTTTTAATACTCATTTTTTCATGCCCTCAACTCTGATGCAAGGTAGAATGATAGAGGCAATCATTTAAAAAAAAAAAAAAAGAAAGAGGAGCATTACAGGTTTAGTATTAGCCAGTGAGTAAACTGAGATGAAAAACCTAATCTTATAATGACCTCTGAAATGCCTGGGCAAAGGTGTTCTATTTTGTAGGTTTCAGGAGCTCTCTTACTACTATTTACTTGCTCATTTAAATCTTTCACTTGCAAATTTGTCTTTATTTGATATACATTTTATTTAAGATTTTTGATCTTGTAATATTAATCATTTATCTCACCTGAGATTACAGAAGGTGATATTTAAAATAAATGAATCCTAAATCAGTGAAGCTCTGCAGACCGCAGCATTTCGTGTTGTCTGCTGTGTATCTCCCTTGCCCCAGGAAGGTGTATTTCTCAGCTTCCATCTTCCATAGTAACCAGAGGTCTGAGAGCCAGACTGGCTGATGCAACAAAATAGCAGCAAATAAAAATGCAAAGTTGCTATGGTAATTGTAATTGTTATAGCTTCACTAGCAGGTGTCAATTTTGAATTTTATTGACACTCTTATTATTTATGCCAATATACCAGTACAGAAAGGCATGTGAAATACAATTCTGTAGTGGAAATTCTGGTTTATTGTATGCTGTGAGTTCTCATGTTCTGTCTTGGGTAGTGAAACATTCTGATTTTAATATGTAAGTTACATGAAGAAGGCATCTAATGGTGAAAAAACATCATACAACTCCTTACAAATGAGTACCTTACAGCAGTACATGATAATGCACTTTAAAATAGTCCAATGAATTTCTTTAACACTGCATGGTATATGTCATTAAAGGAATATGGGGGGGGGGGGGGAAACCCCGAACC
>VFFE01007789.1:2309514-2332981 GCA_008921705.1 Burhinus oedicnemus | reverse complement strand
CCCCCCCCCCCCCCCCCCCCCCCCCCCCAGTAGGGTAGGAAGAAGAGCCACCTGAAGACTGTAGTATGTGCTGGAATAATGCATGTACCAACATGAATGAGCTTCTAGTAAATAATTTCCATTTTTTTCTTACCAATGTACAGATGCTTAATGAGTCTGGCACTGTGGTCTCCATGTGCCTATCACAGCATATTGAAGTAAAGAAGTGTTTCTCTGTATCTGAAATAATGCTTTATTTGAAGCAAATGTAAAAAAAAAATGTTTGAAAAGCTCTCAGAGTTAGAATATTTTTTTTTTTTTCCAGCAAAAGCTCACCAGAGTAGCCTGATGGGTGACAAATCCCCCACTTAGGTAACAGTGTGTTCAAATTTTTTCTAATTTCTAATCTGTTACAGTTTTTTTTAATATGAAGCAAGTGCTTGCTGGGTACATCTAGATTTGACTAGATTGGGTTAAACAGTCTCCTGTAAAATGACTGTAACAGTCTTTCTCTGTGTAAAAGGCACTGCTTGTCCCCCTCAGGATCTAGCCTTAGCTCTTTCATAATTGGGATTTTGTTGATGGCTTCTGTGGAAATTGGTTGACCAGAAATAGGGCAATGGGAATACTGTGGTGTCCTACTTTCCCAGACCTTGTATTTGCAGCTTTGTCCCTGGAAGTTGGTAATGTATTCTGCACCACTGCAGAAATTTTTGCCAAACCTGTTCTCTTAAATATACCTCTTAATGTTCAATTTTTGCATTAAAATATTTTAAGGGAGTGCTAAGCTACAGAACTGTACTGTATGGATTATGTGGTGGTATTACTTCCACAGGATTGGCTGTTCATATACAAATGGAGCAAATGTTGATTATCTCTGGGCTCCAATTTATTTAATATTTAATTTTTTACAATATCTTTGCATTGCGTAAAAGCAGGTCTCTCTAAGTCTCTGTAGTGAACGCTATTGAACAGCACTCCTGACATATGGCAGTAAAATGTCAATATCTTCTTTTTCCAAAGTGTATTTCAAGGAGCAGTCCATACTTGCTTTAAATTTAGAGTAGTTGTGCTGTGATTTTCCTTAAAGATCAACCTAAACAAGGGCAAGTTTTAGCTATTGCTGGAACCCAGGTCAGTCCTTATGCACCCGTATTCTTTAGTGGTCACTTCATGGTTGTAGTTACATGGCTGTTTGCTTACTAGATGAAAGTTTTAACTCCCAGAGTGATTCTGGAGAGGGTTAGTATTGTGCTAAGTCCAAGAATGAAACTGTGTCACCTAGTTGTCAACTTCCTAGTATTTTCTCTTTTTGGTCAGGCTGAATGATTATATTTGTTATCCTCTGTGTGTGTGTTGTTCTTGCCTAAATCTAACATTCTCTTTTCCGGAGAAATTTATTTTTACAGCTGGTTTAGGTATTTGTTTGCTCAGTTTCCTCAGACCTTTTGTTAACTGTGTGAGGTTCTTTGCTTCTCAGTTCAGTTATAATGTGTTGAAAATAAAATGTGTTCATTGTACTTTTAACTAATTAATAAAGACAAAGTTAAAATTGCACAGGGTGAAATATTTGCAGTGTGGTTTGTATTTTAGTAGCATTCCTGTGTCATTTTCTGCATTGATTTTATGCTATTATTTGAAATCAGAGGAGCAGTGTATAAATAGCATATAAACTTCTTTATAAAGAATCACATAATTAGTTTTTAAATGAGAGATTCTGTTACCAGTTTGGAATATATAGAATTATTTGTGTACGGTTAGAAATATCTCTATACATGTATGTGTCCAACTGTATGTAGGGTCTATAAATGACTGTGAGGTAAGACTGCATGAAAGAATACTGATAGGTAGCAGATGAAGGCAATGTTAGCAAGTAGGGGTTATTAATGAGATTTGCCAGTTATATGATAGCTACGAGAAGCAGAATTGAAAACTGGTCAGAGAGCTTATCCTAGTATCTGACAATAACTGTCAGAATGTCACCATAAAATAGTTACTAGAGTTTAGGGGTCACCTATTATGTCATTTTAATGCACTATGCAAGGCAGAAAGATCTGTACTCTGTCAATGCATTGTACTTTAATAAAGAACCGCAGACTGATGGTGTGCTGTGGTGAGGAGGACTTGCTTCAGCATTATATCATTCCCGTGTTGGTTAGGTGCTGCCACAGCTCACCTTCATGTACATGGATTTTTAATGAGCTTTAAAGGTATAATAGGCTTTTACTTTTTATAGATATGCTTTTGTAGTTTGTCACTGGCATTAGTGTAGTTTTAAGGAAATTTTAAGAAGTAATGATTGGGTTTTGTAGGCAGGAGGCTTGCTTTTATATGACCTTTTTTTACTAAAACTGTGTGTATGTTGACTGTGTAGATCATCTATGTAATTGATTATTTTTTTTCCCCCCATGGTGATATCCATTGCAATACTGCATGTGTAGTAAAATCTGATATTCTTAGAACATGTGATTTCTTCTTTACAGATCAGTGCACCTTTCACATCCTTAATTATATTAACCAAAAAATATGGTGTTCTATGAATGTAAGAGATGGAAAAATGATTGTTCAGTCAGCTAAGACCAAGCAAATTGCACAGCACACATTTTATCTGTCTGGTTAGCTGGGAGCATGGTGATACAGTGTAGGCAGTTTCTGTAAAACGCATGTAAGCATGTGCCTTTTCTGGCATGGATTTCAATATCTCTGGGCGAGGATGAGAAAAGTCTCCTCCGAAGGAAGGAACTAATGAATAATTTAATTGTAGTTACTGTTCCCCTCCACTCCATAAGATAATTGCTTAATTGGGTAGTTGTCTTTGTGTTTGAGAAGAGTAACTGCCTCCTTCGAGGTGTAGAACCTATTTTGCTATAGGACCTTAGTGATAAATAGGAAAAGGGACTTATGACTTGGTTGCAGAATGTGTAGGAATACTTCCTGGACAGTGCCCTGCGTGTATGTGTCCACTGCTGTATCTCACAGTTAATGGTATGTGTAGCTTGGAATATATTGGTGCTTGTAAGTTCTCTGGCCTTGACCATGTTAATTAAATCTCAGATAAATATGGTAACCAGATGATGGGCTTATCTGCAATTAAGAACAAATTACATAGTGGTATTGGAGATTTTTTTTGCACTGTTGTGTTTTGTACCCATCTTGCAATTCCAAGCAGTTCTTTGGCTTAATTCTGTGGTATGATTTCTGAGTCAGGACAGTGATGTGAAGCCAAATTTGAGACACTAGATGATGTTGCTCGAAGAAATGAGGTGTCATTTTACTGGCTGTGACATTTCTGAAGTAGCTAAATGTGGTGAAGGCCTTGTTTCCCTTTGTCTAAATGACTGCTTCATTTGTAGGAGCATTTATCAGCAAATGTTTAAATGTCGTAGAAGCTGGCATTTCCAGTGGACTTGCCAAGAGACAAATCTCCCTTCCTCTGAGGCAGCACAAATCAAATTAGCCAAGACTGAGTTTGTTCTTCTAATTGTAGGAGTTCTGTCAAATCTGTTTAATATTGAGATACAGCTGACCCACTTGTGTTTGGCAAGTGTTAGTGACCAGAAAAAAGCAGAATTTTCATCTATTGTTTAATTTATCGGCTTTGGTTTTGTTAAACAATTAACCAACAGTTCATTTTTGCATCTGAAATGTTTTTCAGTATTGTGATTAAAAAATCCTATTGCAGTCTCCATCATATTTGAGACTTAAAAGTGTCCTTAAGGACTTGTGCATTAAGATCTTTATAAAAAGGGAAAATAAAAAAGAAAGCAGGATTTTCTTTGCAAATTAGGTGTTGTGAGTGTTAATATGACATTGTTAATAACTCAATGCCATTAAATACATCTGATAAATTTGCACATTAAATGCATGCGAGGCATGTGAGGGAGTTGGTCAAGGGATATCAATTTTGGAAAGATACAGATCATGTGTTTTGGACCACCACTGCGTGCACAATCTGAGCTCTTAGGATCTTACGGTTGTTTTGCTTTTAGTTAGGCTGTTACAGCTGGCCTGCTCTAGGATGCTCTGGTACACTCCGTTTTACACAAAACAATAGTGAAAAGTGGCTGTGGGGGAGGAAAACTGTTGTTACTGTTGGATTCTGGCTTTTTTAACTGGAATTTTTTACACATCGTTTCACTAGCGTTTGGATTCAGAGGCATAATATTGTGGACTTGTCTTCTGCACTGTCAGGAAATTGAAAGTTTTTTTTTTATTTAAAAAAAAAAGTCTTTCTAAAAACATTGCACACAAACTTTGACTTGTTGGCAGAGTATATTCTCATTGATATTAGAAAATCCAAATGATTTGCTCACATATATTACTTGCAGGGAAGGAACAACTCCCAGCTGACTGGCATACTTTCTCTTGTCAGGAAGACTCGTGTTAGTACAAAAGATAAGGCCAAAAGCAAGGAGAGCTAGGGATCGAGTCTCCTCTGATCTTTGTCTTAATATTAGCGGGTGTGAAGTGAGCATTTTTCACTTGAGTAACCGCTAGTTACATATGACAGTAATATGCAGGTAATTACTCTTTCAGAGCTTGCATTGTATAAGACTGTGTCTGTTTTCACATGGCAGACCTTTGTAACCCCCCCAGGATTTCAGTCTGCATTTACAACTGCGCTTCTGCATCTTCTCAACACCTTTTCAGGCAGAGTATCGGTTTTGAAAAATACTGTGGCAATTTCTGAACCCATAGGAGAAAAGTAATGAAAATTGAGCGTGGCTAGAAGTAACCAATGGTATTTGTCAGTTCACTATGAGAAAGAGTGAAAAGAGTATAGCTTTCTACATTTTTGCAGTCTAGTTTTTTTTCAACCAAAAGCTGCTAAAAAAGTGGGTTTTAATGTGGCTGTAACTGAAGGAGATGAGAGGAAGAAATATTTTGGCACAAAATAACCTTTGAATTTACTAACAGCTGAAGGAGGAATGTAGCAATTCCCTCACCCCTGTGTTTTCGTTAGGGTTTTTGTTAGCAGGAGATGGAAAAAATACACATTAAAAGTGCAAAATGATTGAAAGAAAGTGTCTGAGTACAGTCTAGTTTTTCATTTTTTTATGACTTATTTCAGCTGTTAATACTAGGCTCTTTTCCTCCTGCCTTGATTCTAGTTATTAAAATACTAGTTTATACCAGGCATTTCTGGTATGGGTTCCTACTGGCACGAGCTTGAATTTTGTACTACTGAATTTCTTACTTCTTAAATACCATTTCACGAGATACTTCTGGCTTCCAAGCAATTACAGGATCAGAATATTGGACACAATCTGATTTCCCTATTTAGTAGCCTTTTAAATAGTCATTGGCCATGGGCGAATGACCTGTCTCCCAAGTTTTGGAAACCACTGGAATCACGCTAGTATATGTGTAACTGGATCAGTGCCTGGAAGATCTATTTGGTAGCCATAATTTGCTTGCATGACATAAATTTTTTTTAATCATTATGTGATTTTAAAAACCCTCTAGCAACAGCAATGTAAAAGCAATTTTATTTGTGAAATATTATGCATAAGGAAAAAAAGATTACATTGTTCTAAGATTATTGTGCATTTTCCGTTTAATTCAGTCAAATATATTCAAGTACCACTGGGATATTTTTTCTTTTTTTGAAAGCATATATTAATTTGCACACAGAGATGTAGATTTTTCTATAACACTGTAGAGAATCAAACTGGCACGGCTGCTAAGTTCTGCTGTGTATGCAATAAATTGTAATAAAATGAGGCCAGTGTAGCTTTTGTTGTGTGCAGGTCATTTTTTGCTTGAATATATGGTATGCTTCATGCATACAGTAGATCTAAATAAATATTTATTTCAGAGAAGCCTAACTTAGGTGTCTTCACTACGTACTTTTTTTTTTATGGATTGTGCTCGGCTTCTCAAGGCCTGTTCATTTAACTCAAGGTCAGTGGGAATAATCTTTTGGTGCAATGTCAGTCTCAATCATAGAGGAGATAACATAATGAAATTGAACTATGATTTTTATGTAGATAAATTTCAAACAAACTTAGCCTGACGTTTGACCTAAATAGAAATGCATATTCATAATTAATGTATTTGCAAATATTTGTGCATAAAGTAGTGCAATGATTGTTGAACAGTAGTACGTCAGTAGCCAAAATACAGGGAAATTTATGTTATTTGAAATATCTATGGACCACTGTTAAAAATATTTTAATTTATGATAATAACTTAATTTCACACTGGAAATAACATGGAATTCTGTCCATTTTCATGTACCTACCATCTATGAAAAGACTCCCAATAGTTTATTTACAATCAAGGTGGGAGAAGAATTGAATGTGATTCAGAGCATCTTGAGACTGTTGTTCAAGCAGACTTACTATTTTTGACATACTGCTCAGTCATTGTAATTATGATCTCTGCAAGACACTAGGTATTGTAAAGGAATGTCAGATCCTCTAATTAGCAGTAAACAAATGCTATTTAGAAGCTGCAATACAGAAATGTAAAAACTAGACTAGAAGTGTAAATCTGGTGGGAGATGATAGATTAAAACAGTCAAAGTGTCTGAATGTGTTTGGTTACTTTATTATAATTTTACACACGTAAAAACAAATATGTTATCCCACAGTCAGTAGACATCAGGTTCTCTGTTTTTAGAAAGTCAAGATGCGTCTTTAAATGTGTGATCCCAGCCAAGGGTTACACTTGGATAACAAGACCATTTGTATTATCAGTGTGGTATTGCAGAGCACTTGCAAGGCACATTGAGTCTCATGTTGTCACAGGTGCATTGTTCAAGCTTAAATGAAAAGGGGAAGAATTGCTTTGTAATTTTGGGTTTGTTTGGTTTTTTAACCGGTTAGGTATTATATTTGCTGTGTTGGGTGAACACCTTTTGGCATCTTTGTGCCCCATCTCAAGGTGGTTTTTTTTGCTTCCATCTTCTCTGTCGTATATAATTGTATGATTAACCCTCCCTTTGGCTAGAGTTTACCCTCTGTTGAGATAGAGATCCACTGTACGGTGGGTGAATAGCTAAAGTGTAAACTCTAGGATTTCTTTACAAATGTAAGTTATGGTCCTTAGTTCTGATATATTATGACCCCCTGTTTTTTCTTTCCGTTAATAGGATCTGTTTTTACGCTAAAAGTTCAAGTAAATGACATCATCAGTCATCAGTACCTGCAACAAGCGGTTGTAGAAGTGTTTGTTAACTACACAAAGACAAATTCTACTCTTACTGGAAACAATGGAGCAGTGTTAATAAAAGTTCCCTACAAATTAGGATTAAGCTTAACTATTGTATCATACAAGGATGGCTACATCTTAACACCTTTGCCTTGGAAGACTGGGAGAATGCCAAGTACGTAAGCATCTTATAGTCCTATTATTAAACTGTATCTGTCGGTAATTAAATTTCTGTCTTCCTCAGCAGTCTGGGTAGTTAGCGTAAACTGAAGATGACTAAATGAAGTCAGTCAAGGGAGATGGTGCCTGTTAATGCGGGTGTAAGGGTGAATGATCTGTTAGACTTTTCAAAATTCTTACTATTGTAAAACAGAAAATAGCCCTTTATAAGTAGGTTATATTGCGATACGGTGAGTGTATTCTGAGAAATTGTTTACTTAGACTTAGCAAAAGGCTGGTAATGTGTTTCGACAAAAAGTCATGTTGCTTTTAGTGATACCTGGAGTGCCAAAGCTTTGAGTCCTGTGTAACAGGTGTAACCTGTTGTTATAGCTTCCTTTCAGCAGTGTTTTCTCACAAGTTTCCTTGTTTAACTATTGTGTGCTCTTAAAGTTTGATTTTTTTTAAATTTTTTATTTTTTTTAAAAAGATATGGACTCTTAAGAATTCTAGACACTTGTTTATCCGTAGAAGGCATAAGACAGTAGCAAACATACAACAGAGGTCTTCCTGCCTAACCACTAAAATTCCTGCTCTGGACAACAGGAGTAATTTATTTATCCAGTCTTTGTATACTCTCCTTTAACTGCTCTGTTCACTATTCCTTCAGAATTGGAGATCTTACAGGATTTTTTTCAGTTGCATAGTGTAACATATTATCACTTTCCACAGTATACTCGTCTGTGACGCTTTCATTATTCCCACAAAGTCAAGCTAATATATGGCTGTTTGAAGATACTGTCTTAATTACTGGAAAACTGTCTGGTAAGTTCAGTGTATGCAAACCATAGTCTAAACACTTTGTGATAACTATCTGTACACATAAAAAAAAAAATAATTAAGCATGTTGTCATATAATACCTATCTACTCAAAGCCACATTTTCAGTTAATTGTGTAGCTGTGTGTGGTGGGCTGACCCTGGCTGGATGCTAGGTACCCACCAAAGCTGCTCTATCAGTCCCCTTCCGCAACTGGAGAGGGGAGAGAAAAATGTAACGAAAGGCATGTGGATCAAGGTAAGGACAGGGAGAGATCATTCACTAGTTACTGTCACGGGCAAAACAGACTTGACTTGAGGAAATTAGTTTAATTTTTAACAGTCAAATCAGAGTAGGATAATGAGAAACAAAACTAAATCTTAAAACACCTTCCCCCCACCCCTCCCTTCTTCTTGGGCTTAACTTCACTCCCAATTTCTCTACCTCCTCCCTCCAGTGGTGCAGGGGGATGGGGAATGGGGGTTGCGGTCAGTTCATCACTTGTCTCTGGTGTTCCTTCCCCCTCAGGGGGAGGACTCCTCACACTCTTCCCCTGCTCCAGTGTGGGATCCCTCCCACGAGAGACAGTTCTCCACAAACTTTTCCAAGATGAGTCCTTCCTATGGGCTACAGTTCTTTATGAACTGCTGCACCGTGGGTCCCTTCCACAGGGTGCAGTCCTTCAGGCACAGACTGCTCCAGTGTGGATCTCCCACAGGGTCACAAGTCCTGCCAGCAAACCGTGCTCCAGCATGAGCTTCTTTCCCCACAGGTCCACAGGTCTCGCCAGGAGCTTGCCCCACTGTGGGCTTTCCATGGGGTCGCGGCCTCCTTCAGGCATCCACCTGCTCCAGCATGGAGTCCTCCATAGGCTGCAGGTGGATATCTGCCTCCACTGTTAACCTCCATGGACTGCAGGGGGGCAGCCTGCTTCACCATGGTCTTCACCATGGGGTGCAGGGAATCTCAGCTCCGGTGCCTGGAGCACCTCCTTCCCCTCCTCCTTCACCGACCTTGGTGTCTGCAGAGTAGTTTCTCTCACATATTCTCACTCCTCTCTGGCTGCAGTTGCCCTCCCCGCCCCCCCGCCTTCTTAAATATGTTATCACAGAGGTGCTACCAGTGTTGCTGATGGGCTCAACCTTGGCCAGCAACGGGTCTGTCTTGGAGCCAGCTGGCATTGGCTCTATCAGACGTAGGCGAAGCTTCTAGCAGGTTCTCACAGAAGCCATTCTTGCAGCCCCCCTGCTACCAAAACCTTGCCACGCAAACCTAATACACTGTGACAATTGCTAGACTAGAAATACACAAACCGTGGAAAAAACAGGTGAAAAAAGGTTGTTACGCTAAATGCAATTCTGTTTTACCATTACTAAGACAAAATATTACTCTTTTACAGATGCCAAATCTCAACCAAGTGTTCAGTTTCCAAAATTTTTAATAAAGCTTCCAACAAATCACCATATTACAAATGTTACAGCCTATCTGACAGTGCCAGAGCAATTTTTGAAAGTGGACAGCTTTCTCTATACAACGGGAATTCTTTTAAATAAATCAGGTATGTAAATATATTATTTAAGAATTTTTTTAAAAGAAGAAATCTTCAAATTATAACATGTGAGTGCACAGTCTTTCAGAAAAGTATATGCATAAATTAAAAGGGCCTGAACCTGCTTCTGTTGCATTAAATCACAAAGCTTTGTTCTATAGGAGTAAGCTATAAACACATCAGATAAGTAATTGATGTCACTCTTTCTCTTGTTCCATGTAGTATGAGAACATAACATATCTTACTACACTGAAATACTCCTTCAGAGTCTGCTTTTTTTACGTATATATATGTGTGTGTGTGTGTATATATGTATATGTTCAGGATTTCATGAGACTGTGGAACTGGTTTAGTAAACAGCTTAAAAATATGGTTATGGCCAGAGTGTAAACTAGGCGAACCTAAAAGAATTGGTGAAACTGCAGCAGTTGACTTCAGCTGTGGGGTTTTCTGCATTTTCACTAGAATGGTTGGCTCTAGGAGCTTTACACCAAGCATAAAGATTGTATAGAAGTTGTAGTTTGGCTCACAGACAGTTAATCTGCCTAAGTCTGTTTGAAAGCAAGTAGTTACTATGTATACAGAGCACAAGTGTAATAATGTTTTCTGTGCATCCCTTTCACTGGAGAAGCAGTAAGTGGTTTCCTGAGTCATTGCAACTGTGCTCTTATGAAGTTGGATCTTTTAGTATTTGTCATTCTGTTGGATTTTTTTTTTTTTTTTACTTTCATAAATACAGTAATCACTGGTAGATTGTATTGTGTGCAGCTTCATTTTTCTTTTGTTCTTTTCTTTTTATTCCCGGTGGACCTGAAGCATGAGGAGGCCACTACATGGCTTATTTGAAACTTGTCATACTCTCTTCTTTAACTTTCATTAAATTAAAATCATCATATATATTGATATCGTGACTTACATATTTTAAAACCTTTCTTATCTATATTTCACCTCTTTAAATGTAAAGCATAAGAGAATAAGCAATGTTTCTCCCCTTCGAGTTTTCCTTTCAATCTGTCTGGTATGTGTTTTAAATTATTCATATACTCCTAAAGGAATAGGCTTCCTTTTAGGGCAGGTAGAAGCTAATTGATATCTGATGCACCAGGAATTTTCTCACAACCAACTTCTAACAGCTTGCACAGATTTAACAGTATTCTGGTACTTACTAATTCTCTTTCAGCTTCTTTCACCATCCTGTCATATTGTGCGTTCTGAAGTATTTGCAAATTAGCATAAGGAAAACAAAGGAAACAAACTTTCAGGCTGCATTGTAAAGCTTTCTATATGCAACATTTCCTTTGAGTGCTTTGACAAGCTTCATGATTAACTATTCAGTTAATTAGAAAGTTTTTTTTTTAGGTGATGTTAGATTTTAAGTTGGTAATTTTGTGAACACCTTCTTAAAATTTACAGGAAAGTTTAAGATGATTGTTCAACTAAGGAGAAATGCAGCAGTCATGTTTGCATATGTCTTCAGTTTGATTCAATGTTATGTATATTGCAATTACTCAAAAATTCTTATATTATCTATATTTCACATGGGTTAGCAATTTTGTAGTCAAGTTATCTGAGGGGGAAAAGCCCTTCTTCCCCCGCCCGCAAGCCGAGTTTTGCCTAATCATTGGTTCTACAGTCAACATTGAATCTATATGTCAAAAGTCTGTTTCCCTTTTACAGATCTGGTATAGAAATGACTGGTTTTTATTGTAATCACAAGATTTTAAAAGTCCAGAAGAGATGCTGATTTTTATTTGACCAAGTTGGTGACAGCTGGATGTGAATGAGGGCTTACCTAATGATAGATACTTAGTTCTAAATATTTATTAAAAAAATACACTATGAATGGAGAATTACAAACAAGATATTTCTCACATTCAGGTTTCAAAAGCATGGAATTAGCTCCTCTTGCTGCAGTATGCGTAAATGTTCTTTTGACTGGGAAAGAACTGAAAGTAAATGGTCCCATTCAGATTACACTTCCTGTTTCCACAAGTACTGTAAAATCAGGAGATGCTATACCTGCATGGACATTCGATATGAAAACTGGTAAGTGGGCTAAGTTATTTGTTATTCTACCTTTTAGCACACATATAGTTTTGGACACATGACACTATGTCATGGAACAGTGATGGCACTAATATATGAGGTGGTGGTAAATAGTCACAAATTTTGTTAGAGGTTCTATATTGGTTTTTGATTGACTAGCTTGAATTGTTCAAAGGAATTCCCCTGTTTTCATTAGTTCAAAAAGCTTTGGTAAAATTCATTAGCATTCCTATTGAACAAATTTTTAATGTAAAGGACTTTTTTTTTTTCATGGGAGGCTAAGCATTCAGGGAAGATACATTTTAGGTGATGTTAGATTTTAAGTTGGTAATTTTGTGAACACCTTAAAAGAAAACAAATCAGAATTGAAGATTTGAATGCTTTTTTTCCTACTGTGTAGCTCTACAGATCCTTTGACACTAAAACTGGAATAGATATTATTTCAGTTAACAAAAGCAATTCAGAAAGCGAAATGAAGGGGAAATAAGAAGGAACAACATAGTCCTTACAGTATGCATGTGAAGGGGAGGCTGGGGATTAGACATTCTAAACCTTTTGTCATCCCTTCATGTCTAATTTTAGTCAAGTGAGTAATGAGCTACATACACTTAACCTGTTTAGATGTCCTGTATTAGGTGTGTGTGCATTAGTGTACTGATTGTCTTATATTGTACCTTATACTTTCCATCACACTTAGTCTTGAAATGTGCAAGTGAGTGGTGAGGTAAGTGTCTTACTCCTTATTAAGGCAAAAAGCTGTTATTCAACTGTTGGAAGTACAGGAGAGGACACCAGCTTTAACAAAGTGTTTACATGTTCAAGAAAAGACTGTTCATCTTAATGAAGAACAACAAAGGAACATTAATTTGAATTAAGAACGTGCCAATAACAAATTGGCTAGGTTGTCTCTTGGGAAAAGAGTGAATAGAATAAGTTTTGGCATAGAAGATTAAGTCTGTCTATACACCTAGAAGACTTCAGAGGGGGTCACTGGTGATAAGAAAGAGCATTCTTCATCAAAGAAAGGGTTTTAGTCTGACATGGTAAAATAACATGAGGCGTTTTAATCTCTTGCTGCCACAGCCACTTTTACCAGCTCCTGTGCTCATCTATACCTATGTTGAGCTGTTTCAACTCACTAAACAGAAAACTTGGTCAACAATGTTACTAAAACAAAAAGCTGACAGAGCTAGAGCAGCTCTGCACAGGGTCAGGTTGGAGTATAAACCAGTGTAAGGTGTGTATGTGGGTGTTGAGGGGCCTACTCAACACTCAACTTAGGTGTGTTGGCCTTGAAGGTAGAGCAAGAGCAGGAGTGTAGCATGCTGACCCAGTGAAAACAATTAAAACAGTTGGTTTTATCCTCTCAGATGGGGTGTACTCTGATAGCGGTTCCCTCAAGGTGTTTGTGGTGAGTGCTCGCTGAGATGTGTTTGCATGGAGGCTTCACTGCTGCTTGCTGAAGAGATGACAAGGAGGACTGTGGACAAGGAGAGAAACACTTTGGGCATAACTCTAACTTCCACATTTTCTGCCACTTCCTCATCTCTTCTCTACAGTGAAAACTTGCAACTGTATTCACTGTTCTGGATGTTTATTCTTAAGTATGCTGCTTTTATTTTTACCTTTGTTCTGAATGTGCAAAATGACTTTTTTCTAAGCTAACCGAGTAATAGCAAGGCATTCCTTAGTCAAGGTTCTGGTGACTGAGGACAGCTGAATACCTCAGCTTTCCAACAATCATTCGAGAGCGTCCGTAAGCAGCAGTAGGCCTCCATCTGAGCTGAGTGGAGAGCTGCCGCTGTACTGAATAACAAGGCTGTGGTGTCCAAGATGTTGCATGCGGGATGTCCCCAGCAAGATGTTGACACACATTTTTAAACTCTGAAGTCCTTGGGTAATATGTCATAATGGTAATCGGAGCTTGCATGTCAGTATTGATAGTGATAAGGGAACAGGTCTGTGTTTGATATTGTGTAGACTGACCCATATGCACTAGAAAAAAAAAGATAGAAACTGCTTTTGCATGTCTGGTCATGCAGTGTTCCCTGGGGTTACTCAAAGTGGAATTGTACTGAGACCGTTCCTGGAAAATGAGTTTTTGTAATTATATTCCAACTGCTGTAAATGCAGAATTTATTGATGTATATTGAATGTGGATTCCTTCTTACTAAATATTTTGCCTCATTAGTACCAAAAGTACTTTGTGGATTTTGATAGAATTACAAAACAAAAAGAAAGCTTGCATTGCAACATTACATTGAGAACAATATCCTTCTGTTTGAATGGCAGTAAATCATAGAGAATATGTGCTTACTCGTAAATCACATTTTAATGTTTTTTCTTAAGGTGTACTATTTTCTGTGGAGTATATTGAAGGGGAGATGTAATTTACTGAAGAGGACAGCAAAGATTATATAGCTTCTTATAGATTTATCCAGTCAAGATTGAACTTTTGGAGACCTAGCATTTTTTTTTGTCTTGTATATGTGATGTTTTGTGTTGTTTTTTCTAACTGCCTGTAAGTAGTCCACTCTCTATACTTGTAAAACACCAGTTTTGCAGTATAGTGACGTCTTGCCTTAGAGGTGACAGGACAGAGAATTTGAGGATCTGTTGTTGTTGTCTCCATATGAGAGTTAGGGATGGAAGACTCTTCTGGCTGGTCTTGTTCCTGAGTCTGGACAAAAGATTGTCCAGGTAACTGAGAAACCACCCTTTTCAGGGCCCTAGGTGGCGGGTGCTGCTATTGTCCTCTGCCAGTCATCGCAAGTACGAGGAGAAAGCTGCAATTTTTACTGCCAAATGATATTTTTGTGTGTGTGTCTGTGCATGTGCGCATATGTGGCATGTGTCAGTTCTCATCTTTACCTCCTGCTGGTAGATATTTCCGTTTGCTTTGCTGAAAGAAGGGTCCTGCAGGAAAATTGAAATTATAGGGCTTATATGAATTATGCTTTTTGCATGGTTTGGTTATTGTTTTAAAAAAAGCTGGTGGTTCTCGCTCCTTCTCAGTATTTGCAGTTTGAAAATGTAAGATTGTTTTCTGTCCTTAGAATTTCACAAATGGCCCATAATAAATGTGTTCAAGTGCATTAAGTATAATTCTGTCTCTTCTACTTCATGCTTTATAATTGTAGAAGCTGGCATACCATAATACCTGTCCTTTGCATTGCCAAACAGATGGTGTGGAATCTGTGTCCTAACAATAGACTTTCCTTGGGCTAACTGAACTGTTACTGCCTTGGGGCAGGGAAGAGGAGAGAAACATTCAAGACAAACATTGTTTATCCTATTGTAGTTTATTAGATTAAAATGCTTTCCTACTAAGTGCTGCTAGCTAATGTTAAACTTGCGTTCATATGCTCAAAAATTACCTGCTCCGTGATTATTTTTTTTGTCTTGGCATTCATACCTGCTTAACCTCATATAATAGGATTTTTCAAATTATTTGTGTGCATATCTATGAAAGACAGTTGTTAATACAAAATGAATTATATTAAATTAATTCTGGTAAGTAATGTTGATGCTTTGTTTCAAAGTAAATGTCCACACAGGGATATTTGCAATGAAATTGTCAAGAGAGAAAGTTTGCTTGTTTAGCTAAAGCTGTGTAATAAATAGTGTATAGGTCAGAAGTTTCAGTTTTTCTTGTGACCTTGTGTATTTTTGGTAATAGCTTAATTGCTAGTGGTTTGAGGTATAGAAGAATGCTGCATGGCATGAGCATTATTTTGTCCTGGGGTTTTTTTTCAGGTGCTTGGGTAAGCCGTGGGCTGGGAACGGTAAAGGAAGCAGATGGTCAATTAGTATGGACATACACTGCTCAACACTTGGGCTACTGGATAGCAGCTCCACTGCCTGGAACAAGAGGTATTGCAACAACTGGCAAAGAAATTACTGACTAACCCAAGTGACAATCTATCATAAGGCTGTCAGTTTGGTTGCTTTATTTAAAAACAGAAGGGGGAAAATGACATGCAATTTCAACAGTTGGATAACTTCAGTTTGAATCCTGATAGTGTGCCTTTGTGCATATAACCATTTCCTAGAACTTCAAATGCTATAAGGGGAAAAGTCCAGACTGTATTTGAACTTATATGTTTATACTATCGCCATCTTTTGGAAGAAGCCTGCAAGGGAACTGTGACTATGGAGATCTAAAAATCAGTGGGACTGTACCCCTTACTGTTGAGGATCATGTGTGACAGGAGGAAATACAAGAAAATTAGTCTTGGGTAAAATGGTCCCAGTGGATTCTGTTTTATGTAGACTTGTTGCATGTTTTGTAAATTCACATGAAGGGATTATTATCAGAGAAATATGATGTCAAAATTTAAAAACAGATAGCACTTTCTGACAGAAGCACTAAATAGAAAATGTAGACCATGTTTCTAAGGCAGTCTGGCCAACTAACATAAATGTAACTTGACTGGAATTGAGTAGATGTTATGTTAATGCTTTAGTACTTGAGATGAACCTTTGGAGATCCATTGTACTGTAACCACTGTTTGTATATTTTTCCACCTTGCTATTTCAGCAAACTAGAAAGGGAAGGATGAACGTAGTGCCATAGGAACACAAAATCACTGGAAAAGTACAGTTTAATTTATTAGCTACAGCTCTGCATATCAAGCAGAATTATTTGTTTTTGAGAACTAATTATTGTCCGTTTTTGTTTGACAATCTAGAATCCATTATTAGTGCGGTTTCCAAGGACATAACAGCCTATCACACAGTGTTCCTTACGGCGATACTGGGAGGTACCATTGTCATTATCATTGGATTTTTTGCTGTTCTTCTTTGTTACTGCAGGTAAGCAAAAAGAGAGGCTCTAACAAGCTCAGCATGAATGGAATTTAAGGGTGATAAAAGTCTTTTGAAGTTGAGACTTGTTTCCTTAGCTAAACTGTAATGTGTAGACTAATATTTCTTCAAAAATTACAATTATTAGAGTTTCCTTTAAGTTTGTGACATCATGTTACACTATAAATATAACCAAAATCTAATCTTCAGCTCTGGTAGTCAACAGTCTAGTATTTCCTAGTGTGCTTTGCAGTCACCTTGCATCTCTTTTGCATAGGGATAAATGTGGTCGGACAAAAAAGAAGGAAAAAAATACAACTAAGCTGGAGGTCATAAAAAAAGACCAGACAACATCAACAACTCACATAAATCACATCAATGCTGTCAAAGGGTCTTTAAAGTTGGAGGATAAGTCACAGTTATATACACCGAAGATTTCTTCATACAGCCCTGAAAGAAGGATGTCCATAGACACAGAAGATGGAAAATCACGAGACAATTTTAAAATCTATACAGAGGGTGCTTCTTATCAGTCATCCTGTCAGACTGGTCAGTCAAGAAATTCACCCCATTCATTGGAGCCTAATGCTGTAGTTAGGCATTTACAGCAGCAGAAGCATAGTAACAGTACCGTTTCCCAGGCTCCTAGGGACATTCAAGACCAAAACAGATACCTTTCACTGAAAGAAGAGATGTATGGGCTTTCCCATATCCCAGAACATCTAATGCATATTTACAATCAACCTATTGCTATTCTTCAAACCTCTGACCTTTTCCACTCCCCAGAACAATTGCATCCTGCTAAATCAGCAACTTTGCCAAGAAAAGGACAGTTAGTATATAGCCCCATGATGGAACCCATGAATCGTGATGGTTACATGCAAACATTACCGAAAATGCCAGTGCACTCTCATCCACAGCCTTCTGTCTGCAGAGATGAAAACAGTACATTAGATGGTGAAGAGGGCTTACCTTCTCAAACGTCAAACTGGGGCCGGTACACTAATAGCTTACTTGAATCTGTCTCTGTTCCTGGGACATTGAATGAAGCAGTTGTAATGACTCCATTTTCATCTGAACTTCAAGGTATTTCAGAACAAACATTGTTGGAACTCTCTAAAGGAAAACCATCTCCGCACCCTCGAGCATGGTTTGTGTCCCTGGATGGAAAGCCAATCGCTCAAGTGAGGCATTCTTTCATAGATCTGAAAAAGGGCAGAAAAACAGAAAGTAATGATACCAGTCTGGACTCTGGTGTGGACATGAATGAGCATCATCCTGGTAGGAAGCTGGAGAGAGAGAAAACTTTCATAAAACATATGCCGCATTCTAAGATCCTTTACTTGGAAGATCTGGATTTGAGTAGCAGTGAAAGTGGGACCACTGTTTGCACTCCAGAGGACCAGGCTGTTAGGCACATTCTGGATGGAGGGAATGGGACAGCCATAGAACAGCATGATGAAGAAGGTATAAGAAGAAAAACTGTATCAGGAAGTCATGAATATGGTATCCCTTCTGCTAAAAAAAGGGACAGACCATCTATCACGAAAAGAGATAGCAAAACCAATATCTGGAAAAAAAGAGAGGAGAGGCCGCTTATTCCTATAAATTAAAACACAATGTGCTTTTTGTTGTTGCTCTCCCTGCTGGTTATTGACCTCTTGGCTGCTTCTGTAATTCTGCAGTGTTGGGTTTACAAGGGAAATGTTGTTTTCTAGTATCAAGGAAAGTTACATTTTTTTAATATACAGATTGAGTTACTAAACTTCAACTGGGCAATTGATATTCAATGTGAATTGAAAACAGGGAAATACTACTATTAAAATTTTCCAGTTCCTAATTTTGCTGGCAGTATAGGGAAGGCCCACATTTTAATTAGCCTGTCATTCTTGGATGCACCTCTGGGAATGCACAGTGAGAAATGTAGGCACATGTTTTAATTTTTTCAAACTTATTGCTAATGCATTGGTAGACTAGTTAAAGCCATTCCTCAGCCTTCTTCCTAATCAATGTGACCATCTGTACAGTATTTTATATGCGAACTTTTCTAGGGATCTGTTCCTACTTCTTTGTATAATGTAAAATGTTTCATCAGTTAGTTCCATGACACCAGCAGATGAGCTCTGTTGGATTTATCAGCGGAGCTCTATAGCATTACTGCCCTCCCTGTGTGCCCATCCATGTGCAAAAGGTTACCATTCCATATAGCAGTGGCAGAAGGGGGAAGTGTACAAGCTCTGTGGCCTCTGCAGTTCATGGTCCCTGCTGTTTTAAGATGTTGCCTTTGTGCTTCGTTTTAATCTGTTTTGTTATGAACTGTGGACATTGAAGACTGGCATCTGCTGTGAAGTGTCCACATCCAGCAGAGAAGGACTGGTTCCGGTAGCATCTGGAGCTGCTGCTACTACTGATCCCAGTGTCTTGTTTTGGCTTTGTTGTCAGTTAGAATCTTCTCTTCTGCATGCTGTTGGGCCAGTTGAGCTCCACAACATAGTCTTGAATCCCTGCATATTTGTAAGTTAGAGTTTGGCCCATAATGAAAAAGTATACAAGTAGACAAATTACACCTTTGAAATAGTTTCCTTTAGCAGGAAAGTTTGACACTGTTGCTTTTTATTTTGTGTCTTAAAAAATGGAAGGTCATTGGAGATTTATGTGCCTACATTTTGCCGGCCTGAGCTGCTTTTGTCTAGGTTGTGCATTGCAGAGGGGTTAAACAGGCTTTAAAAGTTGGGGGGTTTTATGAGCATGAGAGAGCAGATTGCAAAATTTGGTCTATAATGCAATATAAATACTACTTATGACTCATCTTAGAGTTAAATTTACCAAAAGTCATGAATGCATGAAATGTAACTAAGATATGTATAGAGGAAGGAAAAGGCCATCAGAATATTCTTTATTTTTAATGTTCATCTTGTCAAAGTGATTGTTCCAACTTTGGCTAACAGAAAATTAGACGCATCCCTTAATGTGCTTCATGTAGTATACAGAATGTCTTTCTGTGGCTTTTAAACTGTTTCCCTGATGAAATAAGTTCCAGCATTTTGGCTTTGGCAGTTTGATTATAAATTATCCTAAAAAAAGCTTTATAAATATTTCCCTTAGAGCTTGGTTAAGGTTCTATACCAAGACCCAAACATACAATGCCGATATTTGAATTGTGGGGTGAGGTGCACTCGGTTGTCTGCCCTGTAGTACACTCAAGAGTTGGGAAATACCCTACACAGCTGGGCTTCTGGGAATACTTACTCAGGAAATGTTACTGTGAAATGACTGTTGTTTTGGGATTGTCAGTTTTCTGGTCCCATTTCTAGAAGAATATGCAAGGTGTGCAGTTGCTTCGTGAACAAAATAATGATGTTCCTATTGAGTTCACAAGTATGACAGTACAAAATAAGATTGATAGGTGTGCAAATAACTATAATTTTAATTGGCCAAAAGAATCTGGCTTAATTATACAATTCATCTACTTCAGAGGTGAAGATGGTGTCGTGGTCTAGTCTGAGCTGGCAACTAAGTACCATGTGGCTGCTTGCTCATTCCTTTCACCCCCTCGGTCGGATGGGGATGAGAATTGGAAAGAAAGAGGTAAAACACGTGTGCTGGGATAAAGACAGTTTAACAGAGCAGCAGAGGAAGAGAAAAATTAATAATACTGATAAAAGAATGTACAAAGTGAGTGACACACAGTACAATTGTTCACCACCCAGAACTTCATGCCCAGCCTTTTCCTGAGCAGTGATCCCTGCCTTTTCCCCCCTGCCAACTCACCCAATTGTATACTGAGCATGATGTCATGTGGTATCAGCTACTCTTTGTCAGCTGTCCTGGCTGTGCCCCCTCCCAGCTTCTTGTGAAAATTAACTCTATCCCAGCCAAAACCAGGACATTATCCACCCCTTATTCTATACCATCTACATCATGTCCAAATCCTACATTTTCTACTTTATCACCACCACTTTTCCTGTCTTTTATATGTATGTGTGTGTATATATATACATGCACATATATGTGTATATACACACAGATATGATTCCCTTAGTCTGTGGGCCGTCCCTCTAAAACATCTTCTGAGTTTATTTAATCTATGACTTTTGGGCTCCACCTGTCATAACAGCCTTTCAGGGCAGGAGAGATGGTGTGTGGTGTTGGATTGTTGCATGCTGCATCCAGAGCTCACAGCTGGTGCATCTGGTGTGGCTCATGCCCACAGCCTGTGGATTGAAGATATCAGTCTCAAGGAAGTTGCTGGGCACTAATTGCTGAAGGCAGTTCTAGTTCCATCACTGCTGCACTTTGCTCAGTTGCATCAAAGTTCATTCTTCATTAATTTGGGTGATTCTTACTGTAATACCATTGATATGGCTGTAGCAACTGTAGTAGTGATGACCTACAGAGGCAAGGTTATTTAGCAATTAACATCATACAATTTAATTTATTGGCTATTCTCACGCAAAATCAAATCCTTTTGAGGTACACATCAGAATTCCCCATCCTTCTGCATCGCCCACCAAGTGCACCAAGGTCCTTGAGCAAAAGCAGTTCCATGGATGGGTTTGCCTTTGCCTGAGGCAGGACTAACCCAGACTGTCTTCCCTAACATATTTTTCATGTGCACTGTGGGGACTTTATCTGCTTCTACAGTACGTGGAAGTTTTGATTGGGCAGGGCCAGCCTGATTGATGGATCCGCTGGTGTTAACTAACCAGGTAGCTTTCACTAAATGTGTATCCCTGTGTTTGAAGGTCCCACCACATGTTGCTCTCAGTGTAGTTTTTAAGTCCATGGTATTGTTCAGTTTTCCTGGAGGCTGGTGCATTATAGGGGATGTGATATACCTGCTCAATGGCATGCTCTTTGGCCCAGGTGTCTATGAGGCTGCTTTGGAAATGAGTCCCGTTGTCTGACTCGCTACTCTCTGAGGTGCCATGTCACTGTAAGACTTGCTTTTCAAGGCCTAGGATAGTGTTCTGGGTGGTTGGGTGAGGCACAGAGTATGTTTCCAGCCATCCAGTGGTTGCTTCCACCATTGTGAGCACATGGCATTTGCCTTGGTGGGTTTGTGGGAGTGTGATATAATCAATCTGCCAGGCCTCCCCATATTTATATTTCAGCCATCGTCCTCCATACCAGAGAAGCTTCAACTGCATGGCTTGCTTGATTGCAGTGCATGTTTCACATTCATGGATAACCTGTGCAATAGTGTCCATGGTTAAGTTCACCCCTTGATCACAAGCCCATCTAATATGTTGCATCTCTTCCTTGATGGCCTGAGGTGTCATGGGCCCACCAAGCTATGAATGATTCACCCTTATGTTGCCAGTGCATATCCACCTGAGCCACTTCAATCTTAGCACCCTGATCCACCTGCTGGTTGTTTTGATGTTCCTCAGCGGTCTGACTCTTGGGCATATAGGCATCTATGTGACATACTCTTACAACTAGATTCTCTATCCGGGCAGCAATATCTTGCCACAATGGAGCAGCCCAGATGGGTTTGCCTCTGTGCTGCCAGTTGGTCTGCTTCCATTGCTGTAACCACCCCTACAGGGCATTTGCCACCATCCATGGGTCACTACAGAGATAAAGTACTGGTGATTTTTCTCATTCAGCTGGATGGCTTTCGCCTCTGCAAACTGGCTTGATTCACCTTCTCCTTCAGCAGTTACTGCGACTTGTTATATAGGACTCCACACAGCAACCTTCCACCTCTGATGCTTTCCGACAATATGACAGGACCCATCAGTGAACAGGGCATATCTGTTGGTTGTGGTTGTATACAGCTCTCATTGGTTGAGAGGTCTCCTTGGTAGGCTCATTGCCTGAGGTGGTCTCTGGTGGCCTCGGCTATCTTGGATTACATTGCTGGCAGCTCTTTGCATATGTGACCAGCAGCACAGGCAGTTCCTGCTAATCCACCCACCATGGCCCCTGTACTGTTCCATTAGACCTGCAGGAGGGGAGTGTGGGGAGTGGTGTGCTCCTGCCACACTCCACCCCGTGACCTGAGTCATGATCCAACCAGTTTCTTTGGAGTGGTGGTGCAGACACCTCTTGCTTCCAAAGGTAAAAGGGGGCGTGTTGTTGGTAAGTTATAATGCCGTTTTGGATCATCATTCTTTAAAATTCTATTAAAAGATATTATTAACAATCAACTGTCAACAGCCAATCAACAATACAAACCAACAAATATGTGGCAATAACCAACAATATAGTAACAATTTAGAGTAACAATGGATAAACAGGTGGGTACCATTCTAGGGTGGAATGGAGACATGTAACAGACAGGGTGCGGAGAGGGAATGTCAATTGCAAGGTTACAGGCAGGGCTTAGGGGAACATCAGTTTCAGGGGCAGGACTTAAGGGACTATATTTTACAGTGGATACATGCCGCGATTGAGACACGGGATGATAGCAGAATATCGATTTATTGTGCGCAATCATTCGTTTATATATGCTTACATTGACGGCATGTTTTAAACCGATTGGTCCTTTTGTACATACACTGTTTGCGCGGCTGCATCTGATTGGTCAGCGACACACTGTTACGCTAACAAACACATCCTATCCTGAGGACACAGTTCTCAAGGCTCATCTGGCAGGGCGCCTGAAACCCGCCCATCTCAGTGTTGCGCCTGGAGCTTGCTTATCTCAGTGTTGCAACATTTGTCAAGTCCCTGGTTTCAGGTCTTTGTTCAGTCCTTTTGTGGTCATGACTATCTTTAGTTTCCCAAGTTTTATAGCCCACAAGTTCCCACCTATCAGCTGAGCAGCACTCGGGGCTCTCCTCCCCAGGCCCCGTCCCACAGATACAGACTATGTCACCGTACACTTAACGCAACTTATTACGATATGAACAACACAAAGATTGGCAGGGGGTCCTCTACTGACTTAGGGGTAGGCAGGCAGGCTGTTATTGAAGTTGTTTACCATACATACAAATCCTGCTATTG
>VFFE01007789.1:2236679-2309494 GCA_008921705.1 Burhinus oedicnemus | reverse complement strand
GCTTTGGAAATGAGTCCCGTTGTCTGACTCGCTACTCTCTGAGGTGCCATGTCACTGTAAGACTTGCTTTTCAAGGCCTAGGATAGTGTTCTGGGTGGTTGGGTGAGGCACAGAGTATGTTTCCAGACATCCAGTGGTTGCTTCCACCATTGTGAGCACATGGCATTTGCCTTGGTGGGTTTGTGGGAGTGTGATATAATCAATCTGCCAGGCCTCCCCATATTTATATTTCAGCCATCGTCCTCCATACCAGAGAAGCTTCAACTGCATGGCTTGCTTGATTGCAGTGCATGTTTCACATTCATGGATAACCTGTGCAATAGTGTCCATGGTTAAGTTCACCCCTTGATCACAAGCCCATCTAATATGTTGCATCTCTTCCTTGATGGCCTGAGGTGCAGGCAAACAAAGCGCCTGAAAAGGTGTCAATAGAGGAATGGACATATTTCAATTTACCAAACTCCGGATAGTGCGTAACGTCTGTTTGCCATAGCTGTAAGCTTTGCAGCCCTCTGGGATTGACCCCTCCTGCTACCGATGGGAAAGAGTGCCTTTGACAGTCTGGACATACGGCAATAATATTAGACACTTGTTGGGAGGTAAGTCCGAACTGCCGTTTGAGACCTCCAGCATTCTGGTGAAAAAAGGAATGGCTGAGTTTAGCCTGTGCTACACAATCCGGCAAGACCTGTACTGGTAATGTCAGCAAATCAGCTCGTCGGTTCCCTTCTGCAATAAAGCCAGGTAGAGAAGTGTGTGACCTGACATGCATAACAAAATAAGGTTGAGGGCGAGAGTCCAAGAGAAAGATAAGTTCCTGTAATAAAGCAAATAGTTCGGAATGCGAAACATTACGTAATACAGATGCCTCAGCTCGCTCAACAATCCCTGCAACATAGGCTGAATCAGTGATAAGTTTAAGCAGTGTGGACCACCTTCGAAAAACTCGAACAACCACAGTCAGCTCCACTATTTGGGCAGAACTGGGAATGGTCTTTATGTCCGAGTCCCATCGTCCATTCTGGTCGTCCCACCATAAGATGACTGATTTGTGCAATTTTCCAGACCCGTCTGTAAATACAGTAAGGGCTTGTAATGTCTGATCGTTCCTTTTCGGCCTGGATATCACGCGAAAGTCAACATTAAGCAGCTTATGTGAAGGTGGGTGGGATGTGAATTGACCCGTGTAGTCTGCCAATGCCATAATAAAGGCATCTGACTGCTGATAAAGCCACTGTAAATACATGTTCGTCACAGGCAAGCAAATGCGGGCAAAGTCTACTCCTGATAATGTTAACAAGCGTTGCCTGGCTTTAATTATCAAAGAAGCAAACATCTCATGCTGCGTCAAAATGGTTTTTGTAGATTGGTTTGACAGAAAGACCCATTTGATGATCAGCAGTGGGTCTAATTTCTGAGGGTCCCATTGAAATACTAATGCGTGAGGTTGTCGAGCGGGGTTTAAAAATAATCAAATAAAAAGGTAATTCGGGAGCCCACCGATGCGTCTGTCTGAGAGTAATTGCCGTAGCAACCTTTTGCAAAGATTCAATGGCTTCAGGGCCAAAACTGCGGGGGGAACGCAAGTTAGTATCCCCTTTAAGCAGTTCAAATAAAGGACCTAAGTCTGCATTAGAAATTCCCAACAGCGGTCGGACCCAATTGATTGTTCCCAACAATTTCTGTACATCATGCAAATTTTTTATGTCTGTCTGTATCTGTAAAGGTTGAGGAACTATAGTCTGGGCCCTGATGCGCCAACATAAATATTTCCATGGTGGTATTTTCTGAACCTTCTCCGGTGCAATACAGAGGCCTGCTTGATTGACAGCAGTTGTGACAAGGGCTACAGCTTCCTCCATGATCTCGTGATGTTGTGCGGCCACTAGGATGTCATCCATGTAATGGTACAGCAAGACACCAGACGTTGCGGTCCTAACAGGACTGAGTACTTTAGCTACGTGCCACTGACAGATTGTAGGACTGTTCTTCATCCCTTGTGGCAGCACAACCCACTGATATCTTTGCAACGGAGCTTGCACGTTGACACTTGGGACTGAAAAAGCAAATTTAGGAGCATCATTTGGGTGCAATGGGGTATTAAAAAAGCAGTCTTTGAGGTCAATAACAATCAAATGCCAATGTCAAGGGATCATAGTGGGGGACGGGAGTCCTGGTTGGAGGGCTCCCATGTCTTCCATAGCATCATTAATTTTTCTGAGGTCATGGAGCAAGCGCCACTTGCCAGTTTATTTCTTAATAACAAAAACAGGCGAATTCCAGGCACTAGTGGAAGGCACGATATGCCCCTTCATTAACTGTTCCATGACTAATTCTTGGAGGGCGCGAAGCTTTTCCAATGGTACGGGCCGTTGATCTCCAAAGTATATTCATATGCAAAGCCACTGACTGCATCAGTGTTAATAGTAGCTTTTGTTTTGGCTGCTCCAACAGTGAATGTTTCTTTACCCACTAATTTAAACAGCCATTCTTTTATTATTGCTTCCTTTCCATCAACATAGACATGTTTTCCTGAAGTGGTCCCATGTTCAAATTCAATCTTATGAACACCATCACTTAAAGTGACTTCCCAAACAGCCACCAAATCTGTCATCTTCTCTAAGTAGCTCTACCGAGACCTCCGTGGGACTCTCCACCCCCTCCATTTCCCGCGCCTCAAAATGGCAGCAGGCGCTCAGTGCCGCCTGGTGGCCATATCCATTCATTACCAGGCAATTATTTTTCAAATGGCCTGGCTTATGACACCCATAACAGTTTCCCATGCCTGATGGACCTTTCATGGCTGCAAAGGCAGCAGCCATAGCCTCGAATTTATGATCCACAGTGCCGATCCTATTACAAGCTTCCACCATTTCGATCAAGGTGGAATTTGGATTAGGAAGAGATTTCAATAGCTTTTTACAGTCAGCATTAGCATTTTCAACAGCCAGCTTCAACAACAGTATCTCCCGAGCCTCCGTGTTGTCTATTTGACGTTCCAAAGCCTGTTTCAGTCTATTGATAAACTGCATGTAAGGCTTTTTTTTTTTTTTTTTTTCAGTTCCTTAATAACTGGAAAAGATAGGGCTTCCCATTGCGCCCCCCGGCCCTGATAAATCACTGGAGCTACTATTGTTCTAGCAACCTCCAGATCCCCCTCTTTAAGGGCTTGTCGTCTTATGTTAGCCCACACATCGTGTTGGTCAGGGGGGTGTAAGTCCGGTTCCTTGTCCAGATCGACCGGATGCGGATCGAAAGGATCTTCCTCCAGGGGGTAACCGGCGACGTGTGCGCCTAAAGGTCCGGGACGCGGTAGCCCAGAAGGTGGCAAAGGAGGTGCCGTTGGGGTTTCCGCCTCTCCCCCTTCTTTGGCTTCTATTCCCCCTTCCTAGGCTTTTAGAGTCTCAAAAATACTCCTCCACCACGGGAGCGTATGCTGGGCCTCGGCATTTCCCGTTGTCGTCACCTCCCATAATTTCACCCCCACGTCATTCCAGAGTTCCCGTGTAAAAATACTAGATGCAGTTACAGTGGGTATTTTCACCTGCACCCATTTAAGCATTGCCTTGAGGTCATGCCCGGAAATATTTTTCCCATGTTTTTTAAGAAGACCCTTTATAAGTTCATATATGTCTCTTTCCGGGAATGTCGCTTGATTCCCCATGTTTCCCACAGCTCACCCTTCTACTCCGGAGGGATTTCAGGCCGGCCGGCTCCCGCTTCCTTCCAGTGGCACATTCAACGTTCTGTGGGACTCGCAGCAAGCCGCTCAGCTAGGCGGTTCATAAACCCATCATGTCGGGGTCACCAATTTGCCACGATTGAGAGACGGGATGCAGCTTGATGCAAGCAGAATGTCGATTTATTGTGCGCAATCATTCATTTATATATGCTTACATTGACTGCGTGTTTTAAACCGATTGGTCCTTTTGTACATACACTGTTTGTGCGGCTGCATCTGATTGGTCAGTGACACACTGTTACGCTAACAAACACATCCTATCCTGAGGACACAGTTCTCAAGGCTCATCTGGCAGGGCGCCTGAAACCCGCCCATCTCAGTGTTGCGCCTGGAGCTTGCTTATCTCAGTGTTGCAACATTTGTCAAGTCCCTGGTTTCAGGTCTTTGTTCAGTCCTTTTGTGGTCATGACTATCTTTAGTTTCCCAAGTTTTATAGCCCACAAGTTCCAGCACATCCCCACCTATCAGCTGAGCAGCACTCGGGGCTCTGCTCCCCAGGCCCCGTCCCACAGATACAGACTATGTCACCATACACTTAACGCAACTTATTACGATATGAACAACACAAAGATTGGCAGGGGGTCCTCTACTGACTTAGGGGTAGGCAGGCAGGCTGTTATTGAAGTTGTTTACCATACATACAAATCCTGCTATTGGTCTGGCTACCATGTTGTTGTCTCGACTTTGGCTGTCCACGTCCACCATCGTTACTGCTATCGACAGGAGTGTTGGAAGGATTTGCTTTCTTATAGTCCTGCAAAAGAACACAAAGTGCACCTCAGGCCTTGGGACTAAGTCTTAAAAATTGGGGATTATCCACCAAGTGCTGATGTGATGAGCCTTCCCATTCCCATCTAGGGCCTCCCAGGCACACAAGCCTCTGGGCTTTGTCAGAGTGATAGGCATGATGCCAGCAGAAGGCAGCTTTACCATGACAGGCTGTCCCACATATGTTGTTCATGGGAGCCGACCCCGTTGATCCTTGGGTAAGGGGGTGTTGCTTGTTGGTGGTCTGGTAGGGCAAAGTGCCTCAATCTTTGGACTCCCATAGTCCCCTCAGTGACTGTTTATGATGAATATTGCTTGGAGCAATCGTAAGTCCCAGTCATTGCATGATACATTGGCATGCCTTTTAATCAGACTGTTAGTCCATTCTACTGTGCCATTGGCCTGGGGATAGTACGGTGTGTGAATACCTACTTGATGCCTTCTCCCTGTGCCCAGTGCTGTACAGTTGTAGGCGTAAAATGTGACCTGTTTGTTGCTTTGGATGCACTCGAGCATAGTCAGAATGCCAAACCATCCCTGCAGAATCGCAACTGTTGATCACCTGTGGCAATGCTGACAGCAGTGGCTGTAGACAATCCTGACAGCACCTCTACTCCTACCAGGATGTATCTTTTCCCACAGGGTAGCCTTAAGGGCCCAGTATAATCAATTTGCCAGGTGCTCCAGAGGGCTTTCCCCTGCCTGATGTGTTGGGGAGTGGCTTGGTTTGGGTGGTTGGCCTTAGGTCTTATCTGACACTGTGGGCAAGCAGTAAGAATCGCCTTACATGCCTTCATGGATATTGGCCAGCCTCGGGATCGACATTCATAGTAAAGGTCTGCTTTGCCCAAATGGCCTTGTTTAATGTGTAGCCATCTGGCCAAGTGATCCCAGTCCTCCTTCTCATAAGTGGCCACTCTGATTTGGGCCAAGTGATCCACTTGCTGATTCCATTTGGTGGCGGGGGTCTTATCCTGCGTGTGTCCTGTCACCCATCCTACCCTTAAGGGTTGCGACCTCGCTATTTCTAGCAGACACTGCCAGTCCTCTGCCCTCCACACCTTAGTGTGGCCTATTTCCCGCTGGTTAGACTCCCAGTGACATACCCACTCAGTGGTGCCCTTGTAGGTTGCGTAGGAGTCAGTGTAAATGGCAGTGGTACTGCTTTTGGCAGCTAGCAGGAGGGCTTGCAGCTCTCCAAGTTGTGCACTGCCTTCACCCTCTTCCTTGGTGGTCCTCCCGTTGCTAATTTGTTGTGCTACTGCTTTGTATTGCCACTTTGGCCCTCCCCATCTGCCAGACACATTGGTACAGCACATGCCTTGTGTGTCTGAGTCAGTTGTAAATTTAGGTGTCTCCTTAATGGGCGAGGGCTGACAGGGTTGGCTTAGCAGGGCTGGATATGGGTTTATGGGCTGCTGCAGTGTGGAGGTTTTGGCTGGGCCCTCTTTTAGTCATAGTAGCTGGCTAATTCCCTCTACATATGTGTACCACTTTTGAATGGTGGCTTTTTGGGCTACACCCTCAGGCAGGGTGATCCACTAAGGATTGAATTCAAAAGGGGAAAAGAGCCTTGCACTATGATGTCCTGTGAGGTACACAATTTTTCTGCCTTTCTGATTGCCTTGGTAAGGGAGAGGACTCCCTTCTCCCAGTCTCAGTATCACAGCTCACTTTGCTTAAATGAGGTGGAGAACAGTAAAGGTCTAGCCGATCTCTGTGGTCCCTTTTGGAACATGCTACAGTACGAGGTGTGAGCAGCAAATCCCCATTCCACTCTCAGTGGGTCTCGTGAGTGTAGGGGGCCTAGTCTTTGGTAAGCTTTAAGTTTGTCCCTTAGGATGGCAAGGGCTTCCATGTGCTGTGAGGTCCGGTCCAGTCCCATTCCCTGTTTTTACGCAGCAGGTTGTAAAGTGGACAAGCGATGACCGAAAAACCCGTTATGTGTTTCCTCCAGTAACCCAGTGTGCCCAGTAACTGTTGTAACTCTGTTTTGTTACTTAGGATTTGCCCCTTCCCTATGGCAGACAAAATGTCATTGGGCACTGCTGCCACTCCAGCTACCCACCAAGCTCCTAAAAATTTGATTGCCTGTCTGGGACCCTGGCATTTGGAGGGTGGAACATCCAGCCTGGTTTTGGTTAGCCAGTCCCAGATGCCCTCAGCCATTTGCCCCACCTGTTCTTTATTGTCTTCATCAACTAAGATGTAATATAAGATCCCTGTTCAGTTTGAGCCTTCTACCTTTTTCCTGACACCATTAAAACTGATTTTTGGAATGTATTTTGTTGGTCTTATGCTTCCACAGCATTAATTAGCATAGTCGGCAGGATGTCGACCCAGGACCTGTTACCAGGGCCTGGCTGTGCCCCTTCTCTCCCGGCACTTGCCTGGGCGAAGGAGAAGTAGTATGACCCAGCAGCGGTCATAGAGAGGGTGGAACAATGCCACAGTAATTAGTTAGAGGAGAAAAATGTACAACCATTTATTAAAACTGAGAGGCATATGGGTCCCCGTGGTGGTAACTCCCACACCACCATTTGCACAACTCCCCGGATGGATCTCGAGCTTACTGAATGCCAGACCAAGTTTTCATGTAAGCCAGGCAAGATGGAGACTGAGTGCTCACCTGGATGGCAGCTGAAATCTTTTCACATATCTTGCAGCTCACTCAGGGATAGGGACTGAGTGATTATCTCTGGTTCTACCTCTTCTGCTCTCATGATGGCCCTGGTTCATCATCATCCCTTACTAAGTGAACTGATTTTTTGTGTATTTCTTCTTACATATAAGGGTGACTGCTGCTGGCATGGGTTGGTTTTCTGGTTCAGGTGCAGTGCCTGTCACTGGGTTTTGAATAGCCACAGCACCTGTTGCAGCGGTTGGAATAGCCACAATGCCTGTCACAGGGGTTGGAGTAACCTCGGTGCCTGTTTATTTTCCCTCTCTTCTCCCGGAGGTTGCTGCACAGTATTGAGCAGTGTTTGGTAGATACTGGCCAGGGCCCAGCACAGTCCGGTAAGTTGTGCCTCTCTGGAATGGCCACAGCATTTTTCTTTCAAACATTCTATCACTTTATTAGGGTTCTGTAGTTGTTTGTGAGTGACGTTCCAGACCATTGGAAGTGAATAGTTCTATAGATACCTGCCCATATTCTCCCACATGCCATGCCACGCCACCTGTGACCGTACTTTTGCGGAGCCTGGGCCATATTCCTAAATTGCTTGTTAACCTTAAACAATTTTAAGACCCAGAAACACATTCAGGAGACATAGAAATAGGAACATGCTGGTTTGAACATCCTAAGGATATTCAAAATTCTCAAGAGCTGTCGTAATGAGCCTGGAGGAGAAGGGGAAGGTGGAAGGAAGGTGTCTCCTCCACAGATTGGTTCTCTGAGGAGAAAAGGTAAAAAGTAATTATTAATAGTTTCCACTAGATGGCTTTCGAAGTACAAAGATGATGGCAATTCTGAATACAAGTACAATATTGGTCTTACAGTCAGTGATTTTATCATAGCATTAGCCAGTGTTACTCCATACAGCAAAGTGGTAGCCTTGATCCCACTTCCACAGGTAATAAAGAGCACATAAATACTGGTAAACAGTGCATACAGCAAGTAAGGTATCACATAGCACAACTCTGAGAACCAATAAAGCAACATTGTGACCAGCAACTATTACACTAATATAATGAACGCTTATAACAAATAAAACAAATTTGTTTTAACACGTTCTGGTCAGATCTGTCATCTCAACGCTTCGAGCCCCACATTGGGCACCAAAAAGGACTGTCGTGGTTTAGCCCCAGATGGCAACTAAGTACCATGTGGCCACTCGCTCATTCCTCCCCTCCCCGGTGGGATGGGGAGGAGAATCGGAGAGAAAAAGGTAAAACTCATGGGTTGGGATAAAGACAGTTTAATAGAACAGCAGAGGAAAAGAAAAATTATAACAATAGTACTGACAAAAGAATATACAAAGCTAGTGATACACAGGGCAATTGCTCACCACCCAGAACCTGACGCCCAGCCCATTCCCAAGCAGCGATCCACTTCCCCAGTTTTACACTGAACATGTTGTCATGGAATCGAATATCCCTTTGGCTGGTTTGGGTCAGCTGTCCTGGCTGTGCCTCCGCCCAGCTTCTTGGGAAAATTAACTATCCCAGCCAAAACCAGGACAGATGGCTTGTCGTATTAGCATGCCTTTGGTACTCTTTTTAGGTAACTGTAATGCAATTTTCCTATACCAAATACATTTTTACAATACTTTTTTTCTATATTCAGTTCCGCTGGATTGTGTGTATGACTGGCTCTGTAGCCCAAGATGCTGATATTTTCATCCTTTGCTTTGTTATATATATTAGTAGGAATCCAGTTATGTATTTTGAGTGTTTCTTCTGAAAGCTACTTTGACTTTGGAGGTTCAATATTGTTCTGCTCTTAGAGTTGCATCAATTCTGATTACTCCCTTTTCAAGAAGAGAATATATATGTGCTGTTGAACATAACAGAAAATCCTAGACAAGCTAATGTTTTTGAGGTTTTAGTATTAAATTGATGTCTCTACTTGAAATTTTGTTTACCTACAGTAACTTAAATATATTGCAGATTTTTTTAATGCATTTTTTCATTGTATATACCAGAAAGACCTAATTCCTCAAAGTTACTTGTATCATTAAAAATACAGGCTATCTTAAACGGTTTTATTCATGTGAGTTCAAAGGAACGAAGTTTTGCACTCCGTTGTTCTTGTTCTGCATCAGAGTAGGTATGTGGTCACCAAAGAAAAAGAATTAGAAATGTTGAAAAGATCAATCATAAGTTGGAGACTTCAAAGTAACGGTGCCAAAAGACACAGTGATGTAGTGCAGGCTCTTGTCTGCTCTGCTAGCTGATTAAGAGCAAAGAGCGGGGTTCAGTTCTGTACTGTCATTCTAGAAGAGCTTTTGGCTGTCTGGATTTAGTCACAATTTTACCTTGCACATACTGTAGTGCAAAATGGCCCCTTTAAAGGCTACGCATCAGTGATGCACTTCAGCTTTAGCCAACACAGCAAGTCAGAGTGGAACAGATCTTCTTGCAAGAGTTTCTTGCTGCTAGGCTTCTCAGTGGTATGAAGAAAGATAGAATAAAGTTTTCTGAAAAATAGGCATCTCATCATATATAGGATTTGGTATCTGTACCAGATAGTAGCTCCTCCCTTGCCAAATGAGGGTGTGGGCATTTCTTTTAGTGGAGTATTTCAATTTTTTCTGGAAAGCACATGCTGCAGTTCTGGTAACACATTTCCAAGGCTGTCTTTAGCTGTTCCTTCTATCCATGCCAGCCAAGCAACAGCTACCTTTGCTTGCTTTGTAGACCCCGTACGCCAACTTTTCTGCATGTAACTTGCTAGTATTTATTGCGTAATGTCTTATGCTGCTGGTAACACTTGAAAAGGCTTTTCTGAAGTTGAGTTTTATATTAAAAATAAATACTCAACTTGTTTTCTGTGTCAGAATGTGAGAAAACTATTCTGTAGAGAGGAATTATTGCTGCAGTTGTATCTGCAAAGATAAATGCTACATGAAAAGAGGTGGTGCCCCTAAGCAAACAATGACAGGGAATTCTTCCTCAGCCCTATCATGAGCATTAAATCTTGGATTTTAAAAACTATATAACCCTAAAATTATTAGAATTATACTTCATGTTTATATTCAGTATTTGCAGAATATATTATCTGAGTCTTCATGTTCCAGCTGTATGTTGGAATTTATGCACTGGAAACCTGGGTTACCTATTAGCAACTGGAATTCTTTTTGGTTTTAGATCATTAAAAAAAGGAGTTTGACTACACTGAGTTCTAAAAATTTTAATTCCAGAGATAATCATACATGGAAAAGACAGAATTTTATCATGAAAATTGTCCTTGTGGTCAAGCTAATGCTTTTCTTTATGTATGATTTTAACATATGACTTTATAGGAATCAATGGGTTGGTTTTTTTTTTTTCTATTGACTTAGTATTGTAGCACTAACAGAGTGCTAAAATGCTAGTGCTAAAATTAGGTCTATACAAAAAGTAGTGAGGATTCGTGGCACACTGCTCTTGGAAAGGCCAGGGAAACATTCAGAGGTTTTGACTTCTTTGAATCTGGAGGTTGATTACCTTGAGAATAAGAAGCGGGCCATGCCTGAAGCACCTTTAAAGTAAGCCCTCTCTAAGGAGAGGGGAATGAGCGGGAAAATTTGAAAGAATACCGCTTCTGTCTGATGCTTGTTTCCAAACTGATATGTATTTGTGCTTCAGTGGAATAGATTATTTTTGAAAAACACAAATGTTTGCAAGAATTATGTCTCAGTTCTTTACAAGATGCTTCTTCAGCTGTGACCTTTTGCAAAACCCAACACATACATGTATGTACAGTTTTAAGTGAAAGGTGTTAGGTAGATACGGAACACTCAAGACCAAATTTTGTCATATATTTAAGGTGAAAGGTGGTTAATGAACTTCAGGACAGTTTCCCTGCTATGGTTGCAGTACATGATGTTGAGACCCTTCTTGCAGAAGGGTATACCACTTCCAGGTCTTACCTGGTTTTGGTAAGGTGGTTAATGGAGTTAGCCAAGGCTTTTTTCTGCAGATTAATTCATGTGGCTTCGGTCAGTACTTTGATGTGTCATAAATTAAGGGAAGTGATCAGGCTAAATAGTGTGTAGGTGTATGCACATTAATCTGGATATGTTAGCTAGAATAAGTTAATTGACAGTAATTTTCAGATTGTTACCAAATGCCACATATTATAGGAATTTAAAAAAAAAAGGGGGGGGTGTCACTTAAAAATTCCATCTGATTAACAGGAAAAATCTTTATAGTACTGTCAGAAAATAAAAGAACTCTGGTATCTTACAAATCTGAAAGCAAAACTGATTTGATGATTAGGGACATTATTTACCACTGTAGAGCTAGAGGTGATGCACAAAAACTAATCCAGGATGTAAGAATGTTTAGTTGTCTGTTTTGTTTTTATGCAGTAATTTGTACCAAAGAGGATGAAATGAATGGGCACCAGTCTAAACTCTTCTCATTAGCTAAAAAGTGAAACAGGTTAACAATATTACTGATCTAACACTGTGCAAATTAAAAGTCAGTACACTACATCCATTGTCTAGTACTGCATACTAGGAAAATCTGAAGATAAATTAGCCTGCTGAAGTGCCTTTCTCTTTCATCAGACTTATTTTATCAGTGGGACACGTGACTATCTGAAAAGCACATTATGGTGGGTTTTTTTCTGTTAGCCAAAGAACACCCTCAATTTATACTTACAATTATGTAGCTTTTATAATATTTTAAAAGGCAGATCTAGTGTTTTTTATGTTGGAATACTGACTCCTGCATGTTGATGATGATGGTAACTGTTGTAAAACCTGGTTTTTTGTATTTTATGTTTGAAAAGAAATTAAAAAAATTATATCTTTAGCAATCTGAACAGTAGTATCTTTTAAAAATGCACATATGGGTTCTGATTCAACTTCATAAGTCAAGAGTAAGCATCTTGAAGTCACTGGATTTACAGGTATGAAACTGGGATTTTAACTTCAAAAATGAAATTAATATATGTTTATATATAAAAACTATTATAATGATAAAAATCCTTTTTTCAGCTGCTAATCTTCCTTGCCAGTAGAAGCATAAAGTGTATGGAGATAGGTACTTAATTCTTATTTTCTAGAACCAATTTTTGTCTCAATTTGGAGCCTAACCTGCATTGTTCATAATACCCAAGCTTCTGCTTTTTAAATTTTTTTTTTTTTAATTCAGTGGAGTTATGCAAAGCAGTGCTGTGCCTACGGAGTTCAAAATGAGCATTCTTTTATAGTAGTTTGCACTAATTTGTGCCACACTTCTAACAGTAGGCAACTATATTTCTGTTAAAGAATTTATATGAAAGGTGGTTTAAATTAATCTGAGCTTCATTTTCTTTTAAAAACAGTATTCAGTGTGTTCTGATTACCAAAAAAAAAATGGCTTCAGATTTTTTTTTTTTTTAAGACTGGCAGGGGAAAACTGGGTTATTAGTATTAGCACTCTCAGCTTGAAAACTATTTTACCAAATGATTTTTTTTTTTCCAGTCAGTTTAAGACTTACTGAACATTCCTTTATTCCCCCTCCCCGAAATATACTGGTACTTTATTCCCCAGTTAACTGATTCAATTCCTTTGAAGCACTTGTTGCACTTCAGTCCATGTTAGAACAGTAATATTTTTGCAACATCTTGTTATTGTGTAGAAAGGCACTTTTTAGTGCTCATTAGAGCATGGAGTTTATAAAAAGCCCGGCTCTGAGATGCTGAAACATGGGTGAACTGATGGCACTGACTGTGCTCACCACCTGGCTGGAGCCTTATCTTCAACAAACACTTCATTACCTTGGAAATCGTTTTCAAAAACACTCTAGTATGGGTATTGTTCATGTAAAACATTCTTGATATTCAGCATCCTGGTTTTAAGTATTTCTATCTTTTTATATTTTGTCAGAGGTGTCTTTTCATCTCTATTTACTACAGTATCAGTGTATCTGTTGCTGAAAATGTAACTAAGATTTGTAAAATGTTATAGCTTATGCAATATAATAAAAGTTTTAAAAAGTCATCAGTGCCTTAACTTTTATTTGAAGGTCTTTGAAGTCATACATTGTTTAGGAACGTACCTCTATCACTTAACACTTTTTTTCTAAATATCACCGAAAATGTGTATTTCTCTCATCACTGTAATTCCAACAACAAAAGAAGGTTATTGTACTTAAGTTTACAAGTTCTAATTCAGTCACATGCTGTGTTCCGTATCTACTGAACACAGACATCTATATCCACATTAAATCTGATTCCTGTTTATTGTTTAGTGCAAGTAGGTTTATTCCTTGTGTAAATTGATTTTGTTGCAATTGGAAAAGGGTACCCAGAGAAGAATATTATTTCAGCTGTTATTCTTATGCCTAATCTCTCTTTCTTCATTCTTTTATTTAAAGACTTTCTGTGGCTTCCAGAACAAATAAAAGATTATTTCTCTATGTCTGCACAGTGCATAAGACAGAGGCACCAATTCCAGCTATGAATAAACTCAAAGTACTTAAATCCAGGTAGAAGAACAAGACAATATTGTGATATAGAAGACCTTAAGCTAAACTTCAGGGTGTAATGTCTTATTCTTAATTGTATCTAACACTAGTAGTTTTCAAGCCCTTTTCTTTTCTAAGCTTCACGAAAGCCACATTTCAGTATTTTCACCATTGTTCAGAAACCCTGCAAGACTGCAGGCAGGCACATTGCAAAGGTTTTGCTGCCATGGGGAGCACTTGCATGTGTTGTATGATCACTAATGCTCTGAGAAGCTACAGTAAACTACTGGTTTTCTTCTTACTCTCTGAGTAACATTTTTATTTTCTACCTTCCTGAGAAATAATTTTATTTTTAACCATTGCAAATCCATTAAATACTTTAAAATAGACAGAGTGAACTTTCTCTCTACAGGAAGCTGAAGAAATCTCAGGAATTTTATTTCCAGTTCAACAAAAGAGAACAGTATTTTCTGTCATATTTCACTTCCATGTAAAAATTAGATATCTGCGTCATCAGCTGATCTGTAAATGCAAATAATTCTATCAAAATTGACTGAAGTTCAACTTGTTCTACGTTGTCATAGAAAACACAAAATCCAAACTCTACAGATTACTCATTTAAATAAGTTAAAGTACGTATGAATAGATGATATTGTTTTGTTTGTTCTAAGTAAGTTGTTAGACATGCTACCACATTTTGATTTTTATTAAAACATAAGGAAAAATAATTGGAAAATGTCAAGTTGCAATTCTGATTAAGCTTCAACAAAATATTCCCATTTTTCTTATATTCTTAAAAATGGCACATTCTTATTGCAGATATCTTTTTCTTCTGTTTAATCAACATCTGGCAACTGGGTTAAAATAAAAGTATTTCTCATTCAGTCAGGCTTTACATTTATTGCAGGTATTCAAGTTTAAATTTTCATTACACTTACTGGGAATCTAGACCTTAAAGAAAACTAAAATTGGCTAAGTGGGTGGTTTCTTTATACTATTTGGAGGCTTAGCGCCTCTGTTGAGGATTAACTGTCAGGAAACCATAGTAGATCTTACAGAATGTACCTGATGCTATAAATACGTTCCTTTCCATCTTGGTTTTACTATTGTGCATTTGAAAATAGCACATTTGATATAATTTCTTTCAGCAATAATATTAAAATGAGTCTGGCTTCATTTATTACACCTCTAAATAAGAATAGTTACCTAACTGGTCTTTCAAGAATATAAAAGCTTTCTGCATTTTACATTTGAGTAATTTACTTGACTGAAGTTTAAAAAATTGCAAATAAGAAATAGTGGCAATTTTACAAGTATATGGCTATTTTTTTAAATACATCTACACCAGCCAAAGCAGTTCCTCTGTTTATTTGAGAAGATTTAATATAAACATTTATCACAGCATTCAGTTAATTTTTGTAGTACCTACAGTTCACATCTGGTTATTCACTTACTAATTTGTTTATTGGTCTCTAAGAAATGCTGTGTGTGAACTATAAAAGTAAGAATATAGCTATGTTATCTAAAACAAGACAATCATGAGTTGGTATGTAGTGGAATTCTGTCCAATAATCTATTTTTTGTTGTTTTAAAATTCACATGATTATGCTTACGTGCCGGTCTTGTTAGGAGCCTCTGTTGATGGCTGGCATTTCCCACATCAATATTACCCTTTTTTGAGGAATGGCTTGCTGTGCACAAATGGATTTCCAAATTCAACTCCCTGGGATATCTTAGAATTGTGGAATTATTACAGCCACCTTTTTTAAAAGTAGCTACTTTGTTTATATTTCCACAGTCAAACTGATGCTGGCTTCTCAAAGCATTATGGATACCATCCTTTCTAATGGTATTGGACTTCCCAGAAAACGCTGTTTCAAAAGACCCAAGAGTAATCCTTACTATAGCTCGAAAAATCACTTAGATTTCTACTACTGTTCTGATCAGATTCTCCTAAATGGAGGTTGCTAAAAAACCTTAAAAGTAAATCCTTTGGGACTTTGGCACATCTTTGTTAGAAAGTTTTTTGAAGCTACTTTGAGAACTTTCTGACACATAGAATCATAGAAGGGTTAGAGTTGGAAGGGACCTTAAAGATCACTTAGTTCCAACCCTTCTGCCATGAGCAGGGACATCTCCCAGTAGACCAGGTTGCTCAAAGCCCCACCCAGCCGGGCCTTGAACACTTCCAGGGATGGGACATCCATAACTTCCCTGGGCAACCTGTTCCAGTGCCTCACCGCCCTCATAGTGAAAAATTTCTTCCTAATATTCCTTTCTTTCAGTTTAAATCCATTACGCCTTGTACTATTGCTACACTCCCTGACAAAGAGTTTCCCCCATCTTTCCTGTAGGCCCCCTTTAGGTGCTGCAAGACTGCTATGAGGTCTCCCCAGAGCCTTCTCCAGGCTGTACAACCCCAACTTACTCAGCCTGTCCTCATAGCAGAGGTGCTCCAGCCTTCTGATCAGCTTCACAGCCCTCCTTTGGACCTGCTCCAACAGGTCCATGTCATTCTTACGTTGCAGGCTCCAGAGCCGCACACAGTATTCCAGGTGGGGTCTCATCAAAGCAGAGTAAAGGGGGAGAATCACCTCGCTAGACCTGCTGGCCACACTTCTTTTGATGCACCCCAGGATGCAGTTGGCTTTCTGGGCTACGAGCGCACATTGCCGGCTCATGTTGAGCTTCTCATTCACCAACCCCCCCGAGTCCTTCTCCTCAGGGCTGCTCTCAATCCATTCTCAACACAGCCTGTATTGGTGCTTGGGATTGCCCTGACCTACGTGCGCTTGGCCTTGTTGAACTTCATGATGTTGGCACAGGCCCACCTCTCGAGCCTGTCCAGGTCCCTCTGGATGGCATCCCTTCCCTCCAGCATGTTGACCGCTGCACACAGCTTGGTGTCTTCGTCAAACTTGCTGAGGGTGCACTCTGTCCCACTGTCTGTGTTGCCCACAAAGATGTTAAACAGTGCTGGTCTCAGTACAGACCACTGAAGAATACCCCTCGTCACTGCATGCCACTTGGACATCAAGCCATTGACCACAACCCTTTGAGTGCGGCCGTCCAGCCAGTTCCTTATCCACCAAGTGGTCCATCCATCAAATCCGTGTCTCTCCAATTTAGAGACTAGGTTGTCATACAGGACAGTGTCAAATGCTTTGCACAAGTCCAGGTAGATGACGTTAGTTGCTCTCCCCTTATCCACCAATGCTGTAACCCAGTCATAGAATACCACCAAATTTGTCAGGCACGATTTGTCTTTAGTGAAGCCATGCTGGCTGTCACCGACCACCTCCTTATTTTCCATGTGCTTTAGCAGAGTTTCCAGGAGCATCTGCTCCATGATCTTGCTGGGCACAGAGGTGAGACTGACTGGCCTGTAGTTCCCTGGGTTTTCCTTTTTTTCCTTTTTGAAAATGGGGGTTATGTTTCCCCTTTTCCAGTCAGTGGGAACTTCACCAGACTGCCACGACGTCTCATATGTGATGGATAGTGGCTTGGCAACTTCATCTGCCAGTTCCCTCAGGATCCGCGGTTGTATCTCATCAGGTCTTGTGGACTTGTGCACCTTCAGGTTCCTTAGATGGTCTCAAACATGGTCTTCTCTTACAATGGGTGGTTCCTCATTCTACCAGTCCCTGCCTTTGCCTCCTGAGACTTGAGCAGTATGACTAGAGCACTTGCTGGTGAAGACTGAGGCAAAAAAGTCATTGAGTACCTCAGCCTTCTCCATATCGTGGGTAATCAAGTCTCCCGTTTCCTTCCTGAGTGGACCCACATTTTCCCTAGTCTTCCTTTTATCACTGACATACATGTAGAAGCTTTTCTTGTTGCCTTTGATGTCCCTGGCCAGATTTAATTCTATCTGGGCTTTAGCTTTCCTAACATGATCCATGGCTGCTCAGACAATTTCTCTGTATTTCTCCCAGGCTACCTGTCCTTGCTTCCACCCTCTGTAGGCTTCCTTTTTCTGTGTGAGGTTGTCCAGGATCTCCTTGTTCATCCACCCAGGCCTCCTGGTATTTTTGCCTGACTTCCACATTGTTGGGATGCATCACTCCTGAGCTTGAAGGAAGTAATCCTTGAATATTATCCAGCTTTCTTGGGCCCTCTTCCCTCCAGGGCATTATTCCATGGTACTCTACCAAGCCGATCCCTGAAGAGGCCAAAGTCTGCTCTCCTGAAATCCAGGGTAGTGAGCTTGCAGTGCTCCCTCATCACCACCCAAAGGATCTTGAACTCCATCATCTCATGGTCACTGCAACCAAGGCTGCCCTTGAGTTTCACGTTCCCCACCAGCCCCTCCTTGTTGGTGAGAACAAGGTCCAGCACGGCACCTCTCCTCATTGGCTCCTCTGTCACTTGGAGAAGGAAGTTATCATCAATGCATTCCAGGAAGCTCCTGGATTGCTTATGGCCTGCTGTGTTGTCCTTCCGACAGATATTGGGGTAGTTGAAGTCCCCCATGAGGACCAGGGCTTGTGAGCGTGAGGCTGCTCCTATCTGTCTGTAGAGGGCCTCATCTGCTCAGTCTTCCTGGTCAGGTGGCCTGTAGCAGACTCCCACTGTAACATCACCTGTCCCTGCCCTCCCTTTAATCCTGACCCCATAAGCTCTAGGTCAGCTCCTCATCCATCCCCAGGCAGAGCTCCATGCACTCCAGCTGGTCCTTGGCATAGAGGGTGACACCCCCTCCTCATATTCCCTGCCTGTCCTTCCTGAAGAGTCTGTATCCTTCCATTCCAACACTGAAATCATAGGAGCCACCCCACCACTTCTCAGTGATGCCAATAAGATCATAGTCCTGCAGGCATGCACACATCTCTAACTCCTCTTGTTTATTCCCCATGCTACGTGCATTTGCATAGAGGCATTTAAGTTGGGCCCCCCATGAAGCTGACTTACTGGCTGGAGTGGCTGGTATTCCTTTGTGCTGTACTCCAGGTGCTCTCCTGCTGACCTGCAAGCCTTCTCCAGGCTCTGGGCATCTATTGCTGGCCCTGGCATCATACTGGTAGGAGTGGGATAGATTGAGGTTCTCCTTCCGCAGTAGCTCTTTTTTAAAGCCCTCTTCACAAGCTTGGCAAGCCTCTGACTGAACATACTCTTCCCCTTTTCTGACAGATGGACCCCATCAGGCCCCAATAGACCAGGTTTCTCAAAGCAAGTCCCATGGTCTAAGTACCTGAATCCCTGACTGTGGCGCCACTCCTGTAACCATTTGTTGATTTGCCAGATTTGACTGGGTCTATCAACACCTTTCCCTTTGACTGGGAGGCCTGATGAAAAAACTACCTGCACCTCAGAGTCCCTGACCGCCACTACCAGGGCTCTATAATCTTTCTTGATACTCCTCAGACTGCTCCTGGTGCCCATATGAAACAAGAGCAGCAGAGTCAGAGGACTGTAGGAGACTTGGTGGTCTCTCGGTGACATCCCTGATACGAGCCCCCAATACGCAGCACACCTCTCTAGAGAGTGCATCAGGTCAGCAAATGGGTGCCTCTGTACCTTTCAGAAGAGAGTCACCCACAGCTATCACTCATCGCCTTTTCTTAGTTGCACTGGATGTTATACAGGGAGCCGATCAGGTTGCCTTACTCAGCTCCAGCATCTCGCCTGATGTGACTGGTCTTTCCTCTTCCCTCTGCAGAGCTGCAAAGTGGTTCTGCAAGGGCACCTCAGGCTTCAGGGGAAGTCTCTTCCTCCTGCTCGTCTTTGCCGTCACAACCTTCCATTCTTCCATGTTAATGGCTCCCCTCCCTTCTGTGTATGCTGGTGTGGGAGTTTTGGGCTGTTTGGTCACTGTGGGTCCACTGCAGACTGTGCTTGGAACCAGCTATCTATCTCCTTCTCAGCCTCCCTGATGTTATGCAGCCTTCTCACCACCTCCTGCAGCAGGTCCTCCACCTGGGCACACCTTTTGCAGGCAGGTCTGCCTCTTATCCCTGCCCCGGAGAAAGGTTGAGGCACTTCCTGCAGTCTGAGGTCTGCACTGCAGCCTCTCCCTTCAGCAGCTCCATCTGGGTGGAGGCATCGGCCACCACTGGGGGTAAGACGGTGCAGACCCCCGAGCCAGAGATGCAGCCTTTGGTCTCAGAAGAGTGCCCACCATTCTGCCTCGAGGGTCAGGTCGAATGAGTGCCCTTGACCCGTGCAGGTGGTCACAGAACGGTGCCTGGTGCTCGACCAGTGGAATGTTCCTCCTTTGAAGAGGCGCCCTTCCTGCGCCAACTGCTGCACAAACTGCCGTGCCACGCCGCACTCCTGGTCGCTCATGCTCCCCAGCCTGCTTTTTATAGGTGTGGGGGATGTTGCGGTTGCTGTAGCAATGCCGAGGCCTCATCAGCATCTCCCACAAAGAGCTGCTGGCTCCTGGCAGGTCTCTCCGCTGCCCAGGCGTTTCCCTACCTGAGGAAAGCCACATGTATGGATTATATTTGCTTGAGAAATAATCCATTTCCAGATACACAAATTTCTGGTTCCACTTGCTTTGCAAGTTTGATAACATTTGCATGAGAACCTGTTGGGTAGTTTCCATGTTTGGCTCGTGTATCCTTCCAAGTCAGAGGATTGTACACAACATATTCATTAATAGGACACGTGTTTCTTTGCTGCAGTAGCCAACTGTTAATACAATCCCTATGAAACTTAAAAGACAGAAAGGTCAGCTGTTGCATAATATTTCTTAGCTAGATATGGACTAATCAATTGTTCTTGCTTACAACAATAATTGAAAGAAGCCCTTTCTCCGATGTTATGAGTGCAAACACGCAGGAACTTCACTGATCGCTAGGGGGCTATGTTGCTTATGTATAGAATGAATAGGTTCTAAGTTTCGGGCACTGACAAGCTAAAGAAAGTTAAAATTCTACTGACGCTATAAACTGGATATTTAAATCCCATTTTTAAAGGTGCTGCAAATATCCAGTTACTTAGCTGTAACAGCTAATATAATTACACATATATTCACTACTATAAGGGATCAGTGATGACTGCTAGCCTTCCCTTTCAGGGTAATTGCCCTTTTGATTCTGTTCCCTATCAATTCTGGACTTAAAGGGCAGTAATTATTGAGATTGTAACCAAGATCCTACAAGTGAGCAAGGACTTTGAGTTTATATTACTACTGTCATGTCATCACTACTACTGGTCAGGCAAGCTAGCTTGAGTTAAATAAATCTGAAAAGGGCTATCTTCTGTGAACTTGCTTAAAGGCGCTAGCAAAGATGAACTTCACAGGTTGGCTGAGTACTATGTATTTCCAAATTATGAAACTTGCTGCAGGCTTGCAAAAGGCTCCCCTACTTTCAAGTAAACTTGGCTCCTTTTTGCAAAAAGTATACAGAGACAGATCAAAGCTCCACTGCTAAGTAACTGAAATTATAAACTGCTCAGAGGATGTAAATGTGCCTCTCAAATACTGGGAAGGTGCTAACTGACACCGATTAAGAAGCACAGAAAGGATCTGGTTATTTTGGCTTCAGCTGATAAACTAGCAAACCTGAATAGGCAGTATTTCAGCATTTCAATATCCCAGAGGGTCTAAATCTTTGCAAAATAATCTGATTTAATTTTTTAAAAAATTTAAGTTTGTTCGAAGTGATGCATCTTGGAGAGATGCTACTGAGTTCTTGCAGAATGTATCAGAATTGGAAGAATATGAATAGTGAACCAGGCTCCTAAAGAAAAGTACCACATTATTTAGAATTTGTTCTGTAGAGAAGTAAATATCAGTAACAGTAGATAATAGTGAAAAGTATGTCAATTGTCACTAATGGCCATAAAACATCCACGCCCCTGATGCAAATTTTGTTTTTAATGTTATTTACATTGTCTAAGCTCCAAGAATAAGAACGCAGACAATCGGAACAATCTGATTCATTACTAGCAGAGAATTATTTTTCAGACCATTTCATTATGGTGCTCCTTGCCATTGGTTTGTAAAAAACTATTTTGTCTGCCATTTCTAACCATTATGCTTCTTGCGCCTTAAAGCAGATGTTGAGACCGAGGCATACAATTAAGTAAGGATGCGAACTTTCAGACTAGTGACGTGAACACTCATATCAGTGGTGCCTTAAGGGTTCAAGCACACTCTGTGCTGGAGGGTGTCAGCATCAGGAAGTCCAACGTGCTACAAGTTAACAGGCTATATGGAGATGCCCTGGTTTGAGGTAAAACAGAACCAATTTTCTGTTCAGTAATTTTACTTTGCAGCTAAACCTCTTCTAACTAACCAAACTCTCTGAAATTAACAGCATATTGCCCAGATGCTGTTCGCTCCCAGAAAGGTAAGACCTGATTGTTTCTAATTTATGCCAACGAATGGTATGCAGAGAGGCTCCTGCTTATCCTTATTGCTATAACACCCAAGGCCAGCCAACTTTGTTATTTGCCCCGTTGGAGGGTCGGAAGCAGAAAAGTGTAGAGGGGTCACACCTGTGGGGAGGAGTGGACAGGACAGGTGACCAAAACTGACCAACAGGGTATTCCATCCCATCTGCCTCATGCTCAGTATAAAAGCTGAGGGATCAAAGGGGTCATCCTCTTTCTTCAGTGACCAGTTTCCTGCCTTTGATCCCGATCTATGCATTCCTGAATCCAGATCCGGAATCCAGTTCCCATCTGTCGCTGAGTCCAGTCTGGGACTTTCCCAGTGCCTGCCGGTGACATGATCAGCATCCTGGGAGCTGGATATGGTTTTGTATATCTTGTATGTATGTATTTCATTATTTCCTTTTTATTATTTTATTAATATTTCATTAAAGTAGTTTAGTTTTTTTCTAAACTCATAAATCTCTTTCTCTCTCTTCCTCCTCTCCTTTCTGGGAGGAGTCGGGGAGAGCATCTGTCGCTCATTTCAGTGGCCAGTCTGGCCCAAAGCACAACAGAAGATTTGGCTCTTTAATGTTTAGAACTCTTTTTTTTCTATTACCTTGTGATTTTTCCAACCCAAACTATTCTATGATTACATGATAGGAGTATGTACACATGTAAGATGTATGGTTATACATGTATGATTATAAATGTATGTATACATACCTATATGTATACATGTATGATTACATGCTGACCAAGTTGAAAGATCTTCAAGCAAAGTCTACACCGAATACCCAGGGCAAGTAAATTACTATGCTTGCTAATTAAAATGATGGGTAAAGATTTTACATTGTTCTTTGGGGTACAACTAGTCCTAAAAGAAAACAAACAAAACCCAGTAAATTCCAAGAAACAGCAACTAAAACTGAGTGCTTCAGAACGGTAAGTTGTCTTTTGACAGAAGTTTCTCATTCCTATACACATAAATGTGAGGAGGAATCTCCGTGACATTGGCAGCATTCATGAAATACTACAGTTGACATGATGTGAAAGTAAAAATGTCACCCTAAGCTAGAAAAGTCATTGCAGCTATATTAGTTTATGCTGAAGGACTTGCTACACAAAAGTGATAAAAGATGAACTGTAGTTCTATAGCCAATTTCTTATTAAATAAAGCAGCATTTGTTTATTCTTAGCGTCTACCCACTAAGAATATCTTGATAGCACCAGATTAACTTCAGTACAAGGTGTTTTTATAAATGAATAGCTTTTGCTATATATATTTGAAATTGTTGTTTTTGCATTTTTATTTTTCTTGAAACTGCAGTTGTAATCAATGGTATAACACAAAGCATTCTGTATCAGAAAAAATGAAACAAATTGGAAAACGCCTGAAAGCACTAAGCTTTTTCTTAAGTGGAAGAGGGACAGGAGTAACAAGATGGTGATCTATAAAGAAATTTTATCAAAACAGAGGACGTTGCTTCATGCATTTAAAGTTCATAAGCTCTACATGCAAACCATAAGAGAGGCTAACACATTCATGATCTCTTGGTAACTAATACTTTTTCAGCAGTATCCTACAATTTATAATCAAAATATCCGATATGTAAAAAGATCAATGTAAAGTTAGTTGTTAAAAGAATTTTAAAAATTAATTTAAATCAAGGGTGTAGTCCCACTCTGAGCCCTTATTCCTGTCACTTCTAGGGCTTGATTTCTACAGTGACCTGGTTCTACTCACTACACTGCCAAAAAAACTCGCCTAGCCAAAAATAGTAATCTTTAGTTGACTTAGTGGGGTTTGATTCAGCCTATGGAATCCCAAGACAAGTAATACATCCCTAACAGCGAAGAGAGAACGGGACAACTACGGGACAGCGAGAAATGACCTCATGGATTTCAGCGTGACGCTTCATGTTGGGGCAGTGGTTTGTGGCTCCGTTTGGAGTGCAGCAGGGGCTGGGGTGGAAGCTGCATGGGTTTCTTTTGAAGTCTGAAATGGATCTTGTGAGACTGACACCAGATTTGTCTTTGCTCCGACATAAACGCACCTCCTCTGATCTATAAACATATTTAGTTTTTTTCCTTCCCCCCGGTACTAAAACCAAACAGCTCCATGTGGATAACTCCAGGACGCTACGAAGAAGGAACTGGTGCTTGCCTGCTTCGCCCCGCTGCCGGTCACAGAGAAAACTCCCGTGCCTCATGACTGAAGTTGGACCGTGCACACGGGCGCCGAGCTCTTCAGCCCTGACCGCCTCCACGCCGCCCTCAAGCCGGCAGGGAAACCTGGCAGCCGGGCCCGCCGCCGCCGGCTTTAGCCGCCGGGCCAGCTGCCCCGCGGCGTCCCCCCGCACCCGGCCCTCCTCCCGCGGCAGGAAGGCGGCGGGCCCCAGCTCCCGCACGACCCGCCCGGTGCTGCTCAGCGCCCGGTCCTGCCGCCGCCTCAGCTCTGCGCCGCCGCCACACGGCCGCAACCGTCTGTCCGGCCGCTTCCCACGCCAGCGGCACGGCCGCCATTCCCGGAGGCCCCTCAGCGGACGCGAGCCGCCCCGCAGGCCGAACTCGGCGGACTCCCGCCCGCCTCAGGGGCCCGCCCAACCGGCGGGCTGCCGGGCCCAGCCGACCGGCGGCAGCCGCGGCCCGTTCGCGCCGCTCTCTGAGGCGGCCTGTCTGTGCCCCAGCGGTCGCTGTGCCCAGCCCGGGCTCCTGCGGGCCTCGCCGGTGCTGCCGCCGGCTGCCTGCAGCGTGTCGCGGCGGTGGCCTTGCAAAGCCATGAAGGTGCTCGGTGTCTCGGTGCACGGCTGGTATTTTTACTGTCCGTCATGGGTAGGATCTTTTCAGACGACGAAGGGTCTCCTCCTCACCCGGTTTTGTTCGCTTCCCTCGGCGCTCCGCAGCTCTTTCTTTTTTTTTTTTTTTTTTTTTTTTTTTTTTTTTTTTAACGCAGTTGAATTACACGTGTTTTATTACGTGCTTTTTTTGTAAGGCAAATCAGGCCTGAAAACTTTGACCAGAAAAGGTGGGCGGGTTTCTGTTTCGTGTCGCGGTCGTTAGGGGGAAGTGTTGCACTCCCTGTCGTCTGTAAAAATGTGCTTATTTTGTCTGCCTTAAACATTTGTATAAATTCTTCAAACAATTGATAGTCACGGGTCTTTTGATAATATCAAAGCAATCTGTGTAATTTTTACTGGAATATAACAGGTATAATGCGGTAAAGAGGGTCTAACCCCCCCTTTATGTTTTTTAAAGTCTTTTTGTCCTGTGCTAGGCTTCTCCGAAGTGCCTTTTTATTTCAGAAGTGACTAAGCCCTGCTGGGAAGTGACAGGGACGGGGCAGAGCTCCCAGAAAGGCAGGAAGAGCCAGCAGAGGGGCCCCCGGGGATGCCGGAGGAGCTGAGGTGAGGTTATGGGAAGGCAGCAGGAGTCTGGGGCCTGGCGCTGCTCCGCGTCACAATGGGTGATCACACATCGCAATCCAGATCAGTGCAGAGGTAGGAACAAGGCTGGACAGAACTTTTTCTTTTTTTTTTTGGGTGCTAAGTTCATGAAAAAAGCACCTGGGGACCCTGGTGCCTGGAAGAGAACTAGTGTACAGTAGCGTGGAAGGCACTAACTACATAGGGACTTGATATGCTGACATGATACAGCGACTGAGGTGAGTTGGTCACAAGTGTGACTTGAGTCAACTCAAGTGGACAAACCAAACCGGAAGGATTGAAGGGGCAATATGAAATAGGGTCTGGAAGTGAGTGTAGTCAGTATCAGAACATGCTGAGGCCACTCTTTTTCTTTTTAACTAAGTGGCGTGTCAAATAATCCTCAGAGTTTATTCTTTCAGATAATTTGTAAGGCCCCTGCCAGCAGACCAAGGTTAACAAGTAGTGAGCTAGAAGAGGATCAATAGACAAAGTCGCATGGTGCGACATCTTAAATAAAGTCCTCCGGGTGTAATTTTTAGCTAGATATCACAGACTTTTTGTAAAATCTCCTGGACTAGCTTGTCATGTCCTTTTCCTTGTTTTCACCACTGTGTCATCTCTCCTGAATGATGTCTTAGGAAATAAAAAATTACACTTCAGTTTTCCCCCTCCCAACCCCCCCAACATAAGATGTCGTAGCGTTAATAGCCATACAGAAATGTATAGTATCTGCTCTGAGGAATAGGAATTTTAAGAATAGCTAAGCTCAGTCCATTGTCTTGTGACTGATACAATTTTCAATGCTAGGTTTAAGAAAGGTACATGTACCTTGCTAAACTTTTGAAGGATAGGATTACAAACATATGTAAAGGACTAAGTTTCAGATTTTGTTGAACTTCTTCAGATAAAGAGCTTCAGAAAAGAAAGTATTGTGGTAAATGTTACAGATTAACAGCTACACTGTGCATATTTTGGACACACAGGTTTCCCAAGTCATAGTATAGGGAGTCATTCTAGTGAGCAAATGTGGAATATTGTTATATTTGGTTATTATATATAACAGGTGACAGACACTTCCCATTTGCAGATACAAACTGTTCCATGACATGACAAAAGATGTGTCATTTTGCTCTTACAAACTGATGATTGCCTTGTGAACTATTCCTGTCCTAGAGCTGCTCTGGTATTTATTCACCTCTAGTTCTGTCTGGCTTACTAGCCTCAGAGTACAAGCATTCTTAATCTTCATCCCCTTGAAATGTTACAGAATGCAAAATGACACTGTTTTCTTCACTGTCAAAGCAGACCAGCCGGTACAGATCTTTGCCAGCATGTCTAGCAACTTGAATAGCATATAACTAGTGTGGGAACCCTCATGCTACGTGGCAGGAACCAGCTGTATTAATGGTCTTTAGAAATAACTGTTGTGCAATAGTCCATTTTTTTCTAATGTTCTTTGAGACGGTGTGTGCCGCTTGATTTGTTTTATTGTCTTTTAAGGCAATGAGAGCTTCATCTTTCATGTCAGTGCATAAAAGCTTCTTGGACTCCTAAGTTTTGTCGACTTTGTAAGAGGTACAGATGGGCGGCATCATCCATCGGTCTCCATCTCTCTAAAGTGTTATTATGAAGTGTCCAGACAACAGTGGATTATTTTGCCCTTATGGGATGCAATTTTGAATACTACTGGAGCCCAGTTCTGAATTTAATTTTGAAGTGGAATGTTGAAGACAATTTCAATTCCCACCTCTGTGGGAGGTCTAAGCTCCATTTTCTGTCTACTTGGGAAGTCTCTGACTTCCAGAATTTAAACTACATGAAAACATACAGGAAAGGGAACTCTGCCCCTCTCTTGTTGAAATTACGCTGTTGTGATTCAAGATTTATTGGGCTAGAGAGCAGGAAGGTGACTTTTATCTTGCTGGGTTATATACTGGTTTGTGCACATATTTTTTGGATAATCTCTCTGTATTAAATCATTGAACAAAATCTGAGCAAGTAGAAGACAGATATGTAATCTTAAATATTTCCTCTTTCAGGTAAGCATCCTAATTATAAATTTCATGCTTTATTCATAATGTTCTCCAAGCAGCTTTTGTTGTCTTTTCCATGTGCTGACAGCTGTTGGATACAGAGGGTGGAGAATGCCTCTACCATTACTCCCTTTCCCCTTTCATTTCCCTGAAACTCACTGTGAAGTACCGACCTTCCCATTTCTGGGGAGAAGAAGGTGTCTGTGCCCACCGCAGGGTTAGGTGTTCTGTTTTATATGCTTTGGTTCTGTTCTATACATACATACGTACATTGTGCTTAAACCCACAGGATTCACAGCATAAATATTTGTTTTCTGTAGAGTTAAGTCTGACAGATGCTCCCTGCCTTGGTTGAGAATTAATTGTATCTATTTCCAAAGTGTGTTTCGCAACCACTTTATCCTAGGAACCTCTAAATACTATCGAGCAGGACAATAAGAAATTTTATTCCAAAGAAGCTCTTTAATTAAAAAAAAAAAAAAAAAAAAAAAAAAGAGAAAAAGAAAAAGACTGAAAATAGGATCAAAGATTTTGGGAATCAAAAACGATTACTAGATTTCTGAAATCTCCTGCAAGTCATGAAAATAGAAGATATATCTCCTGCCAGAGACACTTAGTAGTAAAAAACCTAAGTATTGTAAGACTTAAAAAGGAAGATGATCTTGTGGCTTAATGGTAGACTAGGACTGAGGAGAATCTAATCTTCCTTGTTCTTTTACAGACTTCCTGAGTGACCTTGCACAAAATAGCTCAGTGCCTCAGTTTTCTATCAGGAATGTTTCCTTTCCCCTCTTCCCTGCCTTGCCTGTTTAGACTGAGCCCCCCTCTCAAGGAGGGGGAGTTCAGGGCTCTCAGTATATATTGAGTGAATTCTCTCAGTTTATATTGACAGTAACACAGTAAAGTCCTGATCAGCTAGTTTCTGCTTTACTAATAATCATTAAGCAATGATCATAAGTTTGGGATTTGAATTTGTTCAATAGAACACTGTGAGCTCCCAAAACCGAAGAGTAGTTTCTGAGGAAAGCCACACAGGTACTGATCTCTGGCAGCCATCAGCTAGCTGCATTCTTTCCGCATAATTTCAGAAGGTATAAATACAAGAAAAAACACCAAAGACCCCAAATCAGAAAAACCTACTTCCCCTCTTCACCGGAAGTATGAAGCTTGGGTTCTGACAGATACCTGGAAAGGAACACAGCATTGATAAGTTGGGGCATACTGCAGTGGAACATTGCATGTTCAGTCTTGCCGATAACCTTGCCTGGATGTTATTTTAAAATACATTTTTAAATAATATGGGAATAATATTTACTCTTGCTTACATTCTTATATTGACACTATCAGCATGATCTCCGGTGTGATTTCTTGACTCCTAAATCATATCATAGAATCATAGAATGGTTTGGGTTGGAAGGGACCTTAAAGATCATCTAGTTCCAACCCTCCTGCCATGGGCAGGGACACCTTCCACTAGACCAGGTTACTTAAATAAATGATTTAACTGTTGTTAATATACCATAGTTTAAGAGGACTAGGGTTCTGAGTGTGAAACATAAAACTTTATTATATAGTACTGAGTATTAATGCTGGTATAGGGGCAACAAAAAGCCCCACCAAATTAAAATGTTTTCCATGAAAAGATTTTTAAGCACTGCAGTTGCTGATGCCTCACCCAACAACTGCAGATTTGGGTTTTTTTCTTTAGGTTACCTAATATGAAGATGATGGTTTATATTTTTTTCTTTTTTTTTTCCTTGCATCCATCTCCAGGTGAAATGAGTAGAAATGTTCCCTGTTATGTCAGTGGAGATAGCGAAATATTACTTTTTAACTGGGAGTGTCAGACCCACAAAGTGAGCACATCAAAAGGAAGAATTTGGTTTCCTGAATCTCTGCTCATGATTTTTTCAACCTTGTGTTTATTGTCACTGTTTTGTTTGGGGTTGTTTGGGTTTTTCTTTCAACAGTCATATCAAAAAAACCTCTGAGTCATTTTTTTTTTAACTTTCGTGTTGGTGCTTTTTAACTTGTTTTGTAACTATGTAGTGCAAGGCAAATCAGATAGGTGTTTTGCCAATTTAAAACTGCATGATTCTTTTTAAGAGCTTAGTATACTAATGCTGCCTTCAATATCTGACTGGGCAGTAAGGATATCATCCTAACACTAACCTTCAAATATATTTTTCATTAGATACGGGTTTTCTGTGGGGGCTAGTCCATCATCTTGCTTTACCACAGTTCATCTAGAAGGCCTTGCACACAAACAAAACCCCCAAATGAAATGCTTAGTGGGAAAAGTTGTGTATAATAATACAATACATGACCTTTAAAGGTCTACTTCAGAAGTGGAACAGAGGAATAATCACAAAGAAAAATTCATTTTGTCACCATAAAGTGAAGCAGTTTCAATACTACTGACTACTGAGTAATTTCAAGTGATATGAACCTAAGTTTAATGTGTGGTATATAATTCTTCCTCTCCACTTTTACTTCAGTTCATTTTGTGTAAATGACGTTGTCTAGCAGGGACTCAGGTTTGCAAAAGTACATTTTTAATGACATTACAAAAAGATTAGTACTGACAGTTTTTTATATATATTTCCTATGTGGGGCCAACTCTTCCAGCCCATTTCCTTCAGTGATATCTGGAGAGGATCTGATAAGCTTTATACTGCTTTTCACAGGTCAAAGGGCATTGTCTTCCCCTTCACTCCAGCTGCCAACAACAAAGTCAGACATATGTTATCACCATCACACAGGACGCTGTGAGCCTGCTTGTGTTCAACAAAGTACAAATACAGGAAGAGCGTCAGGTTAGTTAAAAGCTGGTGGAGCTCTGCCAAGGTACTATATATCTAATAATACTATAACCCAATAATACTATTCTATATGCTCTGTGTGTATGTTTCATGATCAGGGAAGGGTGGTTATCTATTGTTGATTGGCTTAATATTACCATAGCCTAAGTACAGGTATCGTTTTACGACTGGTATCATCTCCTGAGGTGGGGCTGCGTAATGTTAAAAGAGTAATTACTTACTCAGTAAAGAGCAAAGCTGCGGTGGGATTAAGTGATAATGAATTGAAGTTCATCTGAATAGTTACAATTTCACTCTACCAGTTAACAAAGAGGATGTGAAGTGCCTTCGATTTGTTCTAGATTCCCTCATTTTAACATACAGTGTGTTGTATAACAAGATTAAAATGATGTACAGTATGTTATCAAGCTCATATAATGAAATGCTGTTGGTCATGACATCTTAGCGTTGGTAAAAGTGGGTTTTCCACTTCTCTGTAATTTTGGAATGTGAAATCAGCTTAACAGGAGCTTTATGTTTTCAGCACTGATAGCCAGTATTTTGGAACCATGTTCATTAGTGCTAAAATTGGATCTATTTGCAGCTTGTCTTCTGCTTCCGGTACATTGTTTACTGCTTCAGGAAAGTCTTCCCAATACATTATACTAGTTCCTATCCTCTGGCTTTTGCTCAGCATAGGTCAGGTCAGGCACACTGAGTTCCAACTCCTGTCTCTAAGGACCAGTTGAAGCTCTGCTATGATGTACTGCTACTACCTGGAAGTTCTAGGCCACACCATAAAAAACACATACAGTTTTCTGTGGGAATAGAGGACTACAGAACTAGAGTTAAGCCCACTATTTGCCCATGCCTTCAGGGAAGTGGGGAATGGGGTCTTTGTTCTACTGACGGTGCCAGTGAGTGCAGCACTGCATCAGTGAACTGTCTTACTGCAATTTGTCCCATCTCTCTACTTGTTATATCTTTGTTTTCACACCTTTGGTGGCTATACCAGAAGCTTAATATACTTTCAGAAGGGTCTTAAAATGGTTTGCTTCTTCTATTGAGATTGCTAGATTACTTTAAACATGAAACGAGCATTTGAGCTTTAGCCATCCAGAACTATAGATCCCACGTGCAGTGCCAGTGTCCTGCCGCTTTGGAGTGCTGTGTGGACAGAAAGAGTAAGCAAATATGAAAGTCTTGTGGAGAAGTGTGATAGATGAATAAATAGGACTGTGGCACAACTCAGACCCAAGCTTCTGAGTTCCTAGTCTGCCTGTATGTCTAGCAGGGGACACCAACAACAAGAAACGGTGCATTCGTAGCAACTGAAGCTCAGAGGGATGGTAAAGCTTTTCATCGAACCCAAGGGACGGCACTAGTTGGGGTAAGAGGTTGTTCCTAAAGACTACTGGCATTAAACACTACTTTAGGTCACTGCCCTGTGGTAGAGAATAAGGGTAGCAATAATATTTACTTGAGCTTTCAGTCATGGCCTATGAGAAGTCGTGCATCATGGCAAGAAACTCTTGCTATTCCACTATAAACAGCTGGCCCCTACTCACCATCCTGCTATGATCCTGTCAGTCTCTTCTGTTTTACTCATGAGTGAAAGTTCTTGAAAAATTTCACATTATTTTATACTATGGTCTGTGTCATTACTGCAGACTTCATTTGTGCATGTGTAAATGTCTGTTTTTACAATACCTCAGAAAAGTTTGTCAGGATTTTGCTGGAGGGATAGAATAGGGAGAGGAAGTGGACTGTTAACAGGAAAATATTATCTACTAGCTAGAAAAGAGATGCGTGACCACATGACACGACAGTGCTCATGCCTGTGTAGACAGAATGAGTGTGTATGTACCTGTAGTAGTGACAAGCACGGCTAAAGGTAGGAACAAGGGCAGGCAGCAGAATGGAAAATATGATATTGAATGAAAAATGAAATAAGAGGTATGGTTTTAGCCTAGAGTATGGCCTTATAACTATAGATCTGCTTTAAGCTTGGATAAAACCAATGAAACTTTCCATGATTTCAAACTGAGATATTCATCACTACGACAATCCGTGAGTCATACTTGGCATCCCTTCTTGTTAGCTAAAATCCAAACGCCAAAAAACCTACACTCGCTGATAGGTTAAAAGATGAAAGGTGTTAGTGAGGAAATGCCCAGAGTCAGACATATGGTGAAACTAGAGAAAGAAGAAAGATGAGGCTGAGGGAGACCTTCTCTTCAGTTGGCATTTAAACTGCTCATTCATTCAGAGCAGATGGCCCACTCAAAGAAGAGGTACTTGGAGGAGTATGCTTATGGTTCTACAGGAAATATGACTGGTGTTATTTTACAGTCTTTGAATTTTTTTGAGTGCTCAGTCTTGTGAGCAAAGATAAACAATGGGCTGATTTCGTTTGAACTGCTGAGATCCAGTAATTTGGTTTAGATAAGGTCTTAGTAGGTGGGCTGTTTGAATATACAATTGAACATCTTAATTACTCTGAACCTTTTGATCTTTGTCTATCTACAGTTCATAGAAATGACATTAAACACTTCTAGTTCTGATATTCTAGAAGACTGATTCTTAACAGTACTACTCAAAGCTGTGTATTGCTTAATACAGACGTCTGTAACCCCTAGTGAAACTCTGCACTGTATATACATGCGAACTGGAGATACTGGAGATGCTCTGAAGAAAATAAGGTAATTAAACACATCTGATGACTCTGTGCTTTCCTAACGATCCATTTTGTGAAACAAGTAAGAGAGCTTTTGTATCCTGAGGGCCTTATCTTTATGAAGGTTTGTATAGATAACTTTGGAATATCATCAATGCATGATGGGGTAGTTCAGAGCATTTGTAGCTTGAAAATTTTCAGAAGGTGGTTTGCACAGACACTTTAAATGTTGCTCTGTGTGTTGGAAGCAAGAGGCTCTCTCCCAGTTGTGCTCAGTAGAAGGCTTGTTAGCTTAGACCCGTATGGCTGTACAGTTGTCAGCCCGTCAGAGCTCTGAACTCTGATCATGTTCTGGACCCCAAATGCTTCTTCAGTCCGCATAGCAGAAACAAACCACTTCCAGGATTTATTCTAAAATCGTGTCGCTTGCTGAGGCAAGGGTGAGTCTGCTGCTAGGATTACCATCTGGACAAGGGACGCTCTACCAAGACACAAAGACTGCTAAGGAGCTGAGAAGAGATGCTGCCAGACAACAGTGCCCCTCAACTGAGAGCTGAATGTCAAGGGGTGAGAAGTAGGCTGTGTGAGTAATTTGGGCTGGCAATTGTGTCCTACTGTGCTGGTTTTCAAAACCAAGCAACAAGAGGGAAGGAATGAACGATAAGCTGGATGGATTTACATCGTATTCAGATTGAATACTCAAAACACCTACAATGTATTTTACCTACCTGTGGGTAAAATCTTGAATTATAAATTTTATAGGAAGGAAGAGTCAATCTAATCCTTTTGAACCATGATAATTTACCCTTTGCTTGGCATCCTGCCTTAGTTCTGAAAGTCATTAGTTTTCTCATACCTTAAATAGGTCTCAAAATTTTCCATTAACAGCAGCGAAAATTGGTGCTGATGGTTTCCCAATACGCCAATATTACATAGGCACTGAATGTATCCATTTGTAGAGTCAGTAAGTCAGTATACTGTAAGCTGTTATTCTGTTCATTGTTGAAATATAATTTCTGAGATGCAAAGTCTGTGAGTAGTTTTATATATGTATCTAGATAGATACAGATACAGACGTAAGTCAGGCCAGGTCAAATTTTAACGGCATTTTGCACATACGTTCTTCCATTTTAGTCTCTTGCCCTTCTGCAAATCATATTAATGAAGAATTTATGCTAAAAATTCTCTGATAAAAGAGAAGTTGCTAGTATTATGGTGGTCCTGAAAGCTGTGTTTATTATGCACCACTGAAACAAGAAGTTATACCAAAATTTCTTTTTAGATCTATGAGTCATTTGAATTATACCTGAGGATTTACCTGGCATGGAAAAATTCCTAGATGGTGTAAAGCCAGTGGAGCTTTTTTTTGTATCCTCTGTTTGAGGTATAGTAGGCATACAAACAATTCTTAAGTGACAGAGGTGGAAGGAATTCATACTGACTGGTAAAGACATCTTATCTTGTACAATTTTGTCTGATGGCTACCTTTCTATCTAAGTTAAGACAGGGAGATTTGTGACTAAAGGAAGCCAAGTAGCTATTACCCAGAGAGCAAGCAGGAACAGAATACTGTCACTGTACTATGATGCTTTTCTTCACATGACATCTGTTCTGATGTTGGGAAGAAATCAGCAAAAAATAATTCAACCTATGTTATTTCATTCAAGTCTCACGATCTTTCTAAAGGAATTTTACTTTGGTGGAAGCTATTTCAAACTGCGCAGTATCACATTGTGAAACTGTGCTTGTTTTCTGATTGTTTGTCACAAGAGGGAGTTGGAGTTCTTCGCAATTTATAAAAGCTGATGTTCCGCTGTAACTAGGAGGGAGTGGTTTGGTTGGGGGGCTTTAGGTTTTTTTTTCTTTTTTTCTTGAGGATAAAAGAAGTCCTTCTTATTATGGGCTTATTGTTGGATTATATTGTTTTTAAATAATAGAATATAAAATTGTTGAAAAGTTTAGGTCAAAGCAAGTGCAGTTAATAAGAAAGCAATTGTTCCATACTGGTTTTTATTTTGTTCTTCAATGGCAGATATATAATTGTAAAAATTATGATGTAAAAAACATTGTTGGGCATGGTCATACTGTTAAGCAGTGAAATTCATAGAACAGGAGTTGGGAGGAAATCTCAGTGAGAAAATTTCTTTAGGGAACCATCACAAGGTGAATCCAAGTCATCAGCTAATCAGGCTAAAGTAAATGAAATAATGATTCTTTGTCCGCCTGAGACACTATCCCTATTTATGCTGGTGTTTGTAGGATGCCATCATCCTCTATAAAGGCTCTCCTCCTATTTTGTGGTAGAGTGACAAGTATCATTGCCGTATTTCAGAATCCTTACTGTGAACAGGTTTTGGAAAAGGTAGTAACAGAACTCTAGGTCCATTTGTTTTCTGGATAATCTCTAGAATTGGACAGGTTAGGGAACTCAGAGGGTTGTGATTAATGGAGAAGTGTCAAGTTGGAGGCCTGTAACCACTGGTGTCCCCCAGGGGTCAATACTCAGTCCAGTCTTGTTCAACATATTCATCAACGACCTGGATGAGGGGACAGAGTGTATCCTCAGCAAGTTTGCTGATGATACCAAACTGGGAGGGGTGGCTGATACTCCCGAGGGCCGCGCTGCCATCCAGCGTGACCTGGACAGGCTGGAGTGCTGGGCAGAGAAGAACCTAATGAGGTTCAGCAAGAGCAAGCGTAGGGTCCTGCACCTGGGGAGGAGGAATGCTAGGCACCAATGTAGGTTAGGGGTAGACCTGCTGGAAAGCAGTTCTGAGGAGAAGGATCGGGGGGTCCTGGTAGACAGTAAATTATCCATGAGCCAGCAATGTGCCCTTGTTGCCAGGAAGGCCAATGGAACGCTGGGCTGCAGAGGGAAGAGTGTGGCCAGTAGGTCGAGGGAGGTCATTCTGCCCCTCTACTCGGCACTGGTGAGGCCACAACTGGAATACTGTGTCCAGTTCTGGGCTCCCCATCTCAAGCAGGACAGGGAACTACTGGAGAGAGTCCAGCGTAGGGTGACAAAGATGATTGGGGGATTGGAGCACCTCCCTTCTGAGGACAGGCTGAGAGAGCTGGGACTCTAGCCTGCAGAAGAGAAGGCTGAGGGGAGACCTTGTTCTTGCTTATAAGTATCTAAAGGGCAGGTTGAAGGAGGATGGAGGCAGACTCTTTTCAGTGGTTCCCAGTGACAGGACGAGGGGCAACCGGCACAAGTGGAACATAGGAAGTTCCATTCAAACCTAAGAAAAAATTTCTTTACGGTGAGGGTGACAGAGCACTGGAACAGGCTGCCCAGGGAGGTTGTGGAATCCCCTTGTCTGGAGATTTTCAAGACCCACCTGGATGCAGTCCTGAGCGATGTGCTCTAGGCAATCCTGCTTTAGCAGGGGAGTTGGACGAGATGATCTCTAGAGGTCCCTTCCAACTCTGAAAATTCCGTGATTCCATGATTCTATACGTCCCTGGCTCATTCATTCACTTCTAAGCACGCAGATCCAGGAGGAGGAGTGAATTCTTGGAAATGCTTGGGAAAAAGCATGGACAAGTGTTATGAAAATGGCTAAGCCTCCACTTTTCATAATGGAATAGGAGGATGTGACTGAGCAGATGGTGTCTTCACGTTTGTTGAAGAAAAGATTTGGAGAACTTTCTTCTCTGGGTTTAGAGAAGAAACTAGATGTCTCAAATGGTAAATGATTGTAAAGACTGTTTCAATCAGTAGTGAATTATTATGATGTAAGAAAGATAATGCACAAATCCTTTTTCTGTCTGTGGGGAAATCTAAACTTCCTTGTTCTTTCTAATTCTGGGAAGAATTTAGTCATTTCTCTTTGAAGTATTTGTTTATATGGCCTTGATTCTTAGAAAAACCTTTTCACTGATATTTACGTTACCGTCAATCTGTGTTTCAGTTGTGTTGTATAGTCTATATTAACTGCCTGTAAGCATCATGAGGGTTGGACCTTTCTCTAGAAAAGCTCACCATGCAGCAATAAAATGAGTTCGTATCTTGCACATCTGGCAGCAATTCAAGATTTTTAAAACATCAGCAATGCTCCTGGAAGATTCTGTACACAGCTGAGTGGCTTTGCGGGGCTGTGGCAGCAGCTTTTTTGGTTTTGCCTATACATTTCCAGTCTCTAAGAATATTTATTGTGTGAGTTTTCTTAGAATTAAAGAAATAGAATACAAAAAAAAATGCAGTATTTTTAGGAAAGAAATGGTTTTCAAGGTAATAGCACATATACTTTGAGAAATACTATTTTAATGAATGCAAAGTCAGGAAGTATAATTTTAAAATGTTTTTAACATATAAAAGCATATAGTCAGAGGACTATATGTATCTCTTGTGATGAACAGCATTATGGAGACCCATTTTTTGTTCCTGAAAGAGAACACAGCTTTTTCCTTTCAGCTTTCTTTAGTTTACTTCGATATTCTGTTGAAAGTCCCAACCAAAAAAGGAAAAAAAGAGAAAAAAAAAGAATAAAAGAAAAACCCTCTTGGGCATTGCACTGGTGAAAAAAATAGCTTACACTTAAGTGGGTTTTGTCTTAGAATTACTGAAGAATTAAAGAGGGATTATGTCCTCACTGTTTTCTACTGTTATTATTGAGTACAGCCAAGTTCACAAATCAAATGTAGGGCATCATAAAAACTTGCCACAATGTGAGCTACAATTTGCTTTGTATTTACTCTTGGGAACTTTGAACAAAGGTCAGCGCAAGTTTCATTACCCCTCCAATTTGCCTTTTCCCGTACTTTTCTTTTTCCCACACTTGAATGAATCTATATAGTGCGTGCTTGTGATCATCACAGTGATTTATATTTAAAATGTGACACGTATTTTTGAACTCAACTATGATGCAGATTCATGACTGAAGTATTTATGAGTTAAATACTGTCATGAATTCTGTCCTGTTCCTGTCAGTAACATGAGGACTTTTTCTGTCTTTCCTTCTCTTTTTTTCAAGTCAGAAATAGTTTTCCTTACATTTGCAATGGATTTTCCACTGAAGAATTTTTCAAATATTTTTTCTTTTTTTTTTTTTCCAACAGTGGATTTTCTTTAGAATACAACTTGAACATGCACATTTTCTTCAAGACTACTTTCTTGTGACCAAGAATTCAAAATGAGTGGGTAGGCACTGCCTGTCCACCATGAATTGTAGACTGCACCCCATTTACCTCCTCCTAGCTTATTATTTGTTCTGACCTTGGTCCCCAGCTGAAAGATGTGAAGATGACTAACATAACCTTATTATTTTGGCAGGGATTACTATCTCTAGGAACAAGGCACATAGAGACAAAAGAAAAAAAATTAATTTCTGTTTGAAACATCAGGTAGAGACTTTGTATCTTTCACTTTACCAAGTAAGAAATTCCTAGTTCTGTGTTATATGTGACAGAGTTTCAAATTTTATACAGGTTTTAAAAACAGCTGGTAATAGAGAAAGTTCTTGTAGGTCACGGTCTTCCCATCATAAAATCTTTGTGCTGTTCTTCAGCTGTTCAAATAAACATACCTCTTGCTTCTTTTCTTCCTGCTGAGAAATTAGTACATAAGCCCAAAGAAACAGGTGTCATACTACACTACCAAGCAGAATAGCATTTTGTTTGGAAGACTTTTCTACTGACACTGTTAGTTTTACTTATTGTCTTTAATATTGAAACTATCAAGTTTTAAACATCTTACAAGGATGAAAGTTAACAGGGAAACTTACTATATTTGTACATCTGTAAGACAAATGTATATTTGACCAATATAATTACTGCTCTGTTGACCCTGCTTTGAGTAGGAGGTTGGCCTACACAACAACTGTAAGTTCCTTCCAGCCTGAATGACTTTATTATTCATGCTGGTGACAGTTACTCTATGATATGAGTAATCCATTTATCCTAGACAGGTAAGCCTGATAAAAGACCAGATGAGCCCATCAGCTGTTGCTCGAATTATGTAGTTATTGTCTTCATGTTGCCTTTTGGTGGTTTGCATACAGGCAGAGCTCCTTTTGCATCGTGGAATCCTGTTAATCTCAAGTGAAATTTGTATATAATCTGAACAATGAACCGAATAGATTGATAGTGCCACAATGACATGTTCAGCTCTGGAATACCAAAATCCAATGAACTTGTATTGACAACAAAGCAATGTTATCCTGTGGTAAGAGCAATCTAAACTGTTTTGGAATATAAAATGAACAGCACATACAACATGAATAGCACAAACAATACTGTGTATTTGAGAAAGCCCATTTAAAGACTGCACAGAGAAAGGCTTAGTTTTCTGAGAAGTGCAGAGCTAGCAGCTAACTCAATTTATAGCTGAACTCATTGTTGACTCGTTGTCAATAATGGGTATTTTCTCATACACAAGACATCAGACAAAACAAAGCAAGTTTCATTGTATCCTGTTCTGTTAAATAAACTTCTTTCCTCATTTTCAGCACAATTAAGTTGCCATTATCGTGGCTATAATATTTTTCCTAAGTAAAAATACATCCAGGAGGAAGAACGAAAATAATCTCTGTAATACATTTTAATTCTAAAATGGATAAAGAAAAATCAGCTAGCAAAGCTCACTGTTGTTAGCCTAAAGCTTTTTATATTACTATTCTGACATTCTTCTATTTTTCTTCTTATGGGACCTGATGCAATCCATCCGCGGGTCCTGAGGGAACTGGCAGATGAAGTTGCTGAGCTGCTTTCCATTCTATTTGAAAAGTCATGGCAGTCAGTTCCACTGACTGGAAAAGGGGAAAAATAATTTTAAAAAGGGAAAAAAGGAAAACCCAGGGAACTACAGGCTGGTCAGTCTCACCTCTGTGCCTGGCAAGATCATGGAGCACATCCTCCTGGAAACTCTGCTAAGGCATATGGATAATGAGAACATGATTGGTAACAGGCAGCATGGATTCACTAAAGACAAATCATGCCTGACAAATTTGGTGGTATTCTATGACTGGGTTACAGCATTGGTGGATAAGGGGAGAGCAACTAACGTCATCTACCTGGACTTAAGCAAAGCATTTGACACTGTCCTGTATGACATCCTGGTCTCTAAATTGGAGAGGCATGGATTTGATGGATGGGCCACTTAGTGGATAAGGAATTGGCTGGATGGCTGCACTCAGAGAGTTGAGGTCAATGGGTCAATGTCCAAGAGGCGAGCAGTGACAAGTGGTGTTCCTCAGGGGTCGGTACTGGGACTCATGCTGTTTAACATCTTTGTGGGCAACACGGACAGTGGGACTGAGTGCACCCTCAGCAAGTTTGACGAAGACACCAAGCTGTGTGCAGCGGTCAACATGCTGGAGGGGAGGGATGCCATCCAGAGGGACCTGGACAAGCTTGAGAGGTGGGCCTGTGCCAACCTTATGAAGTTCAACAAGGTCAAGTGCGAAGTCCTGTATGTGGGTCGGGGCAATCCCAAGCACCAATACAGGCTGGGTGGAGAATGGATCGAGAGCAGCCCTGAGGAGAAGGACTCGGAGGTGTTGGTGAATGAGAAGCTCAACATGACCCAGCAATGTGCGCTCGCAGCCCAGAAGGCCAACCATATACTGGGATGCATCAAAAGATGCTTGACCAGCAGGTCGAGGGAGGTGATTCTGCCCCTCTACTCTGCTTTGATGAGATGCTACCTGGAGTACTGTGTCCAGCTTTGGAGTCCTCAGCACAAGAAGGACATGGACCTGTTGGAGCGAGTCCAGAGGAGGGCCACAAAGATGATCAGCAGGTTAGAGCACCTCTCCTATGAAGGCAGGCTGAGAGAGTTGGGGTTGTTCAGCTGGGAGAAGAGAAGGCTCCAGGGAGACCTTACGGTGACCTTCCAGTATCTGAAAGGGGCCAACATGAAATCTGGAGAGGGCCTTTTTACAAGGGCATGTAGTGATTGGACGAGGGGTAATGGCTTCACACCGGAAGAGGGTAGATTTAGATTAAACCTCAGGAAGAAATTTTTCACTGTGAGGGTGGTGAGGCACTGGAACAGGTTGCCCAAGGAAGCTGTGGAGGCCCCGTCCCTGGAAGTGTTCAAGGCCAGGTTGGATGAGGCTTTGAGCAACCAGGTCTAGTGGGAGGTGTCCTTGCCCATGGCAAGGGGGTGGGAACTTGATGATATTTAAGATCCCTTCCAACCTAAAATACTCTATGATACTATAAAAAAAAAAAAGAAAAGAAAAAATAGTTAATTTTCTCTGTGAAAAATGTCATAGGAATTGGACATTTCAGGAAATTTTTTTGGGGAAAAGAAATCAGTCAAGCTTCCTCTGCCAAAAATTCAGTATTAATGGTGATAAAAATGAATATTTTCTGAAGAAGAGCACTTGATTAAAATTTCCTGACCAGTTTTAGTTCCAGTTATTCTATTTGATAATACCTGTATTACTGCAAAATGATTCTCTAGGTAAAGAACAGGACCTTCCAGAGCTGTTTGTCTGCTGGCATTTATTAGCTGTGGGAAATCACCTTTTCGCAATTATATTTTGCAAATGTAATTCCAGTAGCATAAAGGTTGTAAGCACTACAGTTTCTATAATTAAGTGTACCTTCACTTGCTCTTTTTCTGAATTAGTTATGTTTTTCTGTTATAAGGGTGTTATTTCCAGTATTCTGTTCCCATGGGAAGTTTTATTTATCAGCCTCATCAGATGCCTTGTTATGAAAATGTATCCCCACATCTTTGCGAAGTTAGCTGCTTATTTAGTATCAAATATCACCATCTGTTCTTATTATCTGACAAAAATACAGATGATCAGGCTAGAGGTGCCTTAATGTCGGTGTGAGTTTAAAGTTCAGATGTTAGATACACTGGCATAAGCCATATCTTCCTTCCTACCATAGAATTTCAGTGAGAAAAGGATTAGAGGTGCTACTTCTGTAGTTTGTTCCTGTTTCATTCTGAAGGCACGCCCTCAGAATGTGGGAAGCAAATGCCTTTCTCCTGAATGCAGACTTGAGTGCTGTGATTATCTTTATTTGATCTATAGACCAGTTTGCTTTCTGCAGACATTTGCTATATGGACACTGTAGGGCATAGTGAGAATGGAGTTAAAATCTGGGAGTGGAGCCTCTGGTGCTGCTGAGATTTACTTTAGTTAGCAGCTGAGCTTTGTATGGTGCCATAAATCAGGTAGCCATAAAAACAAAAATTGTTACACAATTTAGAAGGAAGTGGAATATGATAAACTCCTGTTTACAGCCTGAGTGACTTCCTTTCAAGCCCTTCTCCTTCTTTAGGAAGCAGAAAAATCACCCTAAGCTATTTGACAAATTAATGTCTATTGAATATATTCAATACATAATCATTCCTGTTGTGATGGAGCATAGACACTTTAACTGGGGGCTCTGGGGCTCATTGTGCTGGACACTGTCCAAATGCATGTTGAAAAGGCTGGGCTGGCTCTACGTTTTAATTACCAGACAGAGAAAGGAAAGGGCTTTCTTGTACCTGCCTACTCCTCCAACTGTAGGATATTTGATGCTAGTCTGTAATTGTGGCTAAGGAAGCTTCTGAAAGATGCTTTTCTTGATGGGGAACCACACAATTACAATATGGCTACTCAGTCTGTAAATGGATTTTCAGTAAGAGCAAAACTGCTAAAACTTGTATATAGTTGCTCTGCTTCATTAAAGTGCTGGAACCCAACAGTTTTCAAATCAAGGCCCAAAGCACTACACTGAAGGTGTAGTTTGACTGTGTTCTGTCATTCATTAGAAGCTAAATTGATACAGTTTGTTCATCAATGACATACAGCTTAACTGATGACGGTGAATGGTATTTCATGGTATTATTGTAGTGTTTAGGAACTTGGATCTTGGGCCCTGCATCCATTGTGCCACGCAGGGGAGCATACACTACAAGTGACTGGCCCTGTGCTGGAAAGTTTGTAATCTACATGTAAGAGAAGAAACAACAGACAGATACAGACCGATGAGGAATGAATTAAATGGTCAAGACGACAGTTGAAAAAATCCTGTAGAAGTATATATACAAGGAACTTGCTCTTGAACCCTAGAGTGCCTTTTATCCCGTTTTCCCAGGAACAGAAAACAGAAAACTATTAAGCTTCAGCATTTCTGTGAAACAAATAACTTATTTTAAAATCCAGTCAGTCACTTAAATAGTTTCTCATGGCCAGCCATCAATAAGCTAGATGGCTTCATATGATATCTTACCAGCTTAGTGTTCTCGGTTTAACTACAGCATGAGCAAATATGAAGGAATGAGCGGAGTTTTTATTGAGTTTGCTGCTTAGTTTCAAATTATGAAGTCAGACCTCTGCCTAATACTATGAAAGGATGTGAGAAGTGTTCACTGTTTTAATCTATGTAGTTTCTACAGAGAATACAGTTTTTCAGTCCACCCGAACCGCTATGCCTGCCTCTGTAAATTATGTGATTCTGACTAATGTAAGCACATCAAATTTTCCTTTATTAATAGTGCCCAGAGTTAGATGTGATCATAAAAATACACGTCTTCATTTGTAGCTTGGATTTTAGAAATCCCCATAGACCAACTGAGGAAGTGTAAAGAGACCAACCCGAAATGTCCTGGGAGAATTTCCAAAAAAAGCAAAGCAGCAAGAAATAGAAATCAAAATAACATCTTTAATTTTCTCTGCCCTGAATTCTTAGAACATAACTACTGTTTCAACTTTCTCGCAAAGTCACGCTGTTATCATTTTGATATTTTGCAGCTACTGTAGACTGACAAATGTTTCAGGCTGTAGTTAGGGACTTTTCTCTGTTCCTGCCTCTTCAGTCGCTGTCCCTCAACTCTTTTTAATACTGAGTGCCTATTTGAGCTTACCTAGAGAACAGACCTCACAACTGAGAAAGGAAATACATGCAGCCAGCTGTAGTCTCCACTCTCCTTACTTTCCTTCCCAGTTCTAAAGAGGACTGTGACCTACACAGACTGGATTGGATAGGGCTTGGTAGTTTTCTCTCTTGCTACCATAACTTTTGCTTTTCCCTGTTCATGGCCTACTTTGCCTTCAAATCAGTTCATGGTGCTGGCCCTACTTAGAACAAGACACTATTCCAAAAATTAAGGTGCAAGAGAGAATCTAAGCTGAAAAATTATTCTCAAGGGATTGGGCTGAAAGCTTGCTTATAAATTCTGGGAATGGGTTCCTTAATTCTTATCTTGGTATTTTGTATACATCTTCTACATTTATGAGACTTCTGAGACATCAAAGTATACCATCACGGATCATGGTAGCACGATATATCCAGAATAATAAAATTAATATGTCCTACAGCTGCTTTCTCTACTGGCTAGGGTTAATTTGTTTTTACTGGAAAGATGGGTCCCTGATGGAATTTTGCTATGTCACTGTTATGATTCTGTGGTCCTAGTGAATTTTTTTCCGATTATTCAAAACATTAAAAGGTAGAATTTAGGATCTGACATCAAAACCTCCCAAGCTCAGCAAAACTTCCTAATGCTGCCACTGTTAAAATAAGTCATTATGTTGCATATAGTGGGACTAGTCGTGTTATTTACATCTTGATGTGCACTTAAGTGATTTACTGAAGACTAGCCAATGTATTCTATAATCTTGCCTAATGCTTCTTTATTATAATGCTGTTGCAGGTGAATATATGTGGATAGAGAATAGGGAATTACAGATGCCTGTAGTGAGTATTTAGAAGATTAACCTTACTAAAATAATTTATCAACAGCACACTTCTTGATAATGATTGTTACACTTTATTAATTATACAAAGTTGTTGGTTTATAACACTTATATTAGCACTGAGCATACAATACTACAGAGGTGATGCCATATAGTTAAGACTGATAATGAAATCCTTGGTAGTTCTTAGTCTCTGAGATCAAGGCAATCACTTCTTTCTTCTCTAATTTTCCTTGACTGTGAGTGATGTTGGCCATTCCCTCCCAAAAGGCATGTCTTAGTGCTGCTTGGTTTTGGCTTTGCTGATCATCCATCTTGCCTGACAACTTTGGTTACTTGAATGCCTGCTACATGTACTGAATCACCTGTCTTTGCCTGTTTGGTGGTTGCACTGATCACGTATTTGTATAAGATTTTTATACATTATATCCAGTTATGCCATCACAGTATTAGGAAATACTTCGATAATGTGGTGAGTTGCACTATTTTAGAATACTGATATTTGGGTCCAAGGCAAGTGAATATTAATTATATCCTGATTAGTACAGTTACAATTTATGGGTGTTAAAAGGCCTCTATCTTGCCTACAGTGCAAACTTAAGCAAAGATTAATAACTGTTTCTCTTAAGATACCAAACTTGCTGTAAATTTTCAATAAAATTATATAACAGATGACAGTTATATGAAAAAAATATCAATAGATTTAGTTTAATCATTCTCCTGGAAACATGGAATAAAGAGTATTACAGAATATTTTTTTTTAGGTTTGTTCCCTCACTGGTATTGTTCACTTTTCTATAGGAAGACTGTGATGCCTGGCACAATACATGATGCGAAACTGGAATCTGGGATACAGTCATGGGAGACACTCCAGAAGTTCTTTTCAGACTAAACATTCATAGGACCAAGGCCTGCAACAATTTAGATGAAAGTGCTTGAATCTCACACAGGGAAAGGCAGATCTAGATGTTGCTCCCATCTCCCTGGGACACATTTTCCTTCCTTCCACATATTTTTCTGAAGCAGGACTTGACATCACACTCTCACACCAGCACCTGCTTCTTTCAGCAACTGTCTTCTCCCCCCAGCAACTACAGCTGGCAGCAACTGTTTGCATTAGGCTACGGCAGCACAAGAGGAGGCTTTTGACTATTGGAAGAGCTTTCTTTGCTCAAGCAGCTGTTCCTGATGTTCCCTGAGGAGAAGTCAGAAATCTGAATGGAAGCCAGTTGGACCACATGAATTTGGGTCTTTCACATAAAGTTATTGCATTGTACTTTCTAAGAGGTTCAAGCAGCTTTTAAAGAATAGACTATTGATTGTCAACATAAAATAATTTCTAAACTGCCATTTTTTCATCAATTCTACATGTGCATCTTTTTTTTCAATTAATTTTTAGGCACAACTGCAGAACATTAAGTTCTAAACAGATTTTTTTCATTCTTTTCTTCATAATGCCACATATGATGCTAGATATAGAAATCTGTAAGATGCTGATTGCTAGCAGCTCTTCATTCTAATGTTTTTTCATTAAAGCACTAACTGACAGAAGGAGCAATCCACAAAGGGAATGCAAGTGTCATAAGAATACACCAATAACCCTTAACAAGGAAAAAAAAAAAGAAAATGCAAACATCCACTCGTTATCCTTGTTCAAGAGCTACTACAGCAGATTAAAAGCTGCCTCACAATTAGCCAAACAATGGTTCAACTAGTTGGTTTGTGATGTGTATGATGGAATTCGTTTCCACTGGCTTGTATGAATTTTCCTCAAAGCTACCTAATTCTATAAGGCAGGCAAATGATTTCAGATTTTTTTTTATGGGATAAGTAATATACTTCCATAAATTAGGACTGTTGTATATAATGGCCATTAGATCTCACACAGAATTAGATTTTGTAGCCAGCATGTTATCTCCAGTGGATACAAGCAAACATAGTATCCCTGCTGCTGGAAGGCTACTTGTCCCTGTCAGCACATTTGTCCAGGCAGAGCAGAGATGCTGATACGACAATTCCCTGCTGTTGTGTTCTCCCTGACTAACACCTTTCTCTCTATTGGTCCTCGGCATATTGAATCAGAGATGCTGAAGAGGCTGAATAGGTAATACAAGGTTTTTCAATGCACATCCTGCATAGTCTCAAACATTTTGAAAGTAATGAGTAATTTATCTTGGTTGGTGATTCAAAATTATTGAACCCCCCCCCACACCTAACCTACTAAAGTATGCTTTTGCATGAAAAGAGCGTATAAGGCACAGGAAACAACAGCGTCAGCAGACTGACTTGTTTGCTGTTGCTGGCTAGGACTGTACTCAGGGTTTACCTTGAAGGCTGTCCAGAGTCTTGAGCAGATTGTTCATGCCTTGTGTGGGACCCTGGGAGCCCCTTGGAGCATAAACGCCCTGGAGTACTTACCGTTTGCTTTTAACTGCAGCTAGATGTCCCAGAAGCCAGTAATGGTCTGAGAAAGTGCTGGCTTCTGAAAAGAATTATTTTGCTTTAGAAAAGTGCAGAAAGTATCTATCCTGTTTTTCAAACGTTGTATTTATCACTGCCAATCTCCTTCTTCCCCTGAATCAAATACAGTGCAATGTGAGTTTGGTGAATGTAACTCAATGTGAGCTCTATTCATAAGACACTGCTTCTGGTGGATTGTTTTCCTTCTTGGCAATATAGCTGCTAACATTTTAAGTTCTTTGATTAATGAACCATACCGATAAATAATTATATCGGCTATGTGTAATAATTATATAATTGTATTGGCTAATTTATTTCAATTTTTCTCTACCAATGTAAAGTTCACATATTAATATCACTAAGTCTCCCAAAGCGTCCCTTTAATTCCCTAATGCGCCCTATAAAAATGCATCTCTGTAATGCCTTAAAGGAGAGTATATCTGTAACAGTTAATTAACTTAATATTGTATCTATTTTCTCTTCAGCCTCCTTAGTACCTTCTCTTAAACTAGAGAGAAAATATAAACTTTTATGCATTTCCTGGAAGCTAATAACAATTTATGTTAAAATAATGCTTATCATGTAAAGTTTACAGTAAGTAACAACTATAGTTTCTCTAAACCAATACATAAGGAATAATTTATTCCTCTATTCCAATCTATGAGTTTGATGAGATTTATGAATGGAATAAAAATGTTGTTCTCATTAGCTGTTGGTTGTTTTTAACAATATCCGCTAAAGCCTTTGGCTTATTTTTCAAAGGGATTTGAAAATATACCCCCATGAGATTCAAGCTTGGTTAATTATATTTTGAAATAATCCAGACACATTCACTGTTTTCTTAATGTTCATTTTTATTGTGATATTCCAGGATCAAAAAAAGGGCATAAATTGTGTTTGCCCTTCTTTTCTTCCCTGCAGACATAGGCACATCTGGAGTGTTTAAAAAAAATCTGTAACAATTTGACATTAAGAGATTGTGTCTAATGTTGATACTGGAAATCTTTGTATTGGTTTTTGTCCTGCAGTTTATTAAGCAACCTTATGATATTTGCACCAAGTGCACAATAACATGTAGCAAAATCATTGTTATGGATCATCATGCTTACCTTTGGATTCTGTTTCCTGGAGATATTTTTTTTTTTTCTAAATTAGAGATTGAAAATGGCCCCATTGATCCTCCATGGTTTGGAACCGTTGTTCAGTAAACGCAATTTGCAAAGTAATTTAGAACCACAATAAAGGGATATTCTGGCCCCATTTTTCGGGAGAATTCTGAAAGGAGTGGTAAATTTGGAGTGCAGTTCTGCAAGCTGTGAATGCCACCCTTTGAAGTGTTTGAGTCTTCAGAATCCCTTGGTAGCCTCTGGGTACATACCATGCTTTATAGTTCCAAGAATTCGGTCCTGCATGGCTGACTAGTTCAGAATGGGGCTCTTCATCCGTCTCTTTTCCCTGCACCCCTCTTTGCCCATGTATCCAGAATGCTAGTTTCTATGAGAATATTGTGGGTATGTTCTCATTATTGTGAAGGGCTGCCATTTTGCTTTCATTTTCACCAAGGCATTAATAAGGGCTGACAGCAAGTATATAATTTATTATTGTGACTGAGACAAGAATATAAGCCTTTTTTTGCACTGTCCTGGGAGAAAAAAAAAATAGTATGAGCAATTCTGAAATGACTGAGGGGCAGAGACAGGAGCACCCTGAGAATTGACCCTCAGCTGATCCAAAGAAAATATCTGCAGCTCTATGTGAAATAATTGTAGATAGAAAAAGTTATAGTCTTGCTCAACTACTGCTCTCTGCTTGCTCTATGGCCGTAATTATTTCAGTGTATTTGTGTTGGTCATTGAAATGATTTGTTCTGGTAGCACTAATGCTAGGTAGTTTCCCCATATCCACCACTACCCCACCCCCCCCCAGCTTTTTTGAGGCACAGTTATGTTTTAAAATCAAAGCTAGATTGCAAAGCGATCACCAAGGATACCAGGATTATATATTTAACTCACGACAGCCAATTTTAAACGTCACTCGTACTGAATTGTGTAGTATTATTTAACTATATGGGTTTATACTGCTTGTGAAAGCCAATCAACGAAGAATTATCTTTGACCTCAATGACACCCATCTGCATTTCGCTTTTTCGCCAGTAAGTTCTCCACTGGCTTCTCTGTTTTATTGCATTGAAGATTATGCCTAGCAGTTAATGGAATCAGAATATTTTTAACTTTTTTTTCTCATTTTATCTTGATAATGACTATCATTTCTGTAGCAACTTCCTGCTTTTCAAATGTGACTGTCAGTCTATTTCACTGTGTCAAATATTAGATGTCATTAGATGTCATTATTTTAAATGTTAAATCCTATTCAGATTCCTTACATTGCAGATAAGCATTTTCAATAAAGGACAAGAATACATTTCTTTTTCAAGACAGTTCTTGGCCCGAGGTCACATTTTATAAAGCTAGCATACCCTATTACAGGCACACAATTAGGTTGTTCAGCAAAACTTCAGCACTTTGAAGCCACTTTTATGATAAAACATAACACAACAGAAATGAATCCATACTTTAAACAAAATGAGCTGTACTATTTATTGCACAACTAGATATTAAGCCACACAACCTCTTTCTGTTTAAATTTCCTAATTAAATAATGCAGCTTTGCAAAATACTTGCAACCACAGCCCACGCTGGCTGACTTTTGCTTTGGTTTGTGTTTTTTTTTATACAGGCACAAAATTCAGAAACAGATTTCTTGGAATGTGAGAAGTCTTTTGAGTAATCCATGAGTAATTCACGATTCTGCCTCAAACTTCATCAAAAGAAACTTTTAAATACACGAACATATTGGTATTATGAATTTGACAAACTATTCAGAGAAGCTCCAGTCATCAAAAAAATCAGTCTCTTGCAGTAGATGTTTGACCTGTTTCTGCAGCTGAGGTGGCTGTTTTTCAAACCAGTCACTTAAGTTTAGAAAAATGTAAACCAGTGAATGAATAGAATCTACCTTCCTTTTTGTGCTAGATAATTTAAAAGGCAATCTGTTAGTTATTTAGAGTTATGAAATTGTGGAATGCAGGTTTAGACACAAATATTAACGGCAAAGATTGAGCAAATATTTAAAAAGACATCCCTATTATCTATGGAGTTTTTATTACATTTACATTTACAGTTCCAGTTTTTATGTTTATATAAATCCAAATCTTTATGTGCAAGCTATCAGTTCCTCCTATGTAAGTATATGACTTAGAGTAAATGTTTGTTTAATATCACCAAAATAAAATTTTCACAAGTCAGTAGTTTTAATAATCACATGCCTACAAAAGCTGCAGCAGCTTGAAATACATTCATTTTACATGCCATAGTGCTGTTCTCATGGGGAAATACTTCTTTAAAATCAGCCATATCTGATCAAACCCCACCCAGTCTAGCCCTCGTGAAGATGCTGTAGAGCTATCTCTGAAAAGGATATATTTAATTAAAAAGATGCCCTGCTAGGCAAAGTGATCTCCTAACCCCACAGAACTGGAACAATGAAAGACAGGAAAGAAGCAACTTTATTTTGATGTGAGGGACTCCTACGCAGAGGAAGGAAAAATCTCATCAGGAGACCTTCCATCTGCTTCAGGATGTACTGAAATTGAAAGGATTACATCTTCCAAGGACACAATTGTACGTACTTTTAACTGGGCTGTGTGAAATGATTTCTTTTCTCCATGTTACTAGGCTGACAATAGATTTCTATAAATTGGTTAGTCTAAGAGATTACTAGACATTCCAGTTGCAATCACCTTCTGAATTAATATCGTAACCATCATCCTGTACTGAATTCTGGTCTAAGCCTCCTGTATTTTCCTTGCTGCTGCCGTTGCATTTTGTACATCAGTAACTAATCACTGAGTGTGAATGACAGTGACTTAGGACTACCTTGGTAGGGCTAATACTCCTTTGGGAATAGACCAAGTAGGGAATAAACCAGACTGGGAATGTCAAGGTACCATTTCTGACAATTTTATATACCTAAACATAGATATATGTAATTTTAAGTGTCAGACTAATATTCTTTTCAAGTAACCTAGAAAAGAATGATCATCATTATAAGATGTGTGGTTGGGGTTTTTTGTCTGTGGGATGATTTACAATTTGATGTTTTCCTTCCTATTATTTTAAGCAGAATGCAGAAATTAGGCTTAGGATTGTTGGATCTGAAGATTGTGCTACTGTGCTGGGCGGACACCTTGAATGCACAGCTGCCTGTTGTCCTGGTTCTTCCATTTGCTGAGGCAGAACAGAGGCAGAATGTCTGGGAAGCCTTCCTGCTTCAACCCTCTAGGCTGTGGTCAGCCAGATAGTCTGGGTGCAGATAGGAGAAGTTCAGTGGTGGAACCACATGATATTTGGGATGATCAGCATTGTCTATGATCTTGTGTCATGTCTTCACATTAAGTCTCTGGAATACACATCCCACATCCATGACCTGGGCTGTATCAGCAAAAGTATAACCTGCATATCAAGGGTTGTGATTATTCTACTCTAGTCACCAATTCGGCCACACATGGAACACTGTGTCCAGTTTTGGTCTCCCCACTTTCAAGAGATATTGAAAAACTGTGAAGGATCTAGCAGGGAACTACCAAGATAATTAGACAGTTCTAGAACCTGAAAAAATGAAGAAAGATTGAAGGAAATGGGTTTATTCAGCCTGGAGAAAAGAAAGCTTGGGGGGAATCTAATCACAGTCTTGCAATACTGGAAAGTATGTATAGACAAGATAGAGGTTCTTTTGTCGCTCTTCATCATGAGTACAACTAGACATTGGAACAGGTTACCCAGAGAACTGGTGGACTGTCTCTCACAGGAAATATTTAAGACGTAGCTGCACAGAGCCCTGGATAACCAAATCTGAAGCCCCATTTTCAACAGAAGGTTGAATGAGATGATATCCAGACATGTCTCCCACTCTAGGCTTTTCTATGGTTCTATGCTCAGGAGAGTAGCTATCACAGTGTAGACCTAGTCAGTGGCTAACCAGATGAGATGGCCAAATCCACTATGGGCTAAAGTCTGAGGTCATCCTTCACATCTTTTTTCCTTCAAATAATGTGGGAGGGTGCCTTTGCTGTAGCAGGTTCATGCATTTTGAGGTTACTGATGTTATCCACGGTAACCCTGCTGGGCCTGACCCTACGGCTACAACTTCATTGTCATGCAGCCTTAGTGGACTACTGACGTGGATATATGGAAACTTTGTCAGACTTCATCAAAAGGACTCATGATGCCTTTTTCTTCTATAACTCCTATGGACTGAATGGGAACACAGGAACCTTCTTTCTAAGAAACACCGGTGTTGCTTGCAATGTTTAGATGTCTGACTGCTTTGTATAAGAGGCAGCATACCCCTTCCACTGGTGAGCCGTGTTTTACAAACTTAAACCTCCTAAACCTATGACTGTTTACCTTTATTATTTCTTATGTCTCTACCAATTAAATGTGTACACAATGGTGTATCTTTGGGATGCAAGGCATTTGACATTGTCCCGCGTGATATCCTGGTCTCTAAATTGGAGAGACATGGATTTGATGGATGGACCACTTAGTGGATAAGGAATTGGCTGGATGGCTGCACTTGGAGAGTTGAGGTCAATGGGTCAATGTCCAAGTGGCGAGCAGTGACAAGTGGTGTTCCTCAGGGGTCAGTACTGGGACCGGTGCTGTTTAACATCTTTGTTGGTGACATGGATGTTGGGACTGAGTGCACCCTCAGCACTTTGCTGACAACACCAATCTCTGTGGTGACACGCTGGAAGGAAGGGATGCCATCCAGAGAGACCTGGACAGGCTTGAGAAGTGGGCCTGTGCCAACCTCATGAAGCTGAATTAGGCCAAGTGCAAGGTCCTGCATGTGGGTTGGGGCAATCCCAAGCACCAATACAGGCTGGGTGGAGAATGGATCGAGAGCAGCCCTGAGGAGGAGGACTCGGAGGTGTTGGTAGATGAGCTGGCCATGTACGCTTGCAGCCCAGAAGGCCAACCACATCCCAGGCTGCATCAAAAGAAACATGGCCAGCAGTTTGAGAGAGGTGATTCTGCCCCTCTACTCTGCTCTCATGAGACGCTACCTGGAATACTGTGTCCAGCCCTGGAGCCCCCAGTGTAAGAAGGACATGGACCTGTTGGAGCAGGTCCAGAGGAGGGCCACAAAGATGATCAGCAGGTTAGAGCACCTCTCCTATGAAGGCAGGCTGAGAGAGTTGGGGTTGTTCAGCTGGGAGAAGAGAAGGCTCCAGGGAGACCTTACGGTGACCTTCCAGTATCTGAAAGGGGCCAACATGAAATCTGGAGAGGGCCTTTTTACAAGGGCATGTAGTGATTGGACGAGGGGTAATGGCTTCACACCGGAAGAGGGTAGATTTAGATTAAACCTCAGGAAGAAATTTTTCACTGTGAGGGTGGTGAGGCACTGGAACAGGTTGCCCAGGGAAGCCGTGGAGGCCCCGTCCCTGGAAGTGTTCAAGGCCAGGTTGGATGAGGCTTTGAGCAACCAGGTCTAGTGGGAGGTGTCCTTGCCCATGGCAAGGGGGTGGGAACTTGATGATCTTTAAGGTCCCTTCCAACCTAAACCATTCTATGATTCCATGATGTATTGCAATGACAGGGGAGAAACAAACAAACAAGTATGAATGGACAGGAAGGGAAGTAAATAATACAAATTTGAGGAAAAGAATAATCCCATATATTATTTTCTTTTCTTGCAAGGGAGCAAATATTATATTTGAACTTAATTCCTTGCCAATAGGTCTCGCTAAGTCTCATTCTTGCCATCTGATCTATCTTGTTTTGCATAGAAATCAGGATCAGTGCCTTACGAAAAATAAGAAAAAATTTCTTGGTTTGTAGTGTTGTTTGTTGACTCTGGTGAAATTGTTAATTCAGAGCTGGTTTAACTGAAAATGGTATAATTTACAAAAGATTTAATATGACTCCTTATTAAAAAGGAATTTAATTTCACAAGTATTCTGAATGACTATTAGTTAGCCTGACCACACTTCTTGTGTGGTAAGACAGACCTGCATAAAGTAAGCAGCATCATCTATGTTTCAGAAAACTGAGAACTTCACTATATGACTGTCTTGCTTAAAACCTATCTTAGGGTCATATTGTTACTGACAACAATCTCACAATTCTGGTATCTCCCCATGGATGGCCTGTCATCAGTTCAAGTAATTAGTTCCTTATCTCCTTTCTAGTCCTCTCTTCCCCATTTCGGTTCTCCATCTGCTTTCCTCTATATGTCTTATCTGTGCAACTTCTGCCCTTTCTTTGAACTTTATCTTTTTTTTCTCATTATTATTATGAAATGCTTGAGGAATCATTGGTTATATGAAACTGTAGTAATTTCTGAATCTACTATTAGTTTGTGTGATTTGTAACAAACTAGCTCTTTGCTTCATTTTTCATACTTCTGCCCTTTGAAAGTAAGCCTTACTTACAATTAATTTTGGTTTTTTGTAACAGCTGTTCTCAACCAGTTGACTTCTGCAGAGAAATTATTAATTCCTTTCTTTATGATAACTACATTAAAAATAAAAAATTAACTTGAAATCTGAAGACAGAACCATAAGAAATGGATAGATTCTCATTCAAGTAGCAATAAAGAGAAAGAAGTAAGCTGGCTTCCCACTGGAAGGAAAAAGAATTTTAATGCTTACTGACATAAGCCTTCCGACACCTAACAGCTTGTACACATTTGTAAAATCTTTCAAAACAACAATTGCCACAGAAGGAAACTAGCCAGCTTGCAGACAATACCTTCTGTGACCTCAACATCCAAATCCTAGTCCAGAAAACAAATGTTTCTTTACTACTCGGATGTTCTGAGCAGAGTCATAGTAATTTACCAAGAATTTATGCTGAGGGCTAATGTCCTTTGGGGAAGAAATCTTGTATTCCAGAAATCTGAGACATGTTCTGCAGACAAAATTAATGATGTTAAAAAACATTATTATAATTACTCATGCAGAACTTGATTGATGCAGTATGTTCTGAAAGTTCCCATCATATTATTCATAATTATCTTCGTTCTAAAAGCAATGAGATGTTCTGACTATACAGTTTCCCTTCTGGGAAGAAGTATTTTGTGTCTTGCAATAGTTTTATAAAAAAGGTTCTTTATGCACTTAACGATACGCACAAAAGGATAATTGTGGTTTAGAATTGCTGAAGTATGTCAGTCAGGGTGGGCTGCTTTACTTATTAGAGCTGTCTACACTACAGAGAAATACAAGTTGAAGTGCAAGGAAGTTCTGATGTATTTCAGTGTATTTACACAGTGTAATCGATCCCAGCAGAGCTGTATCAATTTGTTTACAACCCTACAGTTTTAGTATTGCATTATGAAGTCTTGGAAAACAGACATGGATGTTGCATCTTATCCTAGAGGCATATGGATTAGTATGAAATCCTATCCCCTTCTTTCATTAGCATTTTCTTCCTTCTGCTCTTAGATTTTTTTAAAATTCACATGGCTTTGGCAATGCTTAGAGGGAGCCTAGTTTGATCAAAATCTTGCATTTTCTAGATTTTCTTTTTTCCAGATTTGTTCAACTTTAGAAACTTTTCTGCATTCTTTTTTTACTTAGAGGTAAAACATAAGCCTGGAATGAAAAGAACACCTCTTTTTTTTCCGCAGAATCTGGGGCAGAAGGTAGACTAAACACAGCTTTACCTATGAACATACTGTATAGTGCACTAAAGAGTGCACTGGCTAACCAAAGGTTATGGTGAGTGATGTTTCCTTTAATATTGTAATGTCAGTCGCCCCTGTGAGATCATTTATCTTCTGTTGATGAAGCCATTTTTAATACTTTTGTAGAGAACCCCTGGCTCTCATATCTAGTACTATGGAGTTTCTGCAGTTACTGGGGTCTAGTTGTATTATTTTATTCTTTTTTTAGACACAGAATGGATACCATTATTGCATTCAAAGTAACAGTCTATTTTTCGAATTACTGTATCGCAGTTTTCTCATTCTAGGGTACCTCTCTTCCTTCCAAATAATTTAGTACCTTAGTGCTGCAATACTTTTAGTGAATGTTAATTGCAGTTGCATTTTTGTGAATTAGAGAGTACTAGTTCCATGCTTGATGGAGAACTAAACTATAAAGGATCTATTTACATTTCACAGTGCAGAACAATCCTGAGATCCCCAGATAGCTCTGCTAAATTGTCTTGTGGAATTATGCAGCAGAAAACCATTAGAAATACTGGGGTCCTGGAAATGGTACAGCTGTGTTGTTATAGCACCACAATAGGACTAATTACCACTGTTTCTCAAATTAAGATATCTATTATACCTCCAGGTTTGGAGTTTGAATGCCTCTGGACAGTGCTGTCCTGAAAGAATGAGCAGTGATACTCCTAGTCGTTGTGTTTCCATGAAGGCATAGAGGGTGTGAACTTTGCTTTGATATGGATTTGGAACATGGAGGAAGAAAGCATGTCGACTAAGAGCACAGAAGCACTCCAAAATAAAAAAAAAATTAGCGTTTTAAAACTAAGTTGAGTGATTTGACAAAGTTACCCCAGGAATCCACGGAGCTCAGTTCCCTCTCATCTATCTGTGCCTAAGGACATACATACTAGAACATCACTTTTACTGTGTCCCGTTTTCTTTACTCACCGTACAGTGTGCAAAGTATACTACTAATCAAATTGCTGTGTGGTTCTTTGGGCTTTTGTGGTTTCCTAGGATTAACAGGACTGTGTAAAAAAGGAAACAATGCCAGGATTTTCAAGAATTCCAGCTTGGACGCAGGGGAGTTGGATGGAACATTTCCTCTGTTGTATGTCATGGAGTTTAATGGTCAGCTTTGAAGCTCTGGCATTCAGACTCCACTTTTGCCATTCAGAGTAGTGAAGCAATACTCTGGTTCAGATTCCAGCTACAGTATGAAAATCTTAGTGTCTTTCCGAAATTATAGGAGTGTAGAAAAATAGGGTTGGAAGGGGCCTCAAGAAATCTTGTAGGCTATCCCCCTGAGAAAATCTGTTTGTTCTATAACCTTTCTGACAGCAGTAGAGATTATTAGGTAATAGCCTGAAACAAACCGAGTCATACAAAAAAATCTGATATACATTCTGGGTGAAATTTGCCCTTATGCAGAAGCCAGCATAAAACATCCCATTTTCTCTCTTAAACTTGCATTAAGATTTGGGTTGACACAATCCTTTATGATCTTTGTGGGTGGACAGCTGGTGGCCAGAAAGGTTCAGTCCAGTGAGGGATAAATATCTAGTGGGAAAAAGCCTTTTATTTTTTAGCCCACGGTGTGATGTGCTTGAATTAGTGTTTTTCTTCTAATAGATTAAACTTTCTTTACCTCATAAATCATGTATTTCCACATTGCTGTCAGTATAGCAAGTCAAACTGAGGTTAACGTATGAATGATTAGCCCATATAGCTGGCCATAGTATGGAGAACTGTGATTCATAACAGCTCAGGTTCTTGGATTTTAAATTAAATATACCAATACTTTAAAGTTTCCCAGTTTCATCTAATAAGAACACTCTAGAAGTGCTAAGAACAGACAATTCCAGAATGTGTATGCTGCAAACGGACTTGAACTGTATGCAGAAAGATTAAGCAGTGTTTATTTTTATGGCTGTTTGGTTCTGTGCTTTGTTATTTTAGGGGCTATTTCTGGGGGTTGCAGGTATAATTTTTTTTTTAATAATAATAATAATACTTCACTGAACATACTTCAACTTTAAAGGGCAATCATAATTTAATAATCAAAAAGCTAGTGATAAGGATCCTAGAGGGACGGGAATAAAGGCTGACATGAATGATTATAATAGCATTCACTCCTGTACAGTTGACAGTTTATACCAGCTGAGGATCTGCGTATTTCCCTTTCTCTGAAGACCAGGAGGATAAACTGGCAGCAAGTTTGCAACTGCATATCTGGTAGCCTTCACGTACCAGGAACATGCATAGATGGTAGCTGTTCTTCATCACTAACATTCATTTACATTTATATTAGAGATGAGGTATAATTTTGGGTGGGGAAAGTACAGCAATTATACTGGCAAACAAAGACACCATGTTTTTCTTTTTTTGAAGTGTACACAAACACATTTCAGTGCTTACCATTTTCAGCACTGAATTTTTCCTTTAAATTTGGGACTAAAAACTGAAATTAATATATTTAAAGTCATACGAGGCTTGAAATATACAACATACCAAATTTTAGAGTAGTGTAGACAGATCCTAATGAGATTTTTAATAATTGCATTATATTCTTTAGAGGCAGAAAAGCCCTCCTCCCTAAAGACCTGCAAGTCTGAGAAAGAATATAAATTTTTTTCATAACCCCTTACAGAGCTCTGTAAACTGGACTTTTAATATGAAACTCTTTCTTCATGTAGACCTCACAAATAATGAAACGCAACTGCCACAATGAAGTGTTCAAAATTTACATGAAAACCTGATTTTTATGTCTTAAATAATCACAGCATCTTGCTTTATAAACAGCCAACACTCAACACCTTACACCCAATTTCTGTAGGCATTGTAACATAAAAAATATTATAATATACAGATTGTTGTAAAGTATACAATTCTTTAGCATAAATCATCATTAAATACGTTTTTTCCTAAATTGACGTGCAGGTAGAAACAGTAGAAGCCAATGCATTGCCCTTGTATCATGGGCCAGAGTTGGTAAGACATTGCATTTGTTGTCAGAACTGAAGGTGGCTGCTTCGTCTGCTATAATTTCATGAAATAAATTCCAGCATAATTTGTAGCAGAGACCTGTGGACTCCAGTGAGTTCACACATCAGTATAACAATTTGCTTTCCTCTCAAATATTAGTGAATTTCATTTTGTTCTTTTGGTGGTCATCTGGATGGAAATCACTGTAAAGCCCAAGCATTTCAATATGTTGCTGAGTGTAATCACACATACACCATTTCTGTTCAGGTTATTTGGAACAGACAAAAGCATGAGCAAGAATCGACGTGTTTACTCATTTCAATAATTGTTTTTTTCATGTTTCTAATGTCTGTAACATCCCATACCTGTTATTACAGGGTACCTGGTTGCGTGGACTTGTTCTTTCAGGTTATCTATATAACAAAAAACGTAAAATGCAATATCCTGTCTTAGCCACGTCAACCACCTGCTAGTCTTTGGAATAGTTATGTTGTAACTTCCCCAAATCTATTTGTTATTTTAATGCTGTAAGTATGGTGAGTGGAGGTTTCCCTAAAGGGAGATCACAGGGATAGTTATGGTTTAATGTGAAGTAGATAGAAAGCAGCTGTGGTAAATGGAAGTAACTTAGTGTTATTATTTCTAGTGAATATGTACACAGTAAAGCCTCCTTCAATATGTTTGGGAAAACGCAGGTAAGAGCTTCTCAATTTCTTTGTGGCACATAGTTACCTCAAGAAGAAAGGAACAAGTACAGTTACTGTAACACCTGTTGCATTTTATAAGCTCAGTTAAGGGCTGGAAAGAAAAGCTGTCTAGGGTTTGAAGAAATCATTCTGGCATAGATTTCTATTAAGAATCACATATAAATCATGGCTGTGCCTGGAAGCCAATAAGAAAAAAGAGTTGCCAATGTGAAATCACTATTTCTTAGTTGTATAATTCCTCCAAAATAGACTAAAAGGTTTCACACATTAAATGCTTTGCCTTTTTAAGGCTTATGTTGTATTATTTGTTGAAGCTACTACATTATAAAAAGTGACTGTTGAGTTACCTGACACTGTGATCTCTGCTCTCCAGAGATAAGACCCTGCATACTTTTCCTGTGATATAAAGAGTGGGAGCTATAAATACCCGACAGTTAATATTATGGCGAGGGCTTGTAAGGTATTGCTATTACGTGAATTTAGGCTGTTACAAAACTGGTTTCAGAAAACCAGTTTGGTGGATTTTTTATAAAACAACGGGGTCAGTGAAAAGCTGATCTTTATTCCTTTTCCTTGCTCACTTCACTGAATTACAAGATTAGAGTTTTACCCCCAAATCATTAATCTCTGGATCATCAAAGTCACACTTCAAATTGCTTCTTAGGGAACCATATTATTCCATTTCTGGATTTGTTCAGTCGACAACCTCCAGAAGTAGAACCTTCCTCTGGGACCCTCAGAGGGATGTCAAAACATGAAAGTTGTTTGGTTGTTTGGTTTTTTTTTTCACGTGAAAGGCTGTATTATCTGGCCTGTAAGTATAGGAGCCTGTTGCTAAAACAGTTAAGTCTGTTGGGGCAATGTGTGGTAAGGTGCCCTTAGGCACTGAAAATGCTGGGAAATGACTGGCAGCAGGGATATTGCTTTCCTGTAATGAAAAGAGCACACATGAAAGGATTCATTTACAGATTTATTTGCCAAATCTCTGCTGATTAAATATTTCCTCACTAAATCTTTTACCCATCTGTTTCTCTGGAAGTCTTTAAATATTACCAGTTTCACTTTAAAATAGCCAGTAAGCTGGTTTCTCATCTATATGGTGGTTTCTAGATGGAAGAGATTATGCTGATAGTTTAGAAGTGCTAAATCCAATCTGTTTCTCCAGGTCTTCTTACTTTGCATAGTTTAAAAACAGAGAAATTAGAGAATATTTTATGTGTAAATTGTTCATGCAAAGAAATACACAAGACAAGCAGAGTAGTAAGAAATCATAGAATCATAGAATCATCGAATGGTTTAGGTTGGAAGGGGCCTTAAAGATGATGTAGTTCCAACCTCCTGATTTCACTTTTTTCATGAGGAAGAAAAAAGTACTTACAGCACTTTGACATAGATTGAGACTTAAAATACAATGGAATTCTTTCCATTCCTTTTACAGAACCTGGACAGTATTGCAGGTTTCTTAGATTCATATTTAACTTCAGAGAATGATGCTCTCACTACTCAAGGTGGAATAAATTCAGTATTAAGAAATAAAATTGTTCTTGGAATCCTAAGATTATAGTATTGAATTGACAATTATTTTTGATGAAAACTGGCAACCAAGACTTTTGGCTGTAAGTTGTATTCTATCACTATTTTTTCCTCATCTTTGCAGATCACTGAAATTTATAAAGGATGTACTGATGTGACAAAAGAATGCAAGAAAAATATATAGAGAATCATAGAACTGTAGAATGGTTTGATTTAGAAGGGATGTTAAAGATAATCTAGTTCCAACCCCCCTGCCATGGGCAGGTACGGCTTCCACCAGACTAGGTTGCTCATATAATTATTAAATTCATATGTTAAAACTAAATATAGATATCCGAGAACTTTAAAGTAATTCAGATAGACTTTTTGCATTATATTCAGATTATTTGCTAGTTTTAATTTGTGAGGGTACAGAAATACATTCTCAGAATTTTTACATCAGAATCATGAGCCAGTACCATTTCCTTCATCATCAGGATTATTGAAATTTACCAGGTTACCTGTAGTGCCTGTGTTGAAGTAAAACACATTTTGTCTGAGCCACATGCGAGAGAACTAAATTTGGGTTTTGTTATGAACTTTCCAAAATAAACTGAATAAATGTTCAAAAATCAGTATGTTAGAGACACAAATATTGACGGTAATGTTACACTATTGAGGTCAGGAGGGGCTGGCTGTTCATTTTCCCAACAACAGAGAGCACTTTTCTATTTTCTCATATGGTTCTTATCATTTAGGTTTTAAGTTTTGCATTTTCTCCTGAACACATCAAAATCATTTGACTCAGTCTCTCAATACCACTTTTCCCCCCAACAGATTTATCACAGATGGAAAAGAGGAAAGGGCTGAGAGAGTGGAAGAGGGCATGTGAGTGAGCTGGACAGAGGGGTGTCCTCCTGCTCTTCCCCTCCTCTCCTCTCCTTTGACAGAGAGAAGATGTAGTCCTCAGGTGACGATGGAAGAAGCTACCTAGCAACAAGGTGAGGGAGCATCATAGCACACTGCGCCCTGCCTCGCATGAGAATTTTACAGTTTTCCCAAAGTAGTGCAGAGCTCTTGGTATGTTTCCATTTGAACCCTGACTACATGAGGCGAGACCAGGACCTTACCTTTTGTTCTGCCATCAGCCCCAGAGCTGTGCCTCCCGCTCAGGTGTTTTCCATCTCACTGGAACTTACCCCTCACAGCAAGTGACCTACTGAGAAGAGCACTAATCACTGTTGGAGGAAGAGTTGGGGAATGGCTGGGCTAAGCAGAATAATAAGAAAAGTGCCTGTATCTGTGAACTGATGTCATAGGTAAGGAGATAAAAAATTTCAGCTAAATGCTTGGGATAGGATGCCAAAGCTTTTGTTCAAGTGTTCATATCACAACAAAGCAGGATTTTTCCACAAATCAGTGTTGTTTGTATGTATGTGCACTGGTATAAATGAAAATATTCTGAAATAACATTGTTTGACAAGCTGATATAATTATTTTACATATTTTTCAAAATAAAGACTGGGGAGTTTCAGTGAGTTCTCCGTACGTTATCAAAACTTGACAAATTCTTTCTGCTACATTCCCTTCCCCTTCAAATGTTGCAGAAGTAAAAATCAGTCAAATGAAGCCTTGGAAAAACTTAAATGTGTAATTTTGCCTACCTTGCATTAGAAATAAAATCTTCCTTTTTAAGAAGGTAATGTAAAGTACCTAAACGTAAATTCTTACTTAAAGCTCAGCCCAAAACTTTTCAGGTAAAGGTGCAGCCATCTTTGCTTTTCTGTCTAGATGACTGTATATTTCCATAAATGGCAAGACTAGTGTTATTATGGTTAGTATTTCTCATAAAATTCTTGAGGATACAACAGTGAGGAGTGTAGTTGCATAGTGGTGAAAAGATGAGGAAGAGCTCAGAAACTGTGAATTAATCCTGCTTTTTAGGAAGATGAACCTTTGAGTATTGAACTTACACATTACTATTGTACTGCTTCTGTGAAGACATACTAATCTTGAGAGATGTGATTAAAAACATCATTCCTCAGCCTTTTTTTGTTCAGAGAAAAACAATATGCGAACATCTCTTGTGTAATTTGCCACAATGGTTTTCATTTCTAGCCAAATTAAAATTGGGCTAAGCTTCGAAGTTTTCTTACTACCTCTATTTCTTCATATTTCTTTTGCTTGCATGGATGTGTTTGGTAGGCTTTTTGTGGAACACCAATAATCTGCATAGACTAAAAAGTACTAAAGATGTCATAACAATACAGTGCTTCAGTACCACTCTAACTCTACTTTCTGTTACTTTATAGCTACCCAGCATTTTTAACAGTGGGGTCCTAAAATGAGGGTATAATCGTGAGAAGTTGTGCAGATGGGTGTTGCAGATGAGCTTCTTTCCTCCTCCCTGACTCCAACAATAGTTGCCATTTTTGAAAGGTTTGTGTCAGGCCAGGTACTAGGTTGTTTTATTCTTTTGCTTTTTTAAGTAACTTTTAATTAAATAGGTTGACTCTAGCACAAGTAACTTGTATTGGTGGAAAAGATAATATTGCAATTCTGTAGAACTGCGGGAAATGAACTATGTCCCTGATGACAAGGAACTTTTAAGAAATGTAGTATGTTAAAAATAACTTAATGGCAGAACAGAGTTTCTGTGGAATATAATCCCATGGAAGCTCTAGATTTTTCATTTCTAACTGCATCTGGCAATGTAACGTAAGTGGTCCCATTCTAAAGGCTTTAAACGAGAAAAGTGAAACAATGAGTTGCAGGCCTGTCACTTGACAGAATATCTTGAGAAAGAGCTATATGACTTGAATAGGTTTGAACAATTTATGAGTAGAACTAGCAAAGCAACAATACATTTCCCCTGAAGGCTGTCCAGATTAGTCTAATACTCATCCCAGATTTTTAAACCTTTACAGTTATCAAGTTATTTTGATGTTTATAAAGTTTATAGCTATTGGAAAGAATCTGCTCCCTTTAAGCTCCATTGCTTTGGTTTATATCCTCTTGTTTCATCACAGTTGAGTCAAGTTTATCCATATATATGCATTGCCAGCCAGTTATGTCACTTTCTAGACAGAGTTGAAGTTTTCCTGTTATGTTAGCAGTCATTTCAAAGATGACAGATGTCGCCCTTTCCATACTCATTTTGAGATCAGGTGACCACAGAGCCCAATTTTCATAAGGAATGGGACTGCAACGAATGTCAGATTGACCTAAAAACCATTTTATTCTATACTTCCTTTCAGCTTTATTTTCTCAAGCTAGCTGGATAAGGGTTATTTCAGTTGTAATTAGACCATTATAAATCATGTCCTGTCGCTTATATTACCTCATGAATGCTTGAGAGAAAACATAATGTTAGATGGTCATGGAGCAGTGAGGGCTGGCTGCTCCTCAAGAGAAGGTGATCCAGGAGCTGAGCATGCTAACACAGACAACAGTACCTAAGCAAGGTAAGAAAAGCAGGTCCAGTGAGAGGAACCAGGGTCAGATGCAGCCCCAGGATGGCCAGACAGGGACCCCAAGACAACCTGAGGCCAGGCCAGGATATCAGCCCGCAGGTGGGCTGGATCAACGAGGGCCATGACCAGGCATAGGCTCGGCTGCATCACAGCAGGAGGTATAGCTCAGGTGAAGGGCAAACGGTAGAGGATCAGCTTAAAAGCAGCTCCCTTGGGAAGGGGGTTTGACCCTGGGCTGCGGTGCTGCCTGGGAGCCTCTCTGCATGGCCAGCAAGGGCAGGGGGACAGCCTGCAGCCGCACTCTCTGACTTGGCCCGGAGCCCAGGCAGACAAGCCTCCAGGAGGCGGGTGCTCCTAGGGCCCTTGCATATACTTTGCAGTCTTTAAATTTCAAGAATTGTTGAACGCTGGTATATTTACTTATTCCATTCCCTAGTAAGATTTCTAAATCCATATTTAGAATCTTGATGTTTTTCAGACTACTAAGAGGCTGAAGATCCTTGACAGAATCCCATGGGTGTTGTGAATGTTCATGGGAGTTAAAGGCTTATTTTCTTCTCTGTTTTACCTCTTCCAAGTTTATTGTTATTATTTTGCTATTGCACTGATACTTGAAGCATCGTCATCTGAGGTGTGACCCATGCCAAATGACACATGTAAATCATCTTTTGTTTACTCTGTGTCGTTCCATTTTATTGACAATTAAGTAGTGGCATCTGTGGGAAATGTCACCAGCTGTGCAGGGTAACGAAGCCATAATGCAGGGGTAATTTTCTCTCACATGTTCTGTTTAGTTCCACGAGATGCCTTTCTCATAGCAAGGCGGTCTTAAAAGTTTTGCGATCACAGTTCCTGTTGCTTCTGGTCTGTCAGAGCAATTGGTTCTGTAGCACTTTGCAAACTGAATGTCTGAATTAATTCAGGGTGAAAGCAACACATAAGAAAGAGGGCTTTATTTTTTTAACCCTGTATCAGTTTAGGCTTTTAATTATACTGGTTGTTCTGGCATAAACGAGAAGAGGAAAGATAATAGGGTGAATGTGGGAATGCTGTGAACATCAGGGAAGGCTACTGAAGCCAGCATTTCGACTATCTACCTGCTGGGTGCATGAGTCTTTCATTTTAAAGCATTTTATGCTAGTACCAGTTTAGGGTATTCTCTCCATCTTCTAACTCTGCCCTTGTTTCTTCCTCTGTTATATGGTGTGCCAACATTTCCATTGAAGTGAATCAGCTTAAAGGGAACATGGAGTGTGTGGAGAGCCTTGGAATGATTTACCCACTATTTCCTCTTGTGAAACCATGTATCTGGAATGCACCAAATTAACCATAGAAGCACTTAATATATGATGCATATGGGAAGACCATATTAGATACCAGTTATAGTTTCTTCCTAATATTTCTGCTGTAAGAATAACCTCTGTTTAGAAGAAATGTGAAGAACTGATCAAAGCTTTGTGGGTTTGCTCTAGTAGATCTTCTTTGATGGTTGATTTAAAATGTAGCTAACATTTTTAGTAGACAGAAAGATGAAATAAATACTTAGTGAGAATTTAAAGTTTTTCTGGAAAGAAGCAGTTTGGAAGAGAATTTCAACATATGTATCAAGGTAGTAGAATCATAGATGGGTGTGATGATATTAGTACGTGTGATTCAGTTTATGCCATGACATAATGACATGAAGGCAAGAAGCAAAATGTGACTAATACTTAGAATACCTAAACTTTTGAAATACCTTTCATGTAGACACTTAAAGGAGAAAAATGGGACCTGTTGCATTCTGATAATTTTAGGAAATTTGGTGTCACCACTTAAGCTCTTAAATGATCGTAGTCCTCTCTGAAAATCTAATTCAAGACAGCAAGGTCACAGTATAGAGAGCAGCTATCAAAGCATGTGAAACAGAAGGGCTTCTAACTTAGCTTTTTAAACCTTTTTGCTTTTACTTGATCTGATGTGTTAAACATGACTGGTGTCACATTGCTTACAAAAGTAAACAGTGTAATAGTTAAAAACTGACATTTCTCTTCCCTGCTTGTTTTAGCCTTTCCCACAACAATTGGTATTTGCTTTAACTATAAAACAGGAGTGTTAAAGCAGTTCTAAACCTATCACCTGTCATTCTTATTTTTTTCTCCACATTGCATACATAATTTCTTTTTTCTTGATACAAACACTGTAAATCTTCTAGATTATATTTCTGCTTGTGTGAAATAAAGCTGGTAACTCTCTGAGACTGTATTTCTTGTGTGAAATAAGACAGAAGCATACCCTGCCACAGAATGACAACAAACACACCATATTTCACTAGTGGCATAAATTTCCATGCTGTATGTTAAGAAACTGATTTATCAACTCTTTAAGATTCTTTAAAAAATGGTGTTTGGAAGCTTTTAGTAATTCAGTGCACAGCACTTGATACAGTTCTGTCAGTCCTATTATCTGCATAAACAGTTTTATGACTATAAGGGTGAGATGAATGGGGATTTAGTCCTGCAGTTCTAAGTTCCTTTGCTATTGTTGGCTCCCAGCCAGAGCAGCACGGAGCAAACATGAAGGATTTCTCTCCTTATCCCTGGCATTTGATCATAGTGGCTCCAAACTGATTTTTGCAGCTAGCAAGCAATTCGATGACCCACTGGAATTCCTAAACTTGTATGTGGTGACCTATGCCATTCTGAAGGGAACAGCAGTACGGATTTACTTAGACTTACTGTGTTGGAGAGGGTGATTACTGCCTGTTAAATTTACTTTGACCTTATCTAAAAAATTTAAAAGGTCAAAATAAAACAACAAAGTCTATTACAGTAAAGCAAATCTATTTCATGTTGCTACCTCATACATAAACCTTTTTGTTAATGTATCACAAAAATTATTTGTCCTACCAAAAAGACTAGCTAGCTTTATGCTTTTCAGCTTTTGTGTGGTATTTTTAGAGCCTAAGTGTTACACATAAATGTAAGAGAAAATGAATCTAAGAACGCGCTGTGCAACTCTGTCATGAGTCGATGCCAGTAAAGTTTTTAAGATATTTGCTTAACAGTTCAGTTCTAATCCCAGGGCTGTAATCTTCAAAAGAGCCTATCAAGGTTTCCTTGCCTAGTTGGGGCCCTAACTATAGTTTTGAAAGTGATGAACTGTTTGTCTGTCTGTCTGCATGGATGCTACTGCATTATAGAGTATCCAAAGTATGTGAACATCATAAAAGTACCCTAAAATATCATTGGTGATCTATTAGATTATTTTATCCTAAACTTTTGAGAATGTATGGTATTCAAAGATAATTTTAATGTAGATTTCCCAGAATGTGTATGCTCCTCTTTTCTAGTCATTGGTTATTGGAATTACATGGAATTAATATATGTATTTAAAATGCTTTTCCTAAACCAGTGTTTTGGATTGTGACAGACATTTTTGAAAATGAGTGTTTGTGTATTTCTTGTCACCTGGAAAACACCTTAACTGAAACAGTACTGTAAATGTTATAGTGAAGAAACTTTATTTGGGCTATATTTGTATGACAGAATCTAGCAGAGTGGCCCCTACGGCCTTTTGTCACACTGTTCTCAGAAGAGATAAGTACTACATCCCAGGTATTTGAGTCTCTGGGATTTAATTAGTCCTGATTTCCTAATTAGATTCATTCCCAGAATATACATTCTTTGTGTACCTTCAACTCCTAAGATGCACAGTCCAAGCTATCATTGAGAAGCTAGTTCTTCACTTCTCCAAGTACCAATGTAGCTTCAGCAAAGATGGGATTGCACAGAGCTGATAAACATGTTGTTTTGGATTTAATTTGAAAATCAAACTGTGCAGACAGTTAGAATGACCATTAGAAAAGCATTTTCTAAAGTCTTTACCCTTTTGCCCTTCCCTTAAATTAAGCAGCATTTGCTATTAGGTTTGTATGTCAGTCCTTCTAAGTTTCCTCTTAGGGTTAAAATGACAAGGAAAAAGGTAAAACACATCCAAAAATGAATCCTTGACAAAGTCACTAATTACAGGATGGTGGAGAAACTTCTGTCACCCCCAAAATTATATTAGAAACCTTTTTTCCCATCACTGATAGGCTTAAACAAATGAATCTAATTTTTTATCTTCACTCACATGAAAACTTGGGAAATTTTTGCATGTATGTAGTTCAGTTCTTGAATTGTCATTACATGAAGTGGGGACGTGTTTTCCCCCTGTGTATTCTTGATATCTAGGCAACTCCAGCTGTTAAGCAGACAGAACCTATCCTGGTTCTGTGCTAATTATCCAATCTGTTATAATTTTTTTTTTCATTTTTGAGAATGTGTTTCTCTAGTGTAAACCCTGCCTGTGTTCATACAGGCCTTCAAAAAGTCACACTTTCAAAAAATCAGAGAACTTAGCAAAAAGCAGTACAATAACCTATTATATATATTAATCGGCTCAACAAGTAAAATATTGTATTTTTCGTATCTTGTAGGTTGAGATCATTTCCTGAGTTGGTATTGCCTCATTCAGTGAACCTTGGGTAACCTTCTCTCTTAATTAACTTTGAGAAGGCATGTAAGTGTAAGCCTACAGATTAATTTTTATTTCTGTGTGTACTTTACTGTCTGCCAGAAGAAACATTTAATTTCCTGGTGACAGGAAGTACTCTTTGAGGAAAGAATCCCATTCTTTCTGCTGTTATTATGAGGTCCAATACTTAATTGCTTTCTTAATCATGTACAAAAAAGAGATCTCTGTGAATTTGAATGAAATAAATACATACAGGAAATGTTGATCTCCAACTTGTATTCTTAACACAAATGTAGTAATGTAGACTGAAATGTAAATAGCTTTGCTAGAATTTTTAAAATACTGTTTTGAAGAGCCGTAAATGCCTCTTATACTTCCAAAATAGATAAACCATCTGAAACGCGTGTGCAAGTTTAAATGCCTCATAGCTTCCAAAGAGCAAATTGCTGTTTGTCAGAAGGTGTCGAATGTCTCTTCTGGCAAACAGTTTACTATTGGAGGCTGGCTCTATGTCAGCTTCTGCTGATGGAATCTGCAATAGCTTCCTATAGATAGTAGTCAGTAAAACCTCTGTAATATAAGCCATTGCCTAATAAAAAGTAAAATCTATTCCTGCCAGTGCTAACTATGACAATTTAGTGATTTCAGCTAGCTCTAAGCTTTTCCTTTTGCTCTTAAGAAAGGTTGATGTATCATCCTGCTTAGCTTCATTTGTTTGGGGCTTACTGCTTGGGCCCTGCTTGTCTGCCCTTTTGTCACTTGGATGACATCCGCAGAATTGTTTAGGCCAATACCTTGTATAGAAGCACAACATTTTCCATAGTTTTTAGTAGAATGTTAAGTATTTCAGTATGACGTTGCACCTTGTGTATGGCCATGTCTTTCTTCTGGAGACAAATCCTATTTCTACCAAAGGCAGTGGAAAGACTCCCATCACTCTCAGAGAAAAATGATTCTTTTTCTTTTTTTTTTTTTTTCCAGTTACGTGGTTTTTTTGTTATCGTTGTTTTACACATTGTAAAAAAGCTATGTCTGCCTTTAAAATAACAGTCGTAATGCCTTTAGAGTTTCTGGTCCATCACTCTCCTTATCCTCTATACAAGGAGTTCTAGATAAAAAGTGACAAAAGGTCACATCTGGACTTCTTATTAGTGTAGGCAGAAATTATATTAACTAGAAATGATTAATTCAAAGAAAACATGAAACTAGTTGTATCAAACTTTTATGAGAATAACTGGAGTCCTCGGAGACAAACGCTAACTGAATGAGTATTACATCTCAATTCTCAGCTCTTTTACATAGATCTTTCTCTTTGAAAAAATTTCCCTTTTTATCCTGCTATGCCTAAACATGGGTGAGTAAAGACTAGTTAGTTTTTCATCTTTGGCCTGAATATAGAAGCATTTTTCACATATTGTTTTTCTTATGGGAGGTAGAAAGGAAATGAAAGGAAAGAGTGTATAATTTGGAGTAGTCTTAAGCAACTGCACTCATCAATGGGCAACAGACATACTGGGAAGATCTCTACAAATATCAGTGGGAATCTCTTGAAATCAAGAAAGGGGCTGCAGTGCCATGAGGAATAGACATTAACAGACATGCGAGTGCTCATTCCTGATGGCAGAAGGTCCATGCAATAATTAAAATGATGTTTTTGTAACTATTCACGTCCTGAGTATAACTGCCTTTTTTTAGATGTCAGGAGTTTGTCTTAAGCTATTTAGCATCTATAGATAATGCCAACTCTGGCACTTTGCTGCTGCTTCTCAAAAAAAAACCAACCCAAAAACAAAGAGGAAAACGGTAGGTTCAAAAGTATCAAATTGTTGCTTTATTCATGCTTTGTCATTGACCATCTGCTTCATAACTCTCCAATGTGAATGGGTAGAATTTTACTTTAAACTGAAAAAACTGAAAAATAAAGTTCCCATCTAGCCTTTGGCTGTCACCGTTGGGAGCAGATAGGCCAAGCAGTACATAGCGGTGAAGCCTTGCCCTCTCAGATTCAAGACAACAGGTTTTTGTTATCAACTGATATTGTGGATTCAAATGAATTATTGAATTATTAAATATGAATTATTTATCCAAGTGATGGATAAATAAGAAATGGATGTTGAGGGACTAACTACTTGATTTGGAAGAAGTGTAGGAGTTTTAAAAGGTAAGACTTTCAAGGTGGAGTTGGTGGAATTACATAAATGATAAATATTGGTCAAAAAAAAAAATCCTATGGAAGTAGGATTTGGAACTAGGTTTAAAGGGGGACGGGGATGAACCCAGGATTACTAAAGTGGAGCCTGGGAGCAGCATGCCAGGGCTTTTGGGTAAAAGTGTTAGCAAGGTCTTGCAGTCTGTCTCAGTGATGGTGGGGAATGGTGATTCATGTGGTAGTGAAGACATGAGGGGTAGTGATAGGATGGTAACTACAGAAGTGTCTGAGCACAATCAGATGGGAATTAGGGCTTGTCCCCCCCCAAAAATGGCAGGACAATTAGCCCAGCTGAAGTGCATCTACACTAATGCACGCAGCATGGGGGACAACCAGGAGGAGCTGGAGGCCATTGTACAGCAAGGGAACTACGATATAGTTGCCATCACAGAAACATGGTGAGAAGACTCGCACAACTGGAGTGCTGTGATCAATGGCTACCAACTTTTCAGAAGGGATAGGCAAGGAAGGAGAGGTGGTGGTGAGGCCCTCTATGTTAGGGGCGGTTTTGAATGCCTAGAACTTAACAATGTGAATGACAGTGTTGAGTGTTTATGGATAAGAATCAAGGGGAAGGCCAATAAGGCAGATATCGTGGTGGGCGTTTGTTATAGACCCCCCCAATCAGGATGTAGAGACTGATGAAATATTCTATAAGCAGCTGGCAGAGGTCTCGCGATCGCTCGCCCTTGTTCTCGTGGGGGACTTCAACTTCCCAGATGTCTGCTGGAAACATAACACAGCAGAGAGGGAACAGTCCCAGAGGTTCCTGGAGTGCGTGGAAGACAACTTCCTAACACAGCTGGTGAGGGAGCCAACTAGGGGAAGCGCCCTACTGGACCTACTGTTTGTTAACAGAGAAGGCCTTGTGGGAGATGTAAAGGTTGGAGTTTGTCTTTGGCAGAGTGACCACGAAATGGTAGAGTTTTCAATTCTTGGAGAAGCAAGGCGGGGAGCCAGCAGAACGGCCACCTTGGACTTCCAAAGGGCAGACTTTAGCCTGTTTAGGAGCATGGTTGAGAGTGTCCCTTGGGAGACAGTCCTGAAGGGCAAAGGTGCCCAGGAAGGCTGGTCATACTTCAAGCAGGAACTCTTAAAAGCACAGGAGAAGACCATCCCCATGTCCCAAAAAATGAGCCAATGGGGAAGAAGATCATGGGGAAGAAGCCTGGCTAAATAGAGAGCTTTGGCTGCACCTCAGGAACAAAAGGAAAGTTTACATTCTTTGAAAAAGGGGGTTGGCAACTTATGAGGAATACCAAGATGTAGTGAAGCTATGCAGGGGGAAAATTAGAAGGGCCAAAGCCCAAGCAGAACTCAGCTTGGCCACTGCGGTTAAAGATAATAAGAAGAGGTTCTTTCAGTATATCAACAGAAAAAGGAAGACTCAGGAGAATGTAGGCCCACTGATGAATGAGATGAGCACCCTAGTGGTGGAAGACACAGAGAAGGCGGAGTTACTGAATGCCTTCTTTTCTTGGGTCTTCACTGCTAAAGCTGTCCCTCATGAATCCCAGACCCTGGAGGCAAGGGGGAAAGTCTGGAGAGAGGAAGATTTTCCCTCAGTTGAGGAGGACTGGGTTAGAGACCACTTGGCCAAGCTGGACATGCATAAGTCCAGGGGCCCTGATGGGATGCACCCGCGAGTGCTGAGAGAGCTGGCAGATGTTATTGCTAGACCACTCTCCATCATCTTTGGAAGGTCATGGGG
>VFFE01007789.1:2086062-2236659 GCA_008921705.1 Burhinus oedicnemus | reverse complement strand
TTCTGCCCCTCTACTCGGCACTGGTGAGGCCACAACTGGAATACTGTGTCCAGTTCTGGGCTCCCCAGCTCAAGCAGGACAGGGAACTACTGGAGAGAGTCCAGCGTAGGGCAACAAAGATGATTGGGGGATTGGAGCACCTCCCTTCTGAGGACAGGCTGAGAGAGCTGGGACTTTTGAGCCTGGAGAAGAGAAGGCTGAGGGGAGACCTTATTCTTGCTTAGAAGTGTCTAAAGGGTGGGTTGAAGGAGGATGGAGGCAGACTCTTTTCAGTGGTTCCCAGTGACAGGACGAGGGGCAACGGGCACAAGTTGGAACATAGGAAGTTCCATTCAAACCTAAGAAAAAACTTCTTTACGGTGAGGGTGACAGAGCACTGGAACAGGCTGCCCAGGGAGGTTGTGGAGTCCCCTTTTCTGGAGATTTTCAAGACCGGCCTGGATGCAGTCCTGAGTAATGTGCTCTAAGCATTCCTGCTTTAGCAGGGGAGTTGGACTAGATGATCTCTAGATGTCCCTTCCAACTCTGGAAATTCCATGATTCCATGAAGTATCTGATGAAAAAGAATATTGCCTGAGTCCTTAGTATAGAGACAAGTTACATGTTATCTACAAGAGAGTTCATGTGCAAAGCTACAGGATGAATTCTTGAAATACACTTGGATGGTATAAAACAAAATGCACATGATTTCAGTACATATTAAATAGTTATTTTAAACATATTTCTTCAGTTGAATATGAATTAGTCATCCATTTGAATATATTCAGAAAGAGCCATCACTCGATCCTTGTTCTTTAATTCTGAAATACAATGTAAATTCAAATGATGTATTGAATCAGTGGAGGAAAACATATTCTTTGTTTCTACAGTGCATGGTAAAAGAAATAAAAGCTTTTTACATTTTGTATCTTTTTCTGGGTGGAGGGGGAGCAAGGAAGAGGAAAAACATTTCAGTCAGAGTAAGTTGTTAGTAAGTTCCTTCCTAGCAAATTTACCTATTTGAAACACAGTAATCTGTATGGACACAACAAATGTCCAGGCTTGAATGGCCAACAAAAAACTTATTCTCAGTTATGGAAGCAGCTGGTAATTGATAATTGCTGTGTTGTTAATTTCTTATTTTGATGCACAGAATTAATTTTCTACAGTTTACTGTAGTCAGAGGAGTTATTTCTGGAGTTGAGACTGATTGCAGTTCAAAATATATAATGTTTATTGTTAATCCTTGATTATTTAATTTAGTCCTAAAATCTGGAGGATGCCTGACTTCCATGTATGTCTTACAATAAAGGTGGAGTAGCCTGAATTGGCTTTATTGAAAAGAGAAATCAATTCAGTACCATCTTGTTTTGATCTCCTGTTATGCTTTCTTCTGGTCATGTTTCCAGTGTTTCACTGAAAAACCAACGTTTATTGCCTACTTCTGAACAGTAAGTATATAATTTTAGCAAGACTTTAGAAGTTATGAATATCATAATAATCTAGGAATTCCATTACTACACAGTAGAGTCTGAATGTCTGCTTCTAAGATCAGCTACAAATTAAGCTTTCTATCGTACATCTCCACCAGCCAGTAAAGAAAATACAATTGAGAAAATGGGCATATGAAAATCAAGATATGCTAGATGAGTTAGGTCGAAAATTAAAATGCCTCTTGTAGGAAAAGGCATCTCTGAAATATAAAGCATTCTTGGACACCGCAAGAGTAAATTTTGTTTTACATTTCTGTGCTACATTTTTTTTTTTTTTTTACTGGAGTGTTGTTTATAGAGAAATAACAGTTAAGATGTTACTTCTGAGATCTGAAGCCCAGACTACTTAAGGTAATCCTGAAATACAGGGTAAATAGAATAACATACCACTAGAATAAAAGCCACAGTGTCACTCCAGACTTCTTTAATTTATGAAAAATAATATGTAATGTGAATGTCTATTAATCCATTAGCCCACTTCCACCCAGTTCACATGTTAAAAGTAATCTGTGCTGTCACCAATAAGGATTAAACCTCTTCAAAGAGCTGTCGTAGTCAACACCATCTCCCTTTTGGATGCAGGTGGCCAGCCCTTCTGAAGAGCTATAACCAGTAGTATGCAACCATCTCGCTCCTCATGATGTATAATGCAGATACTTTATATTTTAATAAACATTCTGAAGGGATTGTCTAAGCCACTTCTGGACCTGACCATAACAAGATATCAAATACATGGTACAACTGTGCTAAAAAATCCCTGTATAGCTGAACACCCAAGCAATAGGTACTTGTTTGACTCTTTCTGAATTTTGTAGATCCACATGTTCAGGTTGGGCGTCCCCTGAGAAACAGGTTTTCATTAGTATTTCCTGCTTTTAGAATTACTAGAAGTTTTGAGCCTTTCCCATAGTACATCACAGTTCTGAGTCAAAAAAAGACCTAGACATTGAGAGGGTACAGAAAAGCAAAAGTAATATTTAGAAGGGTTTTTTTAAAATCTTTGCTTAATAAATGCACAGATGACTAGAGCTAAGCGATGTCTGTCGTAGCTGCATAAAATAACAAATTACAAAGGATGGGAAGAACGATCTAACATAGTGACAGATCTCTGGCACATGTTCCAGAATAAGCACATGGTCAGCAGTATGTGAACAAGGCCCAAATATGTAAGGAACAGAGTCGAAGAGAGCAGAAGGTGAAAAATAACACATAGCATGAAAAAAATTTGCCCTCACGAGTCTAGCAGCATAATGGCAGAGCAGTTGGGCAGTCTTATGCTGGATTCTAGGCCTCCCTATAATTCATTTTACTTAGGATGTCAGTTTTCCACTTTGAAAATAGGGATAGTATATGCTGACCTCGCTGAGATGTTGTGAGCATAAAGTGTAATGAATTTCAGAAAGCCACTCTGATGTTACTGTGTTGGCTGAACCTCTTGTTAGATATAAAGAGTAGCACTATTCTAGACCAACAGTATGAAAAATCATAGATAATGGGATTTAGGTAGGTTTCACAGGAAAAGCACGGCATTTTGATTATGTTTATTGAATGCCATTAACTAAAACAATACAAAACCAAAACAAAAATAACTGACAAAAAACACTAATGTACTGTTTGTGTGATAAAATGGAAAAATAATTTGTAAAATTCAGCAGTGTCTAAGATTTGAATGAGAATGAATGCAGGGTGAAAAACTGGGGGAAGTTAGAGACTGATTTTTTCCAAGCCAGTTTGCCTACACCTAATTACATTCACAAAATTAACCTTGTGTTAAACCTGGATGGATTCTAGACTAACATTTGTTGAATTATATGCAGAACTTAGAATCAGAAAAAAGTAAAAGAACATTATATGGCTATCAACTATGCTTTATGAAGATATATTTCTTCCTAAGATTTTGTCGTTCACTGTAGGACAAGGCCTGTAACCTATTCCCTTTTGTCAGTGTTAATATCCTTTTGGCTTCATATGATAAACGGTTATACTTTAGGCCAGACTGGCCACGGAGGCAAACGACAGAGACGTAAGAAAGAGACCTATGAGTTTAGAAGGAACTAAATTACGTTAATGAAGTATTAATAATAAAATAATAAAAAGGAAATAATAAAATATACACAAAACCATATCAAGCTCACAGGATGATGATCATGTCACCGGCAGGCACTGGGGAAGTCCCAGACTGGACTCAGTGACGGACGGGAACTGGATTCTGGATCTGGAGTCAGGATCAGGATCAAAGGCAGACGAACAGACAGAGTCCTCCTTGGACGCCGGCCATTGAAGAAAGAGAGCTGATCCTTTGATCCCTCAGCTTTTACACTGGGCATGAGGCAGATGGGATGGAATACCCTGTTGGTCAGTTTTGGGTCACCTGTCCTGTCCGCTCCTCCCCGCAGGTGCGACCCCTTTACGCTTTTCCACTTCCAACCCTCCAGCGGGGCAAGTAACAAAGTTGGCTGGCCTTGGGTGTTATAGCAATAAGGATAAGCAAGAGCCTCTCTGCCTACCATTCCTTGGCATCAGCTATAAGCATTGGTCTTATCACTCTGAGAGTGAACAGCTTCTGCACAACATGCTGTTAATTTCAGTAGTTAGAAGAGGCTTATCTAAAAAGTAAAATTACTGAACATAAAATTGGTCCTGTTTTACCTCAAACCAGGACAATAACAAAAATAGATTATTTCATTTCTTTTACATGAAAAGTAATCATATAAATGCTTTTAGGATCTGCCCTATGATTTCAAAATAAAATCAATTTTTAAATAAAAACGCTCATCACAGTGTTTGTCTTCCCATTTCTAAAAATGGTCACCGTACCTTTTGCAAACTGTAAATTATGTTATCTGCTCAGGCTCTAAGTAGTGAATATCATAAACACAAAGAATTGTTTTGCAATAATTGTTTAGTGTAACTTAATTTTTCTTCTGTGATATTTGGACTTGCCATATGCATGTACAGTTTAGACGTGTCTTGGTTGGTCTTGTGAGTATGGAATAACTTCTTCCTGCCAAGAATTTCATTATCAGTCATATACTTCCTGATATTTTGCCCCCATTGAAGTCAGTGACAAAACTCCCCAAAATTTCCAGCTATGTGTCAATGTATTAAACATATTAAAATAGCTAGTGGTTCCAAAATGCTTACCTGAATCATTGTGTATTGAGCCAAAATACTAGGGGCAAACAATGAATTCTTACTGGTTTCCCAGTTGGGTTTTTTTGTGTTTTGTTTTGTTTTTTTCTTTTGTGTTTGTTTTTGTTTTTTGTTTTTTGGTTTTTTTTAACACAAAAAGTCTAGTATGTGTTTAGAAATATTTGCAACATAGAGGAAAGTACCTGCAGAGAGAGATTAAGCGGTTAGGTTTTTTCATTATTTTAAGAAGATCATTGATTCTTATGGTGGGTTTGATGTTCGTTACTTTAGTCAAAAGGCTAGGATTGCTTTCTTGGCATTCCTCCCATGTATGACCTGTTTTTTCATCTACCTGAAAGACAAGCTGTCTGTAGCAATCTAGTGCAATTTAGACATGTCACCGTCATGAGCAGAACCTCGCTCATGACCAAAAGGCTATAAGAAAATTGGAACAAGGTGCTGGGCATCATAGAAACATCTGCAAAAAGAAAACCCATCATAACAAACTAGTTCTCATCTCAAAGAAAACATAATCTAAGTGGACAGGATGAAGAGTTGGGGAAAAAATAAATGTTAACAGATGTGACAGTAATTGTTCTGATATATAACAGATGTGTGATAATTACATATTTTTATTTTGTGATATTTAGAAATGGATTAAAGGTTAAAGGAAAACAGGTGAAAGATATGCAGGGAATTGATTTTTATATTGATTGGTTCTTTTTTATTCGATGACCTTCATTGTCCCTTTGCTCACCTTTGAAAAAGCAGTTCCATCAACAGCACTTCGGTGGTTCTACCATGAAGTTGTAAATTGTTTGTGAGATAAAAACAAAATTCTTCTTTTAAAGAAAAATCTGTATTGCTTTCTACATTTTCAGGGCTATAGACATGCCTGAATATCTTATTTTTTCAATTTGATACTCCTTCAAATACAGTTTCACCACTGTACTGCCTGTCACTTTGATATACTGATTTGAATCAGGTTCTGCTCTTTGCTGTAGGAATGTAATCCTGGATTGGATTTGAAATCCGCATACACAGAAGATCATGTAGGATGAAAGTCCTTTGCAAGATCATGTTTTTCAGGAGGATTAAGAGGAGGGGTGGTTTCTTTCTCTTTTTTGCGAAGTCAATAGGAAATGTCCCATAAGGGAATGGAAGTTAAAGAAATTTCCTTATGCTGTAATATCCAGAAGGTTAATTACTAGATGTAATAAGGGATCAGAAACAACACTGAAGCAATTTAAGTGAAAAATCATGTTTGAGAACTGCATACTTTAGACGTTGTTTGTTCCATTTGCTCTGTATTAAAATAAGAAATGCTGGACAAACTCCTGGTATTACACCATTATTCTGGGTTTCCTAAGGCATCTGACAAATTAATATACCCAAAAGGAAAAAAAGGTGGAATGCATTGAAAGTCAGTGATGCTGCTAGCTCTGGGGAAAATAGCAAATGTTGTAAAGTCTCATAGCAGCACTTAGCATCAAGCCAAGTGAAAAGACGAAGGAATAAGAAGGATGCAAAAGGCAAAAAAATTAAATACTTGCCGCATTTTTCTTCATGGTATTTTCACATTCAAAATATTTTAGTTTTTTTATTCCATATCAATTTGATAAGGGTCTATTTTCTATCAAAGATTTGATTTTTAAGGGTAGCTTGCTGTAGGAATCATCTGTGGATGAGCCATAATGCTGGCTGAATAGTAAGGTTAAACCCTTTCCATACCTCCCAGCTCCCTTACTGGAGCAAATGAGTAATCTTTGTGTGACATTTTGAGGAAGAATTGGAGGTGATGAACAAGGTTGCACGTTGATTACTCACAGTTCTTGTAGTAGCCACAGGAGCTCTAGTTATCTAGCCATGCTGAGATGCTTTGATTGCGATGCTAAATTTCTCCTGCAACTGCCCCATTGATTAAGGAGAAGTTAGGTGGTAGAAATCTATCTTACTTTCTGCTTCGAGCCTGCCTAACGTAGGGTATTTCTCCTGAGAATCTGTGCTGTTCTTCCTGTTTTTTTCGTTGTCGTATGTATGTAGATGGCATCTACTGGGAAAGATAAAAGTGCCTACAACTAAGTCACAATTATCATGGTAAGATAAAAATGCAAACAGACTTCTGTCTGAGATGGAAATAGATGGAAATAAATGGAAAGAAAATAAATACACAGGACACTTGCAATTTATGAAATAGCTAGTTAGATTTGTGTGTGTGATATTTGCAGTAGCTTTGACCCTTCAGAGGTCATGTTTCTTTGAGAAAATATTAATACATGATACTTCTAAGAGATCGTATAGTAATAATAATTTAATTTGGAAAGTGTTCTCATATCTCATGCTCTGATGACAGCACAACAAACACATGGAATCATTGTGGGTGAAAAATTGTAATATTCTCTATTTATCTGCTTAGGTTTTTGTATGACAGGAAAGCAATTCAAATCTGTGTTTTTTTGCCTATTTTCTTAAATTTAAAGCAGTAATGCCAGAGGTATACTGAAGGTTATTATGTAGAACATCTTGCGCTTCCACAGTGAGTTAGGCAGACATTAACAAAAGCCAGTACAATTATAAATTTAATGAACTTTATGAAGTACCTTGAAATCCTTGAAAATTAATCTTGTGGTAAACTAATGTTGCAATATAATGAACTGAGACAACCTATGGAACTCAATGTTGCAGTTGTTAAACACTGATTAATTTCTATGGTAAATAGTAAATGGTCAATTCTTTCTGTCTTCAGTTAAAACAGGTAAACCAAAGTATCCAAATATCTGTACCTCAAGGGACAGAGTCAGAAAACTGGGTTAGAGTCATAGGTGAACTTTGTAAGTTGGGCCAACTTTGATATGAAAGAGAGAATCAAGTTGTCATTTTTCCACAGTAAGTAATTACTGTTGTTGGAGTGGATTTGAAGCAGAGTATTTTGTAAAGTACTCTGAAGTAAATAATGTTAGTTTGTATAAGTAACAAGGCACAGATAGAGATACTACTTATAGGCATATAATTTAAGTGTGTAAATTAAGCAGTTAATCTGTCCAGGCTTCTAATATAGTCAGTAGATAGAAAGAAAGAAATTATAAATACGCCATCAGAGGGTCCAGCTCCAAAATCTCTGGTTTACAGTAGCTTTACCTGTACCAATGAATAATGACTTAACTGGGTCTCTGCTAGGTCTTAACTGCTACTCTATGGACAGATCTGTTGAGCTTTATTCACAGGAAAGCTCCACTGAAATCAGTGAAACTACGATATCTGTGCACAGTCATTTCTTCGGTTTCTATTTCTTTGCTAGTCTACAGAGGATGGTGTAGGTCTTGCCTTGCTAATTAGTCCTTTCATTTCAAACAACGATCTGTGCTTTTAGATGTGTTCTAAAATTCAGATTTGTATTTTGCTTTTGCCAAGATAGGAGCTGTCACACTCACAGAAGAATTTGTAGGGCTGGTGCAAGAGGGACATAGCAGAATTTATGCTTTGATGGCTATTTTGTCTCTTTGTTTAGGTTGTTTGGGATTTTTACCTTTTTTTTTTTTTATTTCAGGAGAGATGGTAATTGATGCAGTGACTAGGGTCACTAAGATTTCAGCTCTTACGTTTCATAGGCGTAAAGCCAACATTTTCAAACATCTTCCCTCAAAATAACATGCCTTTTTGCTTTCAATTTTTATTCTCTGTTTTCAAAGAAAGCCACAGCAAAGTGTGTTGGGGAGCGGACAGAAGAAAATTCTATGATTTTTATTACGGCTGAGAGTGGATCTTCCCTGTCTTTTAAATGCAAGACTGTATTCAAGTCTGGTGCAATTCATAAGGATGCTCTTATAAGCAAGTGTTTTACTATGATAGCACTGCAATTTGGCACTAGTAGGCATATTATCAAATGTAGTCTTTCATTATAGGCCTTGCTTCTGGTATGGAAAGAGGTAAGAAAATTAAAGTTTCTGAACTGTTGTATCAAAAACCCCCTTTTCTTCCTTCATGTAATACACCTTTCATTTCCTTCAAAGACTTGCTGATGCTTATAGAATAACGTAGCATTTTCTTTTTTTAAACTGGTTGATGAAAGCTTAATGAGACAAAAGTTGTAAATGATTGGGGTGAGGAGTGCCTTCAGTCTGTAGGTTACAGGAAAATGGAGAGTGGAGTCAAACTTGAAAAATAACAATGTAGCAAGTAACATTAGTGGGCATGGCAGTATTTTCTATTTTCTCTGTCAAATCTCTAGCTGAAATCTTAGAGTGGAACAGCATTGGCAGCACTGACATCAACTGCAACTGTTTCTCTAATTAGTAAAGAAATGCATTTATCTGTGCGAAAGTTTAGTTGTAATAGCTTTCACAGCTAAAATGTCTTACTATAGAATCCTAATTAAATTGTTTCTTCCCTGTTTCTTTTACCACTGTAGATAACATTCCTATTGTAATTCAGGTATAGTAGAGCACCAACAAGGATGAGTAGTTGGTAGCCTTATTCTGCGTCCACAACTGGAACGGTCACTTGTGTCTGAGAAGGAAAAAAGGGCTGTTATCATTTCAGTGGGTTGTATCAGGGCTGTTGTCATACCAGTAAGTATTTAATAAAAAGGTAGAGCATTTTGATCTTGTCCTTTCAGCAAAGATCGGTTACTCATCTTTACAGCTAATATCTAATAGAAGGTATATCCATGCAGTATTCTTAATTCCCTGTTGTCGTTCCTCTCAGACTGTGTGCTGTATTAACAACCAGGAGAGCATTTTACCAAGTGGCCCATTTTCTCTAAGCTGACAAATACTGGGCAGTGTCCTGCTATAACCCCTGCTGTGTTCCAGTTCCTGGGTATAGTATGTTGCGCAGGAAAGTAATGTAAAGGAAAGTGAAAATTCATTTATATAAAAGGTTATATATACTGTTTTACAAGCCTTGAGAGCGACTCTGTTATCTATTAGAGCATTTCAAATGTCATAGAAGAAGAGTCTTAGTTGAAAAGGAAGAACAGACAGCTTTGAATGTGGTTTGTACATTTGCAAAAGTGGAAATGCTCACTCTGAGATTAGGGTTGGTGATAAGACAACAGGCTTGACACGTATAAAGAACTGATGTTCAGAACTTGTGTTCTGTCTTATCAATCGACTGTAAAACTTTTGGTTAAGCTTGTTTTTCTATAACCCTGACATCCTAGAAACACAGCATTTGCAGTTCTTTCTTAAGAACCACTTGACTTGGATTTGATTTTTTTTCCTGCTTCTCATCAAGTGCACAAAGACCAGAAATAACGTATTTTTAAAGAAAAAGTAAAAGAAAGGAGAACGCTGATTATTTAAATTTTATTTGGGAGACTTCATTGGAAAAATCCAATTCATTGGGCAATATAGAATATGGTTACAAGAAATGTACCTGGTGGTTTACAGCACAGGACTTGGTTTATGGAATGGTATCTTTGGAGGAAGGGGGAAGGTATCTCAGCTTTTATTTAGTTGGAGTTTGCATCACTCAGAACCCATACTAATAGCTTCAACTATCTTGTTCACTATTTGTTGGAATATGTTCTGTATTATTGCTTTCCTTTCGTATGGATAATTCATTTTGAATGACATAGTGGAGTCTGCTTTTTCCCTATTATTATGCCAAGTTGAAAGAGTCCACAGTACAAATACAATTGGAACTTTGAAGGTCAAATATATTTTAGAATGTGTTCTTCAAGAATACTTCTCATTTTAGAAGATGACAGAGAAGAACATAATCTGTTAGACAGAAATCTAATATTCTGTTTGGGGAACTGTAATTTGCTGAAATTCCTGAGAGTCAAACACACTGTCTAAATGTCACTTACTGCAGGGAGAAAAAAAAAAAAAATTAATTTGAGAACATTTTATACAATTTTATGTGCTTTCAAAAATTATATTTGTCAAGGCTCATAGAATAACTGGAATATAGTTGAAACCAGGCTTCTATTAGTATTCTATAATTAGCATATACACTCTATGTCCTCAGTAAGATTTAAAGCCACCATAAATGTCTTTCTAAGTAGAAAAGGTTTGAATTTTTAATGTAGGAAGCAAACTTTGCCTGGGAAAAATACTGTGGGATATTTTGTACATCATAATAACATCAAATCTATTTATTTTTTTCATTCATGGTTATTTTTCAGGGAGAAAATCATCTGAAGGCAGAATCATCATCTACCTCTCCAAGAAAATAAATCAACACTTTGTGAAAAAAAATTCATAAACACTCTTGTAAGTGGAAACTCGGTTTCCGGCCTCCTACCTGGATTCCTGCCAAACAGGGCAGAGAGTGTCTTGGAGACAGGAAAGGTAATTAACATTTCGGAGAAGACTGTATGCTCCAATGAAAAGCGCTTTGCTTTGCTAAGGTTCCTGACAGGGCTGTATCCTTTTCTGTCCCTCACCACCCCTATTCGTTACCCCAAGGGAACATTTCCTCTTCCCTGCAAGTAGTAGATTTAATGCTTTGGAAAGATTTCTGTATTCCTGACCAGCCATTTAAAAGCAGGGCTTGTTAGAAGCTTTCCAGCTCATTAAACAAATTGAATTAACTTATTTAGTCCTCAGGCCTGGAGATGGCAAAATTCAATCTGTGGAGGTGGCAGCCTGGTCAATCTTCAGCCTCCCTTTCTGTGTGCTTCCACTTCTTTATGCCCAGCCCTTTTGGAGGGATGCCTGACAGCTGCGTGGTCTTTTTCCCCCGAGCTTCTCACACAGCCTCTGCTTTTATGGTGATTTTTGCTGTCCCATTTGAGGCCTTAGGCAACTGCCTTCTTTGCTGACTGTTAAAACCGATGCATGGGATCAACCCTGTAATAGGGAGCGTTCTCCTACTAGAAAACAATTATTTGAGTTACAATGTGTGCTGGGAGAATATTTCTCAAGAGGTGAAGTTGAATACCCAGCTTCCAAGTAAATCTATCTGATACCACGTGTTAATTAAACGTTTCTATTGAGAAGGAACATATGGTATTGTTTGGTATCATGAATTAACTACTCAAATGAAACAAAAAAGAAAGGAATTGCTTTTCATTGCTGTATGTCTGCATGCATGCATATTTTAAAGATATATATTTTAAACAAAAGTTTAAAATAAATGTAGATAACTGTGGCCTAGACAAAAGCTGACCCGGCCAAAAGCACTCTGCAGCTTGTCACAAGATAGTGACATCATTCACAACATACAAATACATCCCTGCCAAAATTTTTCAAAACACAACAGCTGCAAGTTTTCTTTTAGATGAGAAAGTTATTGAAATAATATCTTAAGGAAATTTATAGCTAGGGGAGCTTCTATCACAAATGCTTTGATATATCTTTAAAATAGAGAATGAAACAAATTGCTCCATTCAACTATTTGTTAGTTAAAAGGCATAACAAATAACTGAGATGGTTTTAGCTAAACTACTTCACAAATCTATTTTTATTTAATTTGAGTACAAATACAGGTTGCATGCTGGTGGAAATTCAAATCCTATTACAAAGATGGGGACTGACATTTCCTTTTAGGAACACAGCAATTAAGAGTCCAAGAATTAGTACTTGATAATAAGAAATATTATTACTCTATTGTTTCTCTAAATTTTCACTTGGATAACCATTCCTTTTGGATTTTAAAATGCTAATTTCCCAGCCATTTCTTGGCCTAGCATATACATTTAAGTAAGACATCTGTAGATAAATGGATTTTTCAGAAACTTCACACATGAAATCAAGATTTCATCAAAGCTCTGAACAAGTATGTGTATCCAAGTCATATTTGCTTCAGGTCAGTTTTTTTATTCAAAGGAGCCTTGATGTATTTCATGGCTGACAGCATAGTCAAAAACAAAAAAATGCCATACTTTGTAAAGCCAGTGGTCTGTCCAGCCCATCAGTGCCTCCAACAGTGTAAAGGAAAGGCTCGTCAGGAAGAACGCGAGCTTGGACAGTTCCTGCTGTCCCTGTGTGTTGGGCATAATTGACAGGAGTTTGGTAGCAGGGGACTGCAGGGACACCTCTATGCATGTAGGTCAGGAACTGTCCTGTGCCAGAGACACCTGGCTCTGCAGCGGACACACTGTGCACCAGAACTGAACCAGTCAGGGGAGTTTGTGGTGCCTCTACAAAAAATATTTAAGAAAGGGCAGTAGCCACTGGGCAGAAGAACTGCAAGAGATGCAAGAGGCAATGCCAGGGTAGGAGGGACACCTGAGCAGGGGCAAAGGAGAAACAAGAAGCACATCCAGGCAGGAGGAACAGTAGAGAAGGAGAGAGGTTCTGAAGGAAAGGAGGAGAAACAGGACAGATGCCAGGGCTGGAGGGGTGCCTGAGCAGGGGCAGGAATGAAGAGCTGCCTGAACAGAACTGGAGAGAAGGCATAGGATAGCCCCCAAAGGGAGAGTGGCCAGTGGAGGAACCTATAACAGACCAGTGGAGTAAGAATCAAGGAGCAGCAAAGAAAAAGAACCATTGTTAATTGACAATCAATTAAATTGATTGGAATTCCCCAACTGTTTTGTTGCCCATGACAGCATGCCCTTCCTTTTTCCTCAGCATCCAGAACAGTTGTTTTGGGCATCTTAGAGGGTACACCTCTGCCATGTCTCTGTTTCTGGGTTTCAGATCATGAATTAGTTGAAGCTTTCTCTGAACCTTCATTATGTTGTCCCCCTTCAGCCTTCCCCTCTGCCTCTGAAAAGACCCATCCTGTTTAGTCTGTCCTTACAAGGCAGCTGTTCCATCCACTTGATATTTTCAGTTGTCCTTCACGGGCTTTTTCTAAGTTGATTACATCCTTTTCAGAGGCGTCCATCCTTTCTGAGGTGACCAGACCTGCATTCGGCACTCAGGATGTGAATACAGCAAGATTTTATACAACCACAAAATGAAGCACTTTGTCTTGTTTTTCATACCCTTTCTGAATGACATCTGATGATCTGTTGGCTTTTTTGGCCGCCACTGCCTGTTTGAGTCACTGATTTCAGAGAACAGCCAGTGATGATTCCAGTGTCCTTTTCTTAAGCTGTAACTGCCAGTCCCAATTTCAGTGTCATGCTGGCATGGTTTAGATTCTCCCTGTCTCTCCCCCTGCAGTGTGTTCTCTTACACTTATCTGCATGGAAGTTCGCCTGCCATGTTTTTCCCTGCTCAGAGTTGGTAACTTGAGTTACTTGCTAGGGCATGGCATTTGACTACCTGAAAGAACATGATATCATGCTCTTTCTGCTCTCTCAGACTGGGAGATTTTTTACTCTCTCCCTTCTCCAGATCATTGATCAAGATGAATAAATCTGCCTTTTCCTGCCCACTCACTTGTGCACGCTCCTGAATCTTCTCCATCCTGCTAATTGTCCCTTAGCCTGTATACTTTGCTTGATGCCTTTGAAAAAGACCGTAGAAGAGGACTCCAGGCCTGTGACTACTTGATTTCTTTAATAACATAACCACATAAAGTAAGATCTATGCAAATTATGGAAATATATTATTGTATCCACTTCTAGAACTACAATTTAATGGATTACGCAGTTACTGTTTGATCATTACAATGAAGCTTTGTTTCTGATATTTGTCAGAAGAGGCAGCACATAGACATGATTAAAGAAGCAAAAACCCTGAAGACATAGTATTTGAAGTTGCAGTACATAATGTATGCATTCCTAGAAGTATTTCTGACTAAAGTGGAATACGGCTGTCAGAGGATATATTTAGAGGAGATTTTTTTTCCCTCCCTTTAGAATTAATTTGTTAAACAGAAATAGTTATAGCATGGTATGGGGAATATAATTTCCTGTCACACTTGGAACAAATCTCGGTCAAGTAAAACTTTGTGATGATATACAGTAATTAATAAAGGGAGAGAATATTTGATGGAAGTACCTTTCTTGTAACATTTTTAATTCAGACACTTTTGTTGAATGACAGTAAATTGTATTTTATAATTTATGTCATATATCATATGAACAGTAAACAGATAAGGTACGAGATGAAAAGTTAGCCTGTTAAAACTAAAAGAAGTTTGGCCAGTGAGTGGAACAACCACCTTGAATGTCAGTGTTTGCAGAGACCACTATCATACTCTCCCTGACTCTGAGGGATGGCAGCCAAGCCATAGAGATTGCTCTGAGGACAGTGATATCTTTCCCCTTGTCCTATTGTTATTTTAGGTGAGGTAATATTCTAGCCAGCAAGGTTCATACCCATGTTTGCTTAGTGAATATATTTTCTGCTCCGTCTTACTCGCTTGCATTTCTATGTAGGCAGCACTCAAAATTATCTGTTATTTGATTTTAAAGTTATCAACTTGTCACTTTATAATCAAAATTTAAAATGTGTGAAGCTATTAGGACAAAACAATCAGCAAATTTTAAATCCCTTCTGTTACTGGAAAATAGCTACAAGTCCTACTAGTAACAGATCATAACGCTTTAAATACTTGCTATTGTATTTACAGCTGAACACCTGTAGTATTGGGTTGCAAGATGGAAAGCGTTGTTGCAAGAAAGTTGGACTTGTACTTTGCCACAGCCACGAACTAAACAGATATAAGAATTATTTTATTTTATTTTGTTTTGTGAGTTTTGGCAACAGGTATTAATCTTCAGGATTCCAAGTTATTGTAGTATGTAAACAGACACTTCAAAACTGTTTGCTATACACAGTAGCTACTTGAATTTTCTTGTCTGCTGTTTTCACTTTGTAACTGTCTGGCTTGCTGCTGTTTCATCTTTATCTGAATATTTGCATGTTTTCAGTATATACTACATTGGAGCAACAGTTTACAAGGACAGAAAGCTTTTGCTATCCTTGTAATATCGCAGAACTTGTTATAAAATATAGTGGGTTTACTTGTTAAGGCAAATTGGCCCTCCTTCTCTATCTCATGCTTTCAGATATTTCTCAGTTCTCAGGACACTTTTTGCCAAATTGCAAATAAATATAGCATGACCATTTGTACAGATTTTCTTAAATATTTGACTGAAATACTCTGCTTGTTAATCTGGTAGCTTTCTCACTTGTTATGAATTTTCCTAGTTCAAGGACTTGTTAGATGTTAATGGCATAGCTCCAGTGTAATCAGTAGTATTATAATGATGCATACCAGCTGGGGAATGGATCTCATGAATTAAACTATTTGTATTCAGACATTCAAAGTAACCTGCAAAAGAACTCTTAAAGCCAATTGGTTTGGTTTGGTTTGGTTTGGTTTTTTTTTTTCTTTTTTAAAAATTCATTCAAGGACAGTTAAATATATGAAAAAAATGAGTCAGAAAAAATAACAAAATATGATTAAAATTTGTTTAGAATAATAAAAACCAGAATGTTTTTGAAAAAATGGCCAAAAATAGGTGTGATCTAGGTATCTTCCCTCCTTTTTTGTCTGATGCTAATTCTGAAAATTGTGCTGCAATTTCCATGTTGCAGCATCTGCAATCTGTATCTATGTTGACATAACCACAAAAAGAAAAATACGGTCATGCATGTGATTTTTTAGTTCATATGGAATTCTAAGCTTTATTGTGTAGTATAATTGAGATTAAGTTGTCAGTTATATGCCACAATTTATAATAAAATCATGTGAGAATTGACTTACACATACACAAAAATCTTGCATGATGTTCCAGATGACTTCAATTGCCATTTAAAAAGTAGACTGATCCTGATGATGAGTGTAACCTGTAGGAAAAGCCAGGATAAAGAATTCTGGGTTTTTTCCATTTTTCTTTCATCCTTATGCAGTGATATATATGTTAAAATATGTTACTAATAAAACAGACTTAAAAACACCTTTCAGATCTCAGTGTTTCTCAAAGACTAGATATTTAAATGAGTCTCTATAGTCCAGATAAATTAACAGTAATTACATCGCTCAAACAAAACTGAGTCTTTGGATTCACTGAGTAGGTGGTAACAGTAGATGACTTAAACCCAAGACTGAATCCTTTAAAGAATTGCCTCTCTACAGAAAGACATTAAAAAAAGCAGCAAATAGCCCTTATCATTTTGAAAATGAAACCTGAGAAAGTTGAGAGGTTACGTTCAGTACTCTCTGTGAAAGATGTTCTGTTCTCTGGCAATTTTAGTTATAATATTGTGTAGAATAACCAGATGTTTTTCTAGATATTGGCATTAAATTAAAAAAAAAAAAAGAAAGGAAAAGAGTTTTGGCTTCTAACTTCTTAATAAATCCAGCAAAGGAACAAAAGCCAAGTATTTTGTTCAATTGTTTGTTTCTACACAAATGCTATTCTCTTCCTTAACTTGATTTTGTAATGTACTTAGTTTGAAGGGATTTGAATTTTTTTCATTAACGTTGATGCTATTGTGCTGAGTGAAACCATAACCGTGTCCAGATGAGCCGTGTTGAGAAAGATGGGCTGTTTCTTTGTGCTAATACTGAAGAGATTTTGAATAAAACAGTACAAGTCTGAAATTTAGGAGAATGCTTGTTTCCTACTTGTTCTAGCCATTGTACTCTTCAATATACAGGCTCTGTACCTCAGTTAATCCATGAATTATGAAACCTATGTGCCCATATATTGTTTATGGAAGTGTTATGTGACCTCTGAACAGTGGGTGCTAGTGATGTTAGGATATGAAGCATGAAAATACGATAAATGAAAATGCATTTGAATGACAGGATGATTACCTAAGTTGGAGGAATTAATAAAAGTAAGGCTCTAAAAAATTGTCAGTATATGAATGTCCTGCAGAAGTAACCAAAATTCAACAACACAAACAAAGCATAACTGAGCTTCACTTAAAAATAAAAACAGGGGAACAAAGCATTAAAGGAATAATTACTCCATGTGACTCTTCATTTTGTCATGTCTTTTCTCAAATATAAAAATTGCCGGTTGTATATTTTTTCTGTGCTACTCTTTCTCTTTTTACCTTGCCTGATGCTGTCTCAGGTGTTTTGGTTTTTTTTTTTGTGCACTACCTTCATATGCCTCACAGCTGTGTCTTTGGATTTTTTTTGTGTTTTCTGTAAATGATCTTTATATGTACAAAGGCTCTAAAAAGCTTTTGTTTAACTTCTGTACTAATCTCCTGCAGGGAAAGCAAAAGAGAGCGAGCTGTTAAAAAAAAACAAAAACAAAACCAACAGGAACCACCCCACACACCACCAACAAACAACACCCCGCTCCCCAAACCCTAAATAAAAAGAAATCTAGCTTTTGAATCTTCACGAACCACCAGAAAACAGCATACAAAAGGTTTTTAAAACTGTAATTATAAGGACTTTCCTCCAGGTGGTCTGCTACTATTGATTTAAAGCATATCACCTCAGTAGGATGGGTTAGTATGTGGTCAGTTATATCTTCTCTGCTGCAAAATCTATGTGGGGATCTGCTGACTGAGCAATTGTGGCTGATGGAAGACTTTTCTCTCTTGAGGGAAGATTAGTTTCTGACCTGTGTTCCAGGACTGTGCTGACACAGAGTGTGTTCTACTCCAAACCATCGCCTGTTTCCAGAAAAATGGAGCCTATGTACAGGCTTGGGCTGGGACTGGCTCTCCCATCACCTCTCCACATGACAAACAATCAAGCTTTATTGAAATGGATTCCCTGGTAGGAAATTTGGGTGTTAATACCAGTGGTGCAATATGAGGAGCTGGACAGCTAAACCGTCAGTAGGCCCTTCTAAGCTCTAGGAAATAGATGTTCTGCAAACATTTTATTAACCTAGATTGAATTTTCTTTATCCCTTACTTTGCCTGAGCGTGTGACATAATGGCTTATGCGAAGAAAGTACTAGGATGAAGTCCAAGTTTGGCTGAAACTAAAACAAGTCAGTAATTAGTTGTACTCACATTCCCATATGGCTCTGTGCTTGCTTGCTTGCCCTGTTTATGAGCTAAACTGATAGACAGAAATCATTGAGTCAAGGACGGGAAGACAGCACGCAAAATGACAAACTCAGATGGTACTTATAAAGATGTGAGCAGCAGACAATGAAAACATCCATTAACTAGGAAATGATAAGTTCAAAGGCAACGGAAACAACACTTATCTCTTCAGACTTTTTTTTTCCCCACAAAAAAAGTGCTATATTCCATGGAACTTTGGTTTTACATGAATTGAGTACTTCTGGAAATTATTTTCTTAATCAAAATTCACAAGTCAAATCCATCAGTCAGTAGTGATCATGTCCTGTAAGTTGAAAATATTTTTATGGATATATTTTTTTGTAGTCAGTGCTGAGGGAATTCTATTGCTCAGTGATTGAGAAATATCGAGATTAAGCAACATTTTGCCCATTTATACTAGATAAATGTTGAATATCTAGAACATACCCAAACCCTCTTGCCAGCCAGTGAGTAACATTTAGCTCTACATAAAAATAACTAAGAATTCTGGAAAACACAGCATAAGCTTGATGGTTTGTATCTGAAACTAAATAAGCTGTAACTGTCTGTCAGAAAAATGCTTGCAGTAAGCTCCAGATATTAACAGGGATTCTTTATCACTTTCCTGATCAGCAGGTTTGGGGTTGGATTTCTTGGTATTTTCTGTTTGTTAATTTTATAAAAGCCCTTTCTGCTTCATGCTATAGTTCTGAAGTGTACCATTTTATGCAGTCCAGATGCATGAAAAAATACAGCAACCAGGTTAGAAGATGAGAGTAAATTCTGACTTTATAAAGTGAAAATCCTGCTAAGTATCAAGCCCTATTCATCTTATTTCAGGCAACTTGCTTAAGATGCTTAAGGCAACATTTGTTTTTAATTTGAAATATACGTAGAAGAATGTCTCTTGTAACTGAAAACATTACACATTTATAAAAACTAGAATAGGTAAGTTTCTCTTTCGTATTTAATACTTCAGCATGATAATGCATAATATACATTACACTTGCCTGATTTGGGGAATTTCTTAAATCTTAAAGAACATATTGGATCACTTTGGTTACCTCAGCAGAGGGAAGTATTTTTCACATGTTTGTGTTGAGTTAAAATGGACTAAAGGAAAAAAAAAAGATTAAATCCCTTATCTTTCATGCTGCATATGATGTAATTGTTTTAGCTTACCATGTTGCATTATGAGTGCATGTTATTCTTGTCTATGAAAATGTTTGCTTCAAGAAGATGATGCTACTGAAATGCAGTCCAGGGTCTATAAACTGGAATGCAAAAACTATTAAAGTTTCTGCTGTGGTTTCTTTATTTCATTCAAAAGATAAAATGATCTTGAAATCATAGCTAAAAGAAGGACTTTTAGTCTTAATTATGTTATAGGGTTAGATCTAAAAGGAGTAATCAAAAAGCCTGTGCCCATAGATGAGTTAAAATTGTGTGGATAGTAAGGAGAACTACGATGAAAAAGTGACTAAATAAGTCCAATAGCGGTGGCTCGTTTAGTTATATGTTCTATAATAAAAGCATAATGCTCCCCAAACTGTGAAATGGGAGTAGGACCTGATACTGTGTAAGACATTCACAGCAGGCAGCCTTGCTTAATACGGATGGCATTTTCTTTTTTAGTAAGCTCCTAAAGTATTGTTCACTTGCTAACGATTATTTTGCATTGCGTCATTCTCATTTTTCTATACCTGTATGTAGAAAACCAGAAGATTAATAGTTGATATGGGCAAGCAAATACAACTTGTTTTGCAGGAGTAAGAATTTCCATTTTCTTATCTGTAAGATTTAGGTAAGGCCTTCTGCAGCTGGTAAATCCTCCTTTCATTCAGTCTGTGGCACCTGATGTTTATTTGATGTCTATTTTGAAACTTTGCTGCAGAGATATTATATGAAAGGCAGTAGGATTAACATTAAGTATGTGCTTGGGTGCATGGAACCTTTGCAAGTGGAGAAGAGCTGAAAATGATGCCAGCACTCAAGGTCTTGTGAGATAAGGAGGATGGTGGACTTGTTGACAGTTACAGCAAAACAGGAGGGAAGGAACTGGGAGGAGAGAAGAGGAGCTGGTTTTGACATGCTGATTTTCATTTGGCAAGAGGACATCTGGAGAAGATTCTGTAGAAGCAGTTTAAATTACAAGTGTGAACAAAAGGGAAGTGAGTGAGGAGGAAAGAAATCTGGGAATCATTGACACAGAGATTGTAATTCAAATCCTTGAGAATAGCTAAGGTTGCCCAAGGACAGCCTAGTTATGCTATGTGCATGCTACAGTGCCTATTCCATCTTAAAAATATAAATCTTATCACTTAGATAATAAACTTGTGAAAATTGAAATAAGAATAATCTTGAAACATGGATATCTATGTTCAAACTTTTTTACAGTACTTATTTCTAGTAAAATTATGAATAATTGTAGAAATTCATAATTTGAAGATATCCTCTCCTCGGACCATAACATGTCTTCAGAATTACAATGGTAAAAAATCAAGGTTACTTCGTTGTGTAAAATTTCCCTGAACACACAATGGGCAACATGATAAAACATTTCTGGTTTTGGCAAGGAAGCATAAAATAATTCTCTTGCAATAATGGTTGATTTATGCACTGCATTTTCCTTAAAAAAAAAAAAAAAAGGCAAACCAATAATCCCCCATATGCAAGTTACTTTTTAAATATGGGGAAATTTTGTTACCATGATTGTCTGAGAAATGCATCTAATTCTGAGTTTCACACGCCTGGAAGTTACTGTTCACGCCCAGTGATAAAAGCCATGCAGAATACTGTCATAACTGGGTGTACTGCAGTTCATCTCCTGCTGACGTGTCTGCCTTTTGGATTCAGAAAACATCAGCTGTTCAGAACACTGCAGTTAATAATAAATGGAGAAAAATATCAAGAGTTAGTTTCTTCAGACACTCAGGCTTGTGATAAGAGTCAGGTTATCTGCTTCTGGTTAGAACTTAGCTCATCTCTTTTTCACAGAATTAAAAAAAAGGTCATATAGCTACTCTTTCTTGTGTAAATTATTTACTGATACATAGCATGTCATTTTTTTCTCTTCTGTCTAATCCTAGCTGTTTTTTTAGTTGTTTTATCAACCAGAATTTGTATACTTTGTTATTTGTCCTCTTTTTTTAGGAAAGGTACACAGCCTGGTGTTCATAGTGTATCTCACCTGGAGCATGGTTAATTTTCAGTAAACACAGGCCTTGCTTTAGAAACATAATGATTTTCTTAGTCTGTAACTGTTGTTGAGTATGGTCTACCATTTCAGGTTTGGTTGGTTTTTTTTTGCTTGAACTTCACTGTGCTGAAGAGTGGTCTGATCAGGAAAATGAATGCATTGTTTTTAATTAACGGTATTCAGAATATGTAGTGTTATGAAATCAGTGGTAGAACCGATTCAGAGAGTGTTCTGTTCTGACTGAATAGTCCAGTTTACACTGAAATTAATGCAATTTCATGGAGAAATAACATCTGAAAGTTGGATTTCAGGAAAAGACATGAACTATGTTCACAGAATCATTATGTGGTTGCCATCCTTTGGCATAAATGTGAATGGATATTCAGACTTCTCTGCTAGTATTCAAAATCCTTAGCTGTATTATAGGTTGTTAACTGAAGGTCTTCCTTATTCTGAGAAGTGATCTCAAGCTGCAAGATGTAAATCAGAGAAAAAAAAAAAATCCCCAAAGCTCTGGCATTCAAATTCAGACCTGCATCCCAGCTTCCCCCAACTGTTGAAGGTCAACTTTTGTCTCTTGTTGGTTCAATTCTTGTATCTCCTTTCTGAGTCTGGCAGAGGAATTGAAAGGAATGTTGGCTCAGAACTGCAGGCTTATAAATAGAATCCACTCGTCTATTTATGTTCCTTCATAAAAGGTAGTTGTTGGTGGCTTCGTTAAACAACTACTTGCATCCCCCATAAAATGGATTAACTTTCTCTTTCAGTGTAAAGATTAAATTGAATAACTGAAATCTGAAGTGAGATTTACCTGACTGAAGAAAATGTAATACCTGTTACTTTGGAAGAACTATAAGAAAACAAACTGTGGAGCACTATACTGTTGTTCTTGAATGGCAGAGGATGTGGTTACAATGTAAAAAGCACATAAGAGAGCAACCTACTTTGTTCTTTATTATTTTTACTGAATAATTGGGAAGGCCTTATAGTACTCAATGAATCCTTAAATAGAAATTCTCATGACTTAGAAACTTCTTGGATGTTAGTATGTACACATGTACCTTCAATTGTTGTTTCAGAGATTTTCATGATGATGGCGGGCATGTAGAACCCCATAATTACCACCCAGGTGGTAGATGTCTGTATCTGGTGCAGTTTCTGTGTAAACTGCCCTTTTAATAGCAGTTTAGTAGTTCTTTTTGGCTAGAGTATTTGTATGTACTGTTCCTAGTGTTTACAGAGAGCATTGTACTATAGTATTGAAGACTTTATTCCAAGGATTTGTAGGCAGTAATGATTGTGTGAAGACTTAATGATGAGACAGAAAACAAATGTGTTCTAATACCACCCAGTTCTTTTCTAGGATAGCTCTGAGCATCCTTTACTACTTAGACTGCATAGGCACCACTCTGTCTGGTTTTGCATTATCCAGTATCTAAGTGTACAACAGGCGACAGCCACCACCTTCTCTGTAAAGTGCAGTTCATTATTCTTGTTGGCTTGGCAGTTGCTGTTTCTGGCAGCAAAATAGTCCTACTTCTTTCTCTTAAACCTGAGGGAGTGGGAGAGCATGCTGGACAAATCTGTCTACAACAATAATACTCTGTCTCTGAGTCTGAGTTCCTTTTTAGTTTGAATCTGTTTTGAATTTCCCACCGAGATAAGTCAAATCTGGGCCCGAGTATCCCCAAACAGTTTGGTTTGATTGCTTGTCTATGAAGAAAAGACAAATGGTGTAATGCCATAAAATTGTGTTTCTGATATCCTTCAGTTTGCACGTTTTTTCTTTCATTTTCTTCTATCTAATAATTTTATTAAAATTTCTTTGAGGTACAGCATGTTTTAAGGTTTCTGTAGTTTACCGTTTATGAGATCCTAGCAGATCAGAAGATTGGCAACCAAAATTCATATGGAATTTCCATTCAGATTCTTTTAACACACAAAAAACTAATAAAGTATGGTAGGACAGAAATAAAACAGTACTACTCTGTATGAAGTAACTGATGCTAATATGATTTTTTTTTTTAATTGAATCCTTAGTTACTTAGAACTGCACAAAATAGCTCCTTTATTTCATCCTGGGGTTTTGTTCCTGCTGAGATAAACTTGTTCCTTTTCTGGCCCTAGCATTAGTCATTAGATTAGAACAGGATCTGTGTTAGGCAGGAGACAAAGGAAAAATCTGCAATTGAATTAATCCCAGAGCTCTCCTCACGAGAGCAAAAAGGCAAAATTTCGCTTCATTGCTTATGGCATAAAAAGGACACAAATCTTGTCTGCAGATGTTTTTTCAGTATTCAGGGCCACACCTGGTGCAAGAGTTACACTATATATTGCTATGAAGCTCCTGCTAAGAGGGGGGGGAAAAAGCAATTCACTGGAGCAAAGAAAGAGCCTGCATTTTGGGAAACTGTATGTAGCTGTAGCCATGTTTCACAAGTGCCCTAGCATTGCTAACGGACTTGGAGTACTGTGCCACCCATATAGAAGAATATGTGTATTCTTCTCTCTGCAGGAATACAAATTCCGCAGTTCCGCAATAGAGTCCTTTTGTGTGTCTTTATTGTGATGTGAAAAATTAAGGAGGAGAAAAAATAGCTGGATTATTGGTGTAATTTTAGTATTAACTATGTGGGAGGAGCAATTTTGTCATGAAACATAACCATAAACTCACAAAAATGTCTTCATGTTGTGGTCATTTTTTGGTTCTCCATTGTTTACATATTAATAATGAACCAGTAGATTGTGAAACTTAATTTAAACGCAGTTTATGTTTGGTTGCTGTTGAAAGAATTCCTGTGGAACTAGCTGTTCTCAAGGAGCTGTGTGTTTAGGCTAAGGGGACTGAAAATCAGAAGTGTTGACCTCTGCTCCTGGTTCTTCTGCTAACTTAATGTGTGGCCTTGTCTGAGACCTAACCTCTGCATCTCAGCCTCAAGTTCTTTAGAATGAGCATAAAAATTAGATTTCCTCTGGGCTGTTTTTGGTTTGAGAGTGCAATCTGAGACTGGAATGAAAAAGTACTGCTAAATGCAAAGTGACTTTATTGATAAATACACTGAATTTGCCAATACTTTTGTGATTTTAAAAAATCTCACGACATTAATAACTGAACTGAGCTCACCTGTTAATTGCCCACAGCATATAAAACTGTGTAGTCAAATAGTCACTTTGATGCTGAGCATGACTGGACTATATGAAAGCTTTGGAGAAGTGCTGCTGCTGACACCCTGAAGTTTATTGATGAGCTGGAAGTCTACTATTCCATCTTTATTATCTGTTGCTGTTTCAAGAAGAACATTTCTGTATAAATTTAAGGAAGTTACTTGCTTTATTTTGCTTCATTTAGGGTAACCATATCAGGTTAAAAGTGACAACACTGAAGGGCTGTGTGTCCTTCGTCCCCTCATGTCCCTCAGGGCCGCTTGTGAGCTTGAATGCAGAGACCTCTGTATGGTATAATGCTGTGCAGCATTGAGGTTCTCCCTTAACGCAGCATGTGCTGTAACACTAACTTCTATCACGAAGCCAAATCAGCATAGCACTGAACCTGGGACAACTGAAGAGAACTAGTTAGCTTTATTGCTCTTGGATTTGGATTAGTTCATCTGACGTTAAATCAAAGCATGCGTATGTCCAAAATAGTCTCTGTTTACTGTGGGCATAGAGGGTTGTCTGCACAGCAGTGTCAGTCTCTGTACTTTGAAAAGGCAAAGCATTAAGATTAGGAGCACAAAATTCTATTCTCGACCAGCATAAGTTTAAAAAGAAAAAAGAAAATATGTATATTTAAAACAACTATTTGAGAGGTAAAACATGCAGCTAAACTTTCAAGCTAAATTCAGAACTGGTGTGTCTGGCTGAATGTGATTAAAGGAGGAAATCTAGTTTTGATGCAGAGATTTTATTTCTCTGAGCAGACATTTAAAACAGGAAGATGTGTAGAAATAGATGCAAAATGTCCGTGCTGTAGCCTGGCAAGTGGCAATACCATATGTAATGTATTATAAGATGAATGGCATGTTGAGAAATGATTCAAGCTGGCTGATTTACAGAGCTCTAATTCTGCAGCAATGTCCTGGAGAATACCAACTGAAACAGCAAGTCCCCTCTTAAAACACCATAGACCTGTAAGCATGTATGTGTGTACATATTTCATTGTCATATTACAATAGCAATAATGATTGAGGTTCAAGATATTTCCTGGGACTTAGAGATCAGCTGGGATTCAGAGTCTGAAGCTCAGCCAGGTGCCATCAGCTCTCACCAGCCAGTCATTAATCCCCAGGAAATGCCTTGCACTTCAATCTGTACTCCTTATCTGAAAGTTCTCTTACTAGGATTTCAAATGTGTCTTAAGAGCTTGTGAATAATTAATTTTCCATAGGATCTAATGGCTTCAATCAAATATAGTATTTTCCCCCTGTGTCCTTAGCACTTAATGAGCTTCCAGTTATATATGGTTTGTGAAGTTGAGGGGCTGCGTTAACTCCAAAGGGTTTGGCCCCACACTGAGGTTTTCAGTAGTATTTTTGCAACATCAGGCAGTGAGCTTGTTAGGAGTTCAGCTGATTTTCATGATGGATGTCTTATCTATCTCCTTTCAAAGTCTGTTCTTCCTGTATTTATAGCATTTCAATGCAAGAGCTGTTAGCTGTTACACTGAATGCGTTTGGAGGAACAGCATTTTTGTGTGCTGTTTTTAGTGTTCACATACCAAACTTTTCTGTGGAATACCGGGAGTGGGTTAATAGGGAAAGGCACAGGAAATGTTAGAGGAAGGTGCATCCGGGGAGTGTATTTGCCCATCCCTTTTAGGAAGTGACAATCTAGTTCTATGTCATGTCAGTCAGCTTAAATCCACTTGATGCAGCCAGTTTCCTCCAATTCATGGTTGTGCAAGTAGAGCACTGATAGGCGTTTCTTTTCTAAGTTTCAAAGTCCCCTTCTAGGAAAAAAAAATGCTATAATTCCACCATTTCCTGCAATTGTTCTACCTTAAGCTGAAGAAGATATGTGTACAGCTGGGAAAAGACAGGATCCTGGAACTCTTAATTGCCTTTGTTACCTGATTTGTTGCCAGAGGGAGGGGGGATGTGATAAGCTGTGACATCTTCATTGATAATGGAATTTTACAGCAGCATATTAAACTGGACAGCCAAGAATCTGAATATATCTTTCCATCCATAGAAGTGCAGAAAGCAGAATCTTACTGCCATTCTCCTGCAAACCCATTCTGTAACGTTTACTTTGACGGCCACATGGTAAGATTTAAATTTACTATAGCTGCCACCTTGTCAAGATGCCCAGCCATTCCTTATCCCAGTTCTGCTTAGCAGCTTGAAAACACTGCTGAACTGTTATGCAGTTGGTAGCCTGTGTGTTTGTCCAAAACATACTGTAAGAGAAATATCTGCTATCATATTGCACAGAATAAAATACAACTCAAATCCTTTCAGCCGCATACCATTGAAAATAGCAAACAAAGAACAATTCTGTTTTGCTATGGAGAATGTACCTCCAGGTAACTAAACTGCTAGTGTAAAGTACAGTTTAGAACTGAATGTGCGTATTTTTAGGGCTTAGAGTTATCCGATAGTTTTAATGCAAAGACATAAACCCAGATTCTGGATGGCAGTGAAAATTTAGTCCAGAGTTCACAGATCAGAGTTTTTGCAAAAAACCAAAAGATCTACAGTCGGAAGCAGGTGAGAAACAAAGAGAAAAATCCACCCTTCTATCTGTGCAGACAGGGAAAAATCAGGCCTTACTTAGAGTTCCAGAGGTAAGAGGGCTGTCTAAGCCAGACGTCTAATGTGTCTCAAGCCTGGTTTGGGTAAATGTTCAGAAGTTCTGATTTTTTCCAAAATTTAAATCGGTGTAGAGTCTATGTAAGGAAATAGCTCAAAAATATTAATGAAAGGCTGATATTTCTTACTAGCTTCTTAGCAGTGATTAAGTACAAATGTTTTCATGTGTTTGAATGCCAGTGTCTTTAGAAATGGTTTAAACTAAACCACGAAATAACTTGTTTACCTCTCAGTAAGTGATCTTGTGGGAAGTTAGTAGAGAATAGCAATTAGGCTTAAGATTGACATTTCAGCTTGTTTTTGCATTTCCCTCGGTAGACAAGCCCTTATATGAGATTGTTTTGATGTGCTGGAATCAAGGTATGGATCTTGTTAGGTTTTGCAAACTGTCAAGTCCATGACATTGTTGTTGTTATTTTTCTATCCAATGTCTTTGAAATATAGTCAAATCAGCGCTAATGCACAGTGGCAGTATTCCAGGTTTCCTATTTCAGATCTCGGTTGAAATTAGGGAGGGTAGTGATATGTTACATGTAGCCGAAGCTGCCAGATTAAAAATAAGGAAAATAATTCTAGCTATTGCTAAGAATTTAGGTATCCTTACTTTTAACAGTAATCATTAGTATATCCTAGCTAGTTTATTTGTATAGTTTTTTGGTTGTGGTTTTGTTTTGTTTTGCTTTATTTTTTTCCCTTTATAAAGCTTAGAGATAAATAAGAATTGCTTTGGAGATATTTGGCATTTTCATCACTTAATTTTCCTTTAGAAAGCGTACCAGTTGTGTGCTTCATCTAATCAACTTTTAAAATATATTTCTGGCTACTGATTTTTGTATATTTGTTTTATAGTTCAAAACTGTGGTTTACCTGTGGAAAAATAATTTGTTACTTTGGGAAGTACAAAGGGAAAATGCTCTCTGTTCTTATCTGGATGAGCCAGTAGGGAGCAGTGTCTTTCTTGGCGTTAATATTTATATTCTCAGTTTTTGCTGGCTGCACTGTAGCTCACTTTTTCTCTGTCAGACTGTAAACACTTAAAAGCAGACATCCTCATAAACAAATTGCCATTATGAGAAGCGAATTCCATAATGGCACAACAGCAGAACAAATGGAGATTCAAAACAAAATTTTTTTGAAAAGTTGACATGACATTACTTTTTGGTAGTAAGTTTACTCCCTACCTATCTATCTGGAGGAAGCGATAATTTTATTACTTTAGCTATAAAGTGTGTAGTTAGGTGAAATCTAGCATGCAGATAACCTAATGGGAACCCTTGATTAAAATAGTCACTCACAAGTGTAAATGCCTTCATGAATGAAGCATAAATGAAAAGCAGCTGCTGTTAGTTTCTGTGAAATCTTAGGCAGGGTTCCCTATTTATAGATTTAATCCCAGTAGAAGTAGGACAGTGGGGATAAGAAGTTAATTTAGAAGGATAATTTTCCAACAAAATAAGTTCATATTTTGACTTGAGTTTGGTTTTGTTCTTTTTCTCTGAGTGGGTTCATTCTTTCATCAATATTAACAGAATCAAAATTTGAAATTATGTCTTCTCACCCCAAAATATTACATCAAATTATTACTTTAAAAGTAACAATACTATAAAAGAACTGAAGTTAGTAATAAGAAGAAATAATAATAAAGAAACCTAAAATACTCACTCCCTGTTTACTTACTTTTTGTCTCTGACACCACTTCTGTATATGCTGCCTTATCTTTTTCAATGCTAGGTAATTGTAGCACATAAGTGAGAGAATATTTATTTTTGCTTGAAAAAAGAAGTGCTTGATAAAACCAGATGGGGAAAATGTAGGAACATTTAATTCAATTTTGTATGGAAAATAATTATTTTTTAGGATTAAAGCAGTTGTTTTTGAAGTACATGAAGTTATTTTTACTAGTTTGGGGTTCAAATTTAGATATTTAGATTGCACTTTTTATTTAGTTTGTATTTATATACTAGGCTTTACAGATGAGCATGGAAGGGTTTTCCCTCTCTTCTCTAGACTTGTGGTACTTCATTTAGTACTCCTGCATCCATTTGTTTCTCTCTTCCTATGTACTCTTCTGTTTGCTTCTTTCATTTACTCTTGATCACTTTATTGACTGCTCTCCTATATTCCTCTTGGCTTTCACCTCCCTTTACTTGTTTGTTGTCTCTCTCATCTCTTTTTGTATTCCTATTTTCACTTTACCAGTAATTTTTTTTTGCCTGTCCTTTTTTTCTCCACCTCTGCAATCAATGCTACACCTCCTGCTGCCTTATTTTCATGACAACTTTCAAATTACATGTTTGATTACTCCTTTCTGTGAGGAATTCACAGGAGGGAACAAAGGCAATTCTTTTACCTCTCTAAGAACTGCAGGTAACTACCCCAAGGGTGGAAGAATTTTGTTTGGCTTCTTTCTGTTCAAGGAGGTGGCAAATAGCAGAAGTAGGAAAAGAGATGCTAGTGGCAAATTCTGAGAATTTGTAGGAAAGGGAATCTTCTAGTGCTATTTTCATTTTACTTTTGTGCTTCCACCTCTATCTTTTCCTGCCTTATTACAAGCAGTATTGCTATGCTGAGTGAGATCACTCTGCCTGCAAAGTAGCAGATAGGGAGGAGCCCAGCAGGCATTAGCGCTGTTTCAGGCCACATTAAGTTCTGATAAGATATTCTCCTGAATATCCACTTGATCAGCTGCAATGCAGAACAATTGGCATGTGGATCAACCCACCTCCTTGATTCCAGAATAAATACTAAAGGAAGATCTTGGTGAATCCTTCCAGATGAATTTTAGCTGGTTCCCAGGGAGGTGGGGAAAAGCTGTGAAACTATGGCTTCTTCACTTGGATACTTTTTCTAAGAGAAATGTTGGATGTCAGTTCCATAAAAGCAGAAGGACCATTATGTCAAGACTCTATAGCGGGGTTGTTAAATGGTTTGCCTCAGCTTGGAGCTTCTTGGTCATGTGTGTGTAGCTTTATTTTTATTTAATAGAGTCTTAAGAAAACAATGCCTTCAGTCTCCTAAAACCATGTAGGCCTAGTCTTAAGTCAAATCTTTAATTACCTTCCTATCTTTTGATTGTTGACCCTGCCTTGTAATAGCAAAACAGAGCCTCTATTTTGGATTCGATAGTGCTAGTTAGATCATGGCCTTGCTGCTGAAAAACTGTTTCTTCTGCTTTTTCAAACCTAAGTAATCCTTAGAAATGTAGGTTAAGAAAGGCAGCATCTTTTTCACATTAATCAGTTTGCAGATGTCAAAATATAAAGCAAACTTTTCATGTGAAGAATGTCCAAACTTGCTATTTTGTGTTTTCATTCAAATAAAAGCCTAGGCTTTGTCCTCTGATTTGCAAGAATACAGTTCCACAGATTATCAGCAGAATTAAATCTTGAAATATTTAGGTATGATGTTGTTTCCTTTTTTGCAATTTGGTATTTTAACATTATGACTGATCGTTTTCTTGGTATCAAATAACTGACGACTACCATTTGACCTAAAAGATACTCTCCCATATTGGCAGCATGCTTGGCAATTGTATTGCTTGTATATTAAGTTAAATAGTAGCTCCACATTTAGCTCCACAGGTTTAACTACACATCAAATTCATCACAAAACTGCTTCCCAATTGCCTGGGGAAAAGGGGGATAACTAGTACGTTAATTAGAAATCTAGAGCTGACTTGGTGATAGGATTAGGAATTTGGATAATGCAAATATCAGAGTAACTCTGAAGGAGTGAGTATGTGTGGAGGCAATTAGCTACACTAAGAGGTTCTTACTAAGGTAAGATGTGGCAGAAGGAGAAGCTTGCAAATAATGGTGATAACAGGTGAGCCAAGAGAGCTGTTGAGATGGTAAATATTGGAGGATTTGAATAAGTGATTACGTGTAGGACAAACGGGTATAGTTTTCACTTGACAGAGCAGAAGTAGGTCTCTGTGTAACCTCAGGGGGAGACGGTTGTGAAGTGATCATAGTAGAAGAATAAAGGATGAAGTAGGTTGGAAAGGGATCACCGGAGTGAGTAGGGTGTAAGGTCCTAGTATAAATAAAACCAGATTGCATACATTGTACTAAATAGTTTATAGCCTGAAACTTTCATGTTTGCGAATATACAGTCCATATCATTGCCAGCAACATTCTGGAATCATTCCATTATACTGCATAAAATTATGCCTCAAGGTCCTTTCTTGATTGTCTGGAGACAATCAAAAGATAAATTTTTTTCATAGTGTAAATGAAAATGGCCCCTGATAAGTTCATGTAGCTGCCTCTGCTTATCTCAGCCTGATTTTTACCCACAGACTACACCGAGACCTTTGAAATTTCAGTAGAGCTCCTGTGGAGAAAAATTAACAGAAACACCTTACAATAGCAGGAAGGCATTATAAGATTCCTATTAGCAAACACAGTTGCATTATTATTATTATTGCCTTGAAAGATAATTTAAACAGAAATAAGTGCCAGATGTCCCCCAAAAGAACTTAGTTTCTAAAATAAAAAAGCAGTTGCCATTTTCTGAAAAGATTTCACTGTTCATTGTGGTGTCTGAAATTGCATTTAACTGTAACGAAAGATATTATTTCCAAATATAAAGGAAATTAAGCTTATTTGAATGGTTGTCTGGGTTTCTATAGCATAATACCAGTCCCTTAAACTGAGAGGACAAAAATTAAAGTGCACAAGTAATTGTAAAATTAAAGTGTGTTTTTATGGTGTGTTATAAACTGTAAAAATCAGATGAAACACAACAGATGAACATATTTTAATTTCAAGTGGTTTAAATAAGTGTGAAATGTGTATGATATTCCCAATTTACTTCAATGAAAAATGTAATAAAAATCCATTGTAGGCCAGACAATTTGTTGATAGTCAGCAAAGAGAAATGTGTCTGTTCAGTTAAGGCAATGACAAGGAGTTGGTACTTTCTGATGGTTCCCTACCATTGGGAGTAATTGTAACCTTCGTTATGGTGCTATGGTTGTTTTCTGTAGTGAAGAGCTGTTTTCAAAAGGCCTGAAAAACTTGGTCCAAGGAATCTGTTGTCTGGTAAATATCTGGTATCTAACGTTTTGCAGCTGAGTACTTATCTGTATTACAAAATCAGAAGATTTCCATATCTTGATTAGCTGAGTATTTGCTCAGGCAAGGAGAATAAGCCCTGAGCTAATATTGTAGCAAAACTTTTTTGAAATATCTTTAGCTTTACACAGAAGCAGTAAAGGTCTTTGCCCTATCAGTCAAGTGCCTGTACAGGCAATGTCACTTAAATTTACCACTAGTCAGCCTCTTAAAGAAGCCTTGACTATTACTCTGTAAAGTAACCTACTTATCACTGTAGTGATAGAAGAACATAAAATAGAATCAGTTTTTCCTAAAGATAATAATATGATGTCCCAGGTGATACAAAACATGAGCATGTTCCTTCAAATTTTATTTAGCTACAAGAGAAAACAGACAAAACCAGTGATCCTTGCCTCTTGTGGCTTCATCAAAAAACCCCAAGTAATTTCAAAAGGAAAGGGGCACACAGGCCTTAATTTTAGCTGGCAGAGCTGATTGTGCTCAAACAGGAGGCCTGCTGGACCTCTGCAATTGTGTACAGGCACAAAGAGCTTTATAACTTGAGAGCTCCTTGAGTGAAAGTAAAAGGACATTTTGCTTGAGAAATACAAATGTTGAGGAGCTTTTTAACCCTGGCTAGTGAATAGTTAAAATCATGACTGGTTCATGTTTCATGACCTATTATATATTTTGTTATATTCCTGTAGTTCTTCTGTGGCAGAATGTTTGGTGGTGAATTTTTCAGCTGCTGAATTGTGACTATACATCTAAATAAAAAGTGTTCAAATCATTATTCAATGCTGTCTCTATGTCCTGATCTGTACTCAGAATTTAAAGATGGCACATGCACGGCCTATAGGACTGAAGGCTTTTTTTTCCAGTGTGATAACAATGCACATATGTAATTGGCAGGGACATTGTGGAATTAACGTGCAGTGATTCTTTGGCAAGAAGCAGAAATAGTGTTTAGCATCGGTTGCTCTTAGAGGACATTACTGATTGCTTACACATTGAATCCTGTTCTGCTGCTCCTAACTGGGAAGAGAGACTATAATTTAAAATCTCAGTGTTAAGATTGAAAAGAGGGGTGTTTGGACATGGAAGCAAGGCATAGGAAAAATCTGAAGTCTAGGAATGAGGAAAGATTAATTTTAATGAATGGAATGTGGTTTAATCTGACAGATGTGAGACAGAATAAAAGACCTTTAAAAAATGCCATTAAATCTGTTGGAACTGTTAACATGAGAAGTCACACACAGTTTCTGCTTGACTGTTATGTTAATCTGGTGTAATAATAGATCAGACTAGTTCAGAGTCAAAAGTGATGTGACAGTCCAGCATTCTCATTTGCAAAGACAGTGAAAGCAATACTGCACCCCTATTTTAGTTGAGCCATTACATTCCTGCGAAGGTTGTCTGATGTATCAGGTAGGTTTTCTTGTTGCTCCTTTGGTTTGGGGAGGAGGGAATGATGAGGCTGGGGAATTTTTTCAGTTTTGCACTGTGTTCAAGTGCAGGTTTGATGTCCAGCAGGGTTCTTCAAAGGACTGATTTCACTCCCATTGCTCAAAGCAGACAGCAGTTTCACCAGTAAAGCTTCAAGCTAATTTTGCAACATAACTGCAAACCATTGTGTTGACATCCCTAGCACATGAGAAAAAACTTCTATTTCATCGGAAATCCCACAGAGCTTAATAGTAAAATTTTAAAGCTCTTGTTAGATTTTTGTTTGCTTGTGGATGCACTGTAGAATTTAATACACAATGATATCACAACTTCAGGGCAGGGAAAAAATATATAGAGATGTTGACCGTAAAAATAAAAAACAGCCTTAGAGAAGTTTCTCCAGAATGCTATCAAATTACAAATAGGATTCATCTATATAGGTCTGTATACTTTCCTTATGCTTACAGAAACTTTTAAGATGAAGAGCACTGAATTGTGGAGACCTTAGAGCAGGCTTTCTGTGATTACATCAAGCCAAAGATTCATGACTGTTTAATGTATAGTGCTTGCAGAATATTATTTCAGTTATTTTTAAGAATTCAAATGAATTTTAGTTATATCTCTACATGTTGCTTAAAGGGAACACTTAGAATGTATTTAACGCAGAAGTCATCTTAGCGCTCTCACTCATTGATCCAAAATTGTCTAATTGATAGCCTGGAGTGTTAGTTCACTGTGAATTGCTGTACTCCCAAAGGCCTCCTTAGTAAACTAAGGCTTGAAGGTCTCATTTCTGCAGACAAAAGTCTTTCAATTTTACTGATGTAAAACTTCTGGGCTGCATATTCTCGTGGTAAAGACATTTCTGGGGACTGGACCCGCTTCTGTCATCAGAGAAATTAGTCCTCCGTATTAGAGGAAGCCCTTCCCTCAGTAGTTGCATTTTGCTCCTACAGATTTTGGTGTTTCCCATCCTTTACTTTGCCACTCAGGTTTTGCAGTCATATATTTCATAGCTACAAACCATGTGAGAACATTACTATTTTTTAAATGGGTTTGACAAATTGATTTAAGAATTTGATTTTATGGTGTCCGCTATTTTTTAGCTTACAAATGGAGACAAACAAAGCTTAAGTCTAGAAAAAAAAATGCATGCTGAGGTTTCTCTTTCCCTGTTACTCTACATCTCTTTCTCCCTTCATGTAGCTACTGAGAGTGGTATTATCTAAGCTAAATTACATGTTGGTACAAAGTAAAATAAATGTATGAATTAGCCATGAATAAATATAGGCTCTAAATTAGAAGGTTTCTAACCATCATCTAAATAACAGAGAAAAAAACTCCCAACTTGCTTTTAAGATGGACCATGAAAACTTTGTGAATAGCAATATATTCAGGATTGTTTACATGAGACAAGACTCAATGACCTGATGAATCTCTGTATAGTCCCCCTCCCTATCTTGCTAAATGCAGGACTTTAACTTTGAACTCTCATGCTACTTAGCAATAATATTAGATGAACTATGCAGATGGCTAGATTGTATCAATTTAAATCAATGGCATATTTTGATGTGTTGTCAGTGACTGGAAATGATCTTTTTTCAACTTTGTTTTCAGTCTGCATTTCTGCTCTTGTCTTTTTCATATTTGAATTCGATAGAAACTAACTCTCGAAGCGGCATGAATCTGACAGTTCAAAAATAGTTTCTGGAAAACCTAATTAAAGAATTGGCAAAATGTTGCTTGGTATCATTGTGAGTTCAGAGCCTGGTTAAATGAAATTTGAAGATTCTCAGCCTCCAGTATTGAAGTTGTTACGTTTATAGGAGACAAAGTCAAGGAGAAAGTGTGATAATTATCAAAGGGAAATATGAAAAACAGTGTTGAAGCATTAACTAATATAACACTAATTAGAACACTGAAGTCTTCCCTAGCTGAATATTATACTTATATACTACTTATATTTCTGAACTTTTAAGATGTTTATAATACAGCAAAAGATTATACTAGAGAACTGTTTTACATAAGAAGGTAAAGTCTTGCTCAGATTTGATAATTCTTTCATATCAGCTATCCTGGAAAATGTTGCAAACAGACTATTTCTTTATGTTGAGTATAATTGCCTTGAGTAACTCCCAGGTGCTTGGTAAGGTAGGGGGAAACTGGAGTGTTTGGCAAAGTAAACAGAAATGCACACAGGGCTAATCCAAAGCCCAAGATACCAATGAAAAGATTTCTACTGATTTAAATAAGCTGTAGGTCAGGCCAGTGCTGCAGAAGTCATCTTAGTAACGGGCTCCCCCCGCCCCGCCCCAGTACAAAGGGAGCTCTTTATATGTATGTCCAAACAGTGTGTTTGGAATGCTTCCAGCAGAGTTTGGCTTTGATTTGACATGAATTTCTTTCAGCTTGTTAAGCCATTACTATATGATTTAAATAAATGTTATTTTAATGGATGCTGATAAAAAGAGATGGACTTTATGACATGCAATTAAATTTGTGAGCCTGACTGCTTAAATACCTCAGTTTTGCCAGCACATAAATAATTTTTCATTAAGAAAAAAACACACAGCTTGTAAACATCTAAAAAGCCTAAGAGTACATTTTGGGGAATAAAAAATAATGTTCAGTTTAGAGTTTGAACTCTTTGTTGAGTGATTTCACATTAGTGTTTCTTACAGAAACCATTTGGGAAAGTTTATTAGTGAAACTTTTGAATGTTGTGTTTCAATTGCAATTTAGGCGTTCACAGAATTAATGGAATCAAACTATATAGTAGTTGTTCACATGAAGGAAGACGGTTACATTTTAAATACATAAATACAGAATTAAATAACAGTTCTGTTCTTACCAAAAGTTGAGGTAGTCACAGTAAATTGTAAAAAAAATATTTAGAAATTACCTTTTCCAAGTTTGGTGGGTTTTTCTTCTAAAGCCATTTAGAATTTTGACAGGGGCAAGAACTGGAACAAGATAAAGGCTTTCTACAGGGTGCAGCCTCAATTGAAGCGATTCCCCCAGTTTTCTGTGCAATCTATTGCAATGTTGAATTATTCTTTTGTTAAGGAATTTTTTTCTTATACCCGCAATGATTTCCTCTTGAAGTTACTTGTGTCCTTTTCCTCTTGTCATGTTATCATTTATCCTTGTGAAGAGTATCTCTGTCTTCTCTGTAACCACCTGTTAAATATTGCAAGGCTGATTAGATCCCCAAAACCTTCTTTTGTTTTGTCTGAGCAAAATCCAGTTCCTTGAGCCTTTCTTTATGCCTCAAGTTCTCCAAATGTCTGATCATCTTGGTGGCCCTCAATGGACTTCTTCATTTTGCCAATGTCTCTCTTGAAATGGGGAAACTCAAATGGGTCACAGTGTTCCAGGTGCAGCAAAGCGAAATCATGACACCTCGATCTGCTGACTATACTTTTACTAATGCAGCCCAGGTCGTCGTTTGCCTTCATTGTTGCAATGGGACAACTGCTGACTCATGTTCAGCTTATTGTCCACCAGTACTTCCAAAGCCACACTCTGGTTAGTGAGACTCCAGTCTATGTTGCTGCTGGGGTTTATTCTGTCCCACATGCAAGGCTTTACATCTTTGTTAAACCTCATGCATTTCATGTTAGTCCAGTCTTCCAGCCTGCTAAGCTCTCGCTTCCTAAGGTGGCTCTTGTCTCTGCTATATCTGCCTCTCCTTCTAGCTTGGTGTCGTCCCCAGACTTGGTGAGTGTGCATTCCATTCCATCACCTCAATAATTTATAAAGATTTTGAATACCACAAAAATGACCCCCGAGGAACTCCACTTGTAACCACCTGCTGCTTTGACTTTGAGACGTTAAGCACCACCCATATGCATGAGCCTTCCCTGATTGACGTCTCCAACAGTTTTCCACATGCACTTATTTTGGATATCTAGCCTGGGGGTGGCAATCTTCTGACCATAAAAAATGCACCTACTCTGTAGAGATTTACAGCATTTAAAAAGTCATAGACAGCTGTGACATGAAAGATTAATGTGCATAGGTATATATACCTATATATACTGATATACCTATCAGTTTAATTTCCGATACGTCCTCGATGAGAGGACTTAAATTTTTTTGAAGGGCAAAGGTGCCTAGGAAGGCTGGTCATACTTCAAGCACAAACTCTTAGAAGCACAGGAGAAGGCCATCCCCGTGTCCCGAAAAATGAGCCAATGGGGAAGAAGACCAGCCTGGCTAAACAGAGAGCTTTGGCTGGACCTCAGGAACAAAAGGAAAGTTTACATTCTTTGGAAAAGGGGGTTGGCAACTTATGAGGAATACCAAGATGTAGTGAAGCTATGCAGGGGGAAAATTAGAAGGCCCAAAGCCCAAGCAGAACTCAGCTTGGCCACTGCGGTTAAAGATAATAAGAAGAGGTGCTTTCAGTATATCAACAGAAAAAGGAAGACTAGGGAAAATGTAGGCCCACTGATGAATGAGATGGGTGCCCAAGTGGTGGAAGACATAGAGAAGGCAGAGTTACTGAATGCCTTCTTTCCTTGGGTCTTCACTGCTAAAGCTGTCCCTCATGAATCCCAGACCCTGGAGGCAAGGGGGAAGGTCTGGAGAGAGGAAGATTTTCCCTCAGTTGAGAGGATCGGGTTAGAGACCACTTGGCCAAGCTGGACATCCATAAGTCCAGGGGCCCTGATGGGATGCACCCGCGAGTGCTGAGAGAGCTGGCAGATGTTATTGCTAGACCACTCTCCATCATCTTTGGAAAGTCATGGGGAACAGGAGAGGTGCCTGAGGACTGGAAGAAGGTCAACATTGCTCCAATCTTCAACAAAGGCAAGAAGAAACTACAGGCCAGTTAGTGTCACCTCTGTCCCTGGGAAGGTAATGGAGCAACTTGTTTTGGAAGTCATCTCCAAACACGTTGAAGAACAGGAAGTTATTGGAAGTGGTCAACACGGATTTACCAAGGGTAAATCATGCTTGACCAATCTGATAGCCTTCTATGATGTTATAACTGGTTGGCTGGATGAGGGGAGAGCAGTAGATGTCATCTCCCTTGATTTCAGCAAGGCTTTTGACACTGTCTCCCATAACACCCTCATTAGGAAGCTGAGGAAGTGTGGGCTAGATGAGGAGAGAGCGAGGTGGATTGAGAGCTGGCTGTGTGACAGAACTCAGAGGGTTGTGATTAATGGAGCAGTGTCAAGTTGGAGGCCTGTAACCAGTGGTGTCCCCTAGGGGCCAATACTCGGTCCAATCTTGTTCAATATATTCGTCAGTGACCTGGATGAGGGGACAGAGTGTATCCTCAGCAAGTTCGCTGATGATACCAAACTGGGAGGGGTGGCTGACACTCCCGAGGGCCACGCTGCCATCCAGCATGACCTGGACAGGCTGGAGTGCTGGGCAGAGAAGAACCTAATGAGGTTCAGCAAGAGCAAGTGTAGGGTCCTGCACCTGGGGAGGAAGAATGCTAGGCACCAGTATAGGCTAGGGGTGGACCTGCTGGAAAGCAGTTCTGAGGAGAAGGATCGGGGGGTCCTGGTGGATAGTAAATTATCCATGAGCCAGCAATGTGCTCTTGTTGCCAGGAAGGCCAATGGAACGCTGGGCTGCATAGGGAAGAGTGTGGCCAGTAGGTCGAGGGAGGTCATTCTGCCCCTCTACTCGGCACTGGTGAGGCCACAACTGGAATACTGTGTCCAGTTCTGGTCTCCCCAGCTCAAGCAGGACAGGGAACTACTGGAGAGAGTCCAGCGTAGGGCAACAAAGATGATTGGGGGATTGGAGCACCTCCCTTCTGAGGACAGGCTGAGAGAGCTGGGACTTTTGAGCCTGGAGAAGAGAAGGCTGAGATGAGACCTGATTCTTGCTTAGAGGTGTCTAAAGGGTGGGTTGAAGGAGGATGGAGGCAGACTCTTTTCAGTGGTTCCCAGTGACAGGACGAGGGGCAACGGGCACAAGTTGGAACACAGAAAGTTCCATTCAAACACGAGAAAAAACTTCTTTACGGTGAGGGTGACAGAGCACTGGAACAGGCTGCCCAGGGAAGTAGTGGAGTCCCCTTTTCTGGAGATTTTCAAGACCTGCCTGGATGCAGTCCTGAGTAATGTGCTCTAAGCATTCCTGCTTTAGCAGGGGAGTTGGACTAGATGATCTCTAGAGGTCCCTTCCAACTCTGAAAATTCTGTGATTCCGCGATTCCATGATTCCGTGATACCACTCATCTGGCAACTGTTTCCTAGACAGTAACTTATATAACATTCATGTATTTCAGAACATTTTGAATACTCTAGAGACCTGTAGTAAAAATGTAAATTGTGCTTTGAAGCAATGCGTGTCTGTCAGTATATTTTATTCACACTCTTATTTTTTTGATTCAATAATTACTGAAGTATCATCTTTTGCTATTTTTTTGTCCCTATTGTCTCATATAAGATGTTACTAGCAATAAAATGAATACAAAAAATGAATTGCTAGAGTCATAGATATAGAGATGAATGGTCATTAGAGTGTCAAAAAAAGATGTTAATTAATTTACATGCCTCATGGCACAATGTACTTGGTATCTTGGTTCTTATTAAGTCGTTCCAGTACAGAACTGACTCACTTGTTCAGTCTTGAATTGTATGCTGTGTTGAAAAGTTGTGTTATTTTTTAACACTCCTATGGTATATTTCAGGAGTCTTATGAAAACAGAAGAATATTGTGACAGCCTGTTCAAGATGGACCTGTACCAAAATTCTTTAATTTTGAGAAAAAAGAAGTGGCATTAGAAGGCTTGAAATCTAAGTCTAGATTTTAAGTTTATGGCTTTGGTAATCGTAAGTGAAAAGAAGCTTCTCTGGCATACGGAAGTTTTCAATTACAAACTGCAAATAAACTTTAAAGTTAAAAAAAGAAAAAGGAAAATCTCCCAACTAGCACACCCACAGCACTTCTCTTTTTTGGGATAAAGGATACAGTAAGATTATTAAAGTACTGGCCATGAGAGTTAAGCTGTAGCTAGAGTCTCTCTCTGCTATTTCTTCTCTCTCGCCTCTCTCTTCTTTTTCTTAAGTGTTTCTCATTTGTTTATTCCCCATTCCAGGTGAAATCTCCATGGAACTAAATGTTCATTCTTTCCCCAATTAAGTCACTAGGAAATCTTAGTTTGGCTTGGGGTTGGGACTTTGTTCTCCTTGTGTGGCAGCTGAGCAGTGGTGATTCCTGGGATAAGTTTCAAATGACAAAAGCATGTCACTTGGTCTTTGATCTTTAGTTTCAATCACTGGTGGAAAAGATGTAATCATCCACTGTTTTTGCTAAGTGTAACATTGTTAAAAGTAAGAATTAAATTGCACAAGGGTAAAACTGTTAATGCGGTAACTGAGCATCATTTTGTAAAATGGAACAAACATCCTGCCTGTATTTTATGAAGAATTTTTTTCACTTTTCTGTTCAGCTGATTTATTACAATTCATCGTGTTGGAGGGTGCCTGAACTTGCTTCCTCTTTCCTTTTCAGCTTCCTTATTTTAGCTCAGATGGTACTTTACTTTAAATCACATAATATGGTAAAAGGTCTGTTATTTGACCTGGGACTAGGGTCACACGACCAATCTTAGCTAGTCTAAAATTAAATGTAAACAATGCTAAAATATACTCAATAATTCTCAACTTCAACTTGGGAGCTGCCAAGTAGAACAGTACTTTATTATTGCACAATAAAACACAATTAGAATGATGACTGTTAATGATTTAAGGCGTTTGTAAAATGAATATACCAAACCTTTCATTCCACAGTACTATTATTGCAGCTGTACCCTATTTGTTGAGGGCTTGAGGAGATATTTCCTATTTTGTTTGATTTATAGCCTTATAACCTCACAAATAGCAGGAATTTTCCACCGGTGACTGCACAATGTATGGCAAAGACAAAATTATTTTTAAAATTGATCATCTTTCACAAATCACCACTTCTACTCTGTAGTCAAGTATTTCCTACTTCTGCAGAGCTTTTTTTCCCTCTTAACCATGATGAATGTATTTACAGAGTTAGCTTTCCAATTATACTTGTATCGTAGTACACCAACAGGACAATTTTTATCATGGAATTCATTTTCTAGGAAAGCTGAAGTTTAAAAAAAAATAAATATCATAGACTATGATTTTAGCAACACAAGCTCTAAAAACCTTAATGTCCAGATTAAATTGTTTATTTGTGGGTTTGTTTTTTTTTTTTGTTGTTGTTTTGTCTTTATTCGGTTCAAATGTATAGCTACAGCAGCTCGGGCAATTCCCTGATAAATGGCCATGAAAGGATAAGAAAAGCCAGGAAATGTTGCATGGCTTGAGAAATACTCCATGGAGGCATTGTGGATTCTTTAAGAGAACAATTGCTGTGAATTAATCTAGCTTTCTTGGTGAAGGCTCGTGAGCTGTCTCAGTACTATGTTCACTTCTGTTCCAGAATGCTTCCAAACATTCAGATACTAGACAGGTATCCAGACATATTGTTTATTGTCTCATGTGTTCTAAGAACATCTGTGGTTGTTTTTCTGCTAATCTGGCATGGGATTAATTCACATTCAGATCTTGCTTTGATGGATGTGTGTGGTGAGCAAGATGGTTTAAGATGGATGATTTAATTTAGTTACTGTAATTCATTTGGGGCAAACAGAAAAGTGAAAGAGACTTTTTTCCTCTCAATCAGAGAAAGCAAATTAGCAATACTAAAAAAAGTGAAATTATGTGAGAAGATGCGGAACTTCTTTGTTTAGCTGTTAGGTTTTTTAAGCATGCTGCCTTACAGCTGGGAAAACTTCAAGATATTTTGCTGATATTTTGTATTGGCCACGGAGTCCAGACAAGTCTTGTTCTCCATCACAGACCCAAACAGACACGAAATGCTTCTTTTACAGTTTAGTGTCACTCTTTTGGTTGGCCTCCTTAATACAGCATTGCTCTGAGAGACTCATGAGTAAGAAAAGCCAAAACTAGAACTATTGTTGGTTGGGAGGCTGTGTGTGCCAGAAATGGGACTTTTCTTAAAACGATCTTCATGTGATTGTGATTCACAGAAATTTCTGGTGTTTTTTAAAAAAAACTGTTGAAGCTCACAAACTGCTTACCTTCATGTATTAGCTCTGCTGTGCGAAGGGAGTAACTCGCTAATGATCAGCATGTTCTCATTGTTTGCAACATGTTTTACAGGGAAATCTGTGGATTCAGTATAATGGTATGACCTCAGTCTCATAGCCTAACATGGGCGAAGCTTTCATAATGTTCACTCACTTATTACATAAACTGAGAAGGGGAGTGTCACTTGTAGCGGGGCCAAAGAATCAAGACCCTATCTCAGTGTTCATTTAAAAAAAAATAAATGAGAAAATGTATTGTATATCATCATCATCATCATCATCTTTGTCATTGTTTTTAACTGTTTCATTAGAAGCTTCCTTAGCAAGTTCAGTTTCAGGTCGTTGCGCATGTGTGTGTCCCTGTGCATGTGTTCTCCAAGTATTTCTCTTTCATTTGCTGTGCTTTATAGTAAAATAAAGCTTGGAGTAAAGTGGTGAAAGCTTGGACAGCAGTTTTAAAAATGTCTCTTGAGTTCCAGGAACTCAGCTATTGTGAATTATTGTTCTGAAAAAAGACAAGTTTCTGTCATTTAAAAAGAAAATACAATTTCTGTGCGAAGTATTGAGTTTTTAAAAGTCTAAAAAAAAGTTTTTAAAATGGGTGTGATTTAAGCATCTATACTAAAACTGGATTATTCTGCTTAGCTTTTACATCTAAAATATTTGCATTACAGCACTGGTTTTCTGTTTAGACATTAAAAATACATTGCCATTAGATTCTATTTTTAATGGAAAATCAATACATTTAGAACAGAGAACCGAACAACTTAAATTTTGTTGGGTTGATTTTTATACTAGGAGCTGAAGTTTTGATGGGATAAGGAATTTTCCAAGCCACTAGAAATTTTCATTATATAATACTTAAAAGACACACTGGCAACATAACATCTGTTTTTATGAAGAGCCTCAAGAAACATTAACGTTATTGATGATAGTCAGTTACTTTGATTTTTAAGTTTATGATAGGCACAATAATATTAGAAGAACTTTATTTCATGTTGAAGATAAGGAAAGCTGAATTCTCATTTGGCTGAAATTTACAGTAGTGTACCTGCAAAAATTAATATGAATCTATGTTTGTTCTTGCAGAAAGGCTGGTTGGACAATCCAGCATCTGTTAGTAAAATATATGTACTTGTGCATGAAGGCAAGTACAAAATCTTGCTTAAGTCCTGCTTAATATGACCTGCTCTATTCAAGAGACGTTCTCTCTATTGCTCAGTCTTAGAACACTAGCTACAAGCTTTTGTGAACTGAGATTTAGGATTAAATTTAATTAGTAAAAAAAAAAGTCTCAGCATGTGAGATGCATGATGCAAAGCCTCTGAGAAAACTAAGAACACAGTCAAAGTAATCCAAGAAGTATTTTCAGATGGGATACAACCTTTCACTTACCAAGTTTTAATTCATTACTTTAAATATAAAATTAGCTAAAACTCAGATTGCTGTGTTAGAAACAGAGATGAGTATGCTTAATTTTAAGATAGATTGGTTGATCTATTCCTTAAGATTACATAGAAACTCCTTGTCTTTAAATATCCAGGAAACAGAATAATAATTTCTAATCATTGTGCAGAAGAGAAACAATACAAAAAGACTGCACTGCAGAAAAACAGCTATATGCTGACAGGAATAGAGGAAGCTTTCCCTGGACGTGAAAACACAGTACAGTTGGAGGTGATGATAGGATCTGACTGGTTGTTTGTGTTTGGGAGATCTTAACTTTAAAATGAATGCATATTACTTTAGGTGGCAGATTGTTTTACCTTCCACTGCTTAAGGATTGTTATCCTGGCCATAGTAAATGTAATGCTAGCAAGTTACAAATTCAGTAGAATTAACAAGAATTTAATATGAGAAATCTCAATATAGTTAAGTCTTTCAAATGGCTTAAAGGTCTATTTAAGTTGTGGTTTTAAGGAATAAGGTTTATTACCAATTTATTCACGCTTAAAAGACTAAAACTAGAGAATGAACTATGGAATCTTTGATTTAATGTTGTAAAATGTACCTAAGACTTGCTAAATAAAAAGTGCGTATTTGCAATTTCATTGCTAACAATTAGTCAGATGAAACTCCTACAAAACTTACAGTAAGTATCACAAGGTCTTTGAAATATCAAAAGATGTGCACTATTACTGCTATTCAGCTTTTTACTTTGGTCTATGTTTTAAAAATAGATAATTATTTCATCTGTTGTTTCGTGTAAAAATAGAATCTCAGTGTTTTTATGAGTTGACCAGAGTTTCACAAGTGCCTAGAAATATAAAACTCTGCTGAGGAAAGAGGAGAAAACGTTGCACTTCAAATAAAGTGAGGCAAAAGTTTATTGTGGAAAGGTAGGGTTTTACCTATCTCTGCCCATATCCCTGTTTTTAAATAAATCACATCTTCCTTGCACTAGTTGCTACCATGCTCTGCTCCTTTTCTGCAGTGAGGATATCCCTGACTTAGGCATGTGGCGGTCTTGGGGATTTCTCTGAAGGGCTGTCTCCAGGAAAGGGTTTAAACTGGCAGTCTGGCTGGTCTGTGGACTGAATGGGAGCTGGTATCTTTTGTGATTTTCCCTTTTGCTGAATATTCAAGTGAAAATCCCAGTATCATCTCAACTCTAACAAGAAAACTCAGTATAAGTATTCAAATCTCTGTAATAAGACATAAAGGCAGTGCACCTTCACTAGGTCTTTGCTTCAGATCAGGAGTGCAATTTTGAAATTAATTTCCCTGTTGTTCATCCTTACTGTGCAATGGCTGGTATTGCAGAGCAGCCAATGTCTAACAAACAAAATTAAAATGGAAAGTATGCTCCAGAAGCACACTGGAAAAAATTGCTATTGTGTTTACATTTGTATAATCATTTGAGGCCAATGTGTGAGCCCAAGGAGGGGCTGAGAGCTTTTCAAATTGCCTGCTGATTCTGGGTTGCTTTGAAACTTGCTGAATAGATAGTCCTGGAAGTCTGCCAAAGTTACAGCCAAAGTTGCAGCAAATGGCTCAGAATATTTTGCTAGAGAGGTACGTATTTGTTACTGGAAAAAACAGCAGCATATTCGAAGAAAATAGTGCAGAGACAGTATGCTCTGATTTTGTGGAAAAGCTGGCAGCTTTTCAGGTAATTCATAGGCTGAAAAGATGGTGTGAACATTGAGTAATAAATCCTCTGTCTTCTGTTGTTTATTTTCAGGGAAACAATCTTTGTAAATAGGATTTTATTAAGGAAGTATAAAACAGTCTTAGCAGTTTTTCCTCCTAGTACTAGTACTATTTCTCCTCTGCCCGTAGAAATGTGAATATGGGTCAAAGAAGCATATGTGGCCCCAGTCTGAATTGTTTCTCTGTGTAGATCCACGCACGTATTGTGGGACCAGTCCCTTCTTGAGGGTATTTTGTGCTAAGGAGACCCTGTTATCCTCTGACTCTAGCACCTTCAAACAATCCTTTCCTGACCTAAGTGCTCAGCTAAAAAAGAGAAACTCTTAATTAAAATCAGAACCAAATCATTTGGCTCAGAAAGAAATGAAAAATTACAGGATGATTTTAAAAGAATTGGAAAACATCTCACTGGTCTTTTGCCTTTCTCCATTTTTATTCTCGTCTCCCAAAGCAGAAATTTTGAGACCATAAGTCATCTTTTTGACTCAGTTGGTAACTAGTAGGTCACAGAAACCAAGTGTTGGGCCATACTTCCTTGCTTTTACTTTACCTCACATGGTTGTCTTCCAAGACCAAGACTCTGTACAGTTAAATATGTAAGTACAAAGTTTGGCTACCTCTTGTATTCAGTGTTTCACAGGGACATGAAATCTGCTATAGTTTGTTGCCTAAGAGCTTGTTCTGAATTTTTGGTGTTGGAATGGGCATAGGGTTGTACAGTTGTGTTAGTGCCCTCCACTCTTCTGGCCAGGCGTGAGTGCGTGGCACTGCGCAGTGCTTGTGGAGGAGAACTGCAGTCTTCTGTGCCGCTATGCTAAGTCAGCTCCTAGATATACTTTTATACAGAACCCACTGAACAATGTTTGATAAATCAAGTGACAGCTTACTGGAAACCATTTTTCTGTGTATCCTTTAGTATCTGTGCATCTAGCTCCCATTAGTAAATTTATGTTTTGTTAAAAATATCCTATGTGAGATAAAAGCCTTCAAAGTTTTACTCTTCACCACTGCTGAAGAGTTAATGATTTAATTATTTATGATGGGGAACATATGTTGCCTTTTGGCCACTGACGATAACATTGAGAAATTACAATGCAACGGATTTACTTTCAGCACATTGCTTTGAATTAATGAGAGACAGGAAAATAAAGAGCTGACTACTGTAATTGCTTTTGAAACATCACTTTGGATTTAGAACAATCAACGTGTCACAGCATTTCTTGAATACAAAAATTTCATTAACAGAATTTTTTGTTTTTTTGTTGGCTGTGCAATCTGCACTTAATCACTTAATTCATGTTGGGACCATTCATTAGAAAGAATAATGTCATATTTCTGCGATGCTATTTTTAAATCCTCTATAACCTGTCAAGTAATAGACCTTCTCTTAGTTCCAAGTTGAGATTTCTTCTGTATTATTACATTACAAAAGTCTTACAAAACTTGATATCAAAATGAAGTTAGTGAAATGTTACTACTGTTTCTTCTTTCCTGAAAAAGAATTGTGGACTGGCTCTTTCAGTTGTAAACTTCTGTGTTGGAGAAAGTTAATTTCATTAGAACAGTTCTGATGCATCTTTTGACTGATAAGTGGTGATATCACTTTGAACCTCAGGGTAGAAATCCTTAATATTAACCAAAACCTAAACAAGTGTACTGTTTAATACTAGATTTACAAGGGGATATTTCTAAATAACTTACAAATTTTGTGCATTTACTGCAGGGTCCTTTGCAATTAGTTCTCCTGAAGAATCTTTCAAAAATAGTCTGGTTAAACTTCTATTGCCATTACCTCTTGTTTCTCTTATTGTAATAACATCTATGTTTGTGAATAGGTACTGCATATTCACTTTGATAGCCAGCATAACCATGTAATAAATGGACAGCTTCTACCCCCAGAGAATTCTTCCTAAGAAATCTTAGATACAGCGATCTTGGGATCAACGGTGATAGTAATCTCAGAATCACAGGGGTTGGAAGGGACCTCTGGAGATCACCTAGTCCAACCCAACTGCCACAGCAGGGTCACCTAGAGCAGGTTGCACAGGATAGCGTCCAGGCGGGTTTGGAATGTCTCCAGAGTTGGACACTTCACCACCTCTCTGGGCAGCCTGTTCCAGTGCTCTGCCACCCTCAAAGGAAGAAATTCCTCCTTATGTTTAGACGGAACTTCCTCTATTCAAGTTTGTGCCCATTACCTCTTGTCCTATCACTGATCATCACTGAAAAAAGACTGGTCCCACACTCCCTTTAGGTGTTTATTGATGAGATCCTCTCTGAGTCTCCTCTTCTCCAGACTAAACAGACCCAAGTCCCTCAGCCTTTCCTCATCAGAAAGATGTTCCAGCCCCCTAATCGTCTTTGTAGCCCTCTGCTGTACCCTCCCCACCAGTTCCCTGTCCTTCTTGAACCGGGGAGCCCAGAACTGGACACAGTACTCCAGGTGCAGCCTCACCAGGGCAGAGTAGACGGGGAGGATAACCTCCCATGACCTGCTTGCCACACACCTCTTGATGCACCCCAGGATGCCATTGGCCTTCTTGGCCACAAGGGCACATTGCTGGCTCATGGTCATCCTGTTGTCCAGCAGGACTCCCAGGTCCCTTTCCACAGAGCTGCTTTCCAGCAGGTCAACCCCTAACCTGTCCTGGTGCATGGGGTTATTCCTCCCCAAGTGCAGTACCTTACACTTGCCTTTGTTGAACTTCATGAGGTTTCTCTCTGCCCAGCTCTCCAACCTGTCCAGGTCACGCTGAATGGCAGCACAGCCTTCTGGTGTGTCAGCCACCCCTCCCAGTTTTGTGTCATCAGCAAACTTGTTGATGGTACCCTCTATCCCTTCATCCAGGTCACTGCTGAATATGTTGAACAGGACTGGACCCAGTACTGACCCCTGGGGAACATCACTTGTCACAGACCTCCTACTAGACTGTGATTGGCAAGATCCACATATGCATTGAATGCATCAAAGCTTCCAATTTTATCCATAGGACTATTTTCTTTCATGAACTAAGAGAGAAACTGGGTATGATTACATGGAGTTTTTAGTCACAGCAAGCTAAGCTAATTACATTTACCATGGAAAGCGTGAAAAATGAAAAACAGAAAAAAAAAGATAATGTAAGAGATGAATCCCTGGCAGAAACTGTTGGCATTTAAGAATCATTTCATTTCTGATAGAAATGTTAGCTACTCTTGTAAGGGATTTTGCATATTTTAGGTATTTAATGAAGCTGTAGAAAAGTTTTTAAATAACTTCAGTTTGATTAAACCAACTATTTATTCTCTTTTCACTGAGCCAGAGCATGCTACATTTATTGTATGCTCACCCATATAAGCAAATTATATCAAAGAGAATTCTTTGTGCTATACTTGCAAAAATTCTGGGAGCAGCCCCAGCTCTGAGTGCACTTCCTACCATTGTCATAAATCACTAGATACATGTTTTGCCTTACTTGGGAAATTCTTTTGTAAATCAATGGCTGCACTAAAATCTGTTGTTTATGGAAGTATGATGAGACCTACACTCTGAGGTTTTTAGTTTTTCTGGGAGTCAAACAACATTTTTTTTTCTTCCTCACCACCCAGTTTGTGTGATATTTGAGTTTCACAGGAAATTTTAAATACTCTAAAGCCCATAATTATTGATGTTTCAGTAATGAGCTTAGACAAACTTAATGTTGTGTTCATTTGTGATAAAAGACCGATTTTTTTTAAAAACCCTTACCACTGCTTCTGTCTATTTTAAAATGCAGACTGTTCTGCTGTGAAATAGCTCCTAATTACAAATTTATACAGACATCATATTTTGAGTTTAAACCTCTCATTACTTTGTTAGGTGACTCTTTTTTTTTTAATTCATCCACTGTATCTAAATCCTAGCTAGTAAGCATTCTTGGCAGGGATTATCACTGTACAAATGAAGTTCGTTATTTGTTCATATGATATTTAACTTTGTTGGGAGGGGGTTGTAGAAATTGCATATATTAGAAACAACTAGTCACAGCTGATCGTATTTTCTGGACAAAAGTTCCTATAAATCCAGCTATTTGTCTTGGTCTATTTCTTTTGAAATATTCCTAAATCATATGGAGTCTTCACTGTTATTTCAGTCAAATATGAATAGTAACAGTATCGTTGAAATGATTTAAATGAAAGTAAGAATACTATTTTAAAGTAAGGTTTTGTCAATTATTAATAGGTGTAATTGACACTGGAAATCTTCACTGGTACATTTTTTAATGTGACAATTTCTTTCTCAGTTGTAAGTTTGCATTTCCCAGCACATATCTAACAAATATGAAAAATGTGCTGTTACAGAGTTTAGCTATGGTACACATTGCAATTTTTTTGAGGCAAACTCAGCTTAAAAAATAATCTTACTACATTCTTAGCACTTGTTCCTGATCATTTTATTCCTCCTTTCTGAGATGGAGGTCATAGTCCCCTCAGTTCTGCAAACGAGCATTAGCATGAAAATGCTCTGAAAATAATCAGTGAAGTAAGCCTTAAATGAGCTTAAAAACCCCTGTTTCTAAAAAACGTTTGCTTTGGTGTTTTATTTATTTGTTTTGTAAACCAAACCATTTGTCTATTCAGTTTAGGGTACAGCTGCACAAACTGTTGAATCAATTCAACTGAGGCAGTAACAACCAGAAAGGCTGAGTCAGCAAGATGGAAGGTCTTGGAACATGCTTAGTTCAGAATAAAGTTTTATGGACATAAATAAAGCCCTTTGTAATAACTTGATTACTTGTAGTTACTCTTAGGGTTTATACTGATCAGTACAAGCAAATTTTCCTTAGGGCTTTATCTGTTTTTGTTGAAATAACAGCAATTCCCGTTGGTCTCAAGCTTTTCCCAGCCTGTTTCCATAGTGCATTCAGGGATATTATTGTAGAATAATAAGACAAGTTGTTTTCCATAGAGAGGAATGTGTTTTAATCTGTGACTTCATAAATTGAAGTGTTTCCATGATGTATTCGTAGATTCATTGAGAGCAAGAATTGACCTGAAAGAAGCTAATATTTTTGGGCCATTAGAATATAATTCACAGAGCTTCAAACACTTGAACTCTGCTCCCGATGGTAATTTCAGGAGCTGTCAACCTGACTGTTCTCTGTGGTTATGTGTACTAAGCAGTTTAAATAATTACACAGTATTTCTTAAGAAGGCTCTCTTCAAAAGGCAAAATAACACTTTCTGAAAACACTGTAAATCTTCCGATGTTCTGACAGGCACTATTTTCAAAATGTGTTTTTCAAATAAAACTAAGAAAAATAAAATGGTAGCCTATGGACCCTCCATAACCTGAATATGTAGGGTATAAGTTTTACATGTTGTCTGTGATAACATTTACTCCAAATTAATACAGAGCTCAAGATATTCTCATTATGAATATACAAAGTGCTATAATTGTCAGATCAAAGGTCGGTTTAATGCAGTACCTTTTTTCTGAAGGTAGTTAATAGCAGATGCTTGGAAGGGTAGTAGAAAAACACGACAGTGAGTAGAGCGATTCTATCCAGTGGACTCGAGAGTGTTTGTAATCCTTTTCAAAGATTACTCATCAAACCAAAGTAGTACTTCAAGTATATGATATCTTGGTGTACATACGATATTTTTACAATCAGAACACAAGAGACAGAGGTCTGTTATGATGGGCCCAAACCTTTTGTGTTAGGCACTGTAGAAGCACATAACAAGAAAACCTTTGCTCCTCTTCCCCCTTTTGTTGAGCATAAAAGCTTTGACATTAACAGCATAATTCCACCGCAAGGTAACATATTTCATCTGTAACAATTTTGGAAAACAAATGTGGATAATAAAAAAAATTTAAAAACCCTACCTGCTTCTGCAGCTTCTAAGAATTCTCTTCAATTCCTGATTGTCCTCCTAAGCAGAAATGGAATGTGTACTGAAAGAATATAGAAGCCCTTTCCAGAAAAGAGGGAATTGAGATCAGCCTTAAAATTCATTATATTCTTCATTACCACTGCTTCACATTACTTTGAAAATTGGTAGCTTAAAAACCTGTTTCATGTCACTGCTGTGAACTCTAATGGCTCTCGCACTAATATAAATATGAAATGGTGCATCTAGGAAAAAACGTCCTATCCAAACCCTCCACTGAATTGAAATCATCAGATTGTGCCATGCCATTTTATTGTGTAAGAGCACAGCTAGTAGTAAAATGTCAGAATATAGAATGTCAAATGTAGAGCTTTGCTGGCAGAATAAGCCTGAGGCTTATTGATGAAATCTCTACCTTTTCATTCAGGCTCTGTGAGGCTGCTTATGGGATGAAAATGGGCAGAAATTTTCTATTCCTAAGAGATACGTATATTTGTAAAATATTTCTTCTGAAATATTTCTTCTGAAATTAGAAGCCTTTTCTTCCCAAGTTTGCATTGTTCCCTCTCATATAAAATCTATCAGTAAGTTAAGCACATTTTCTTGCAGCCAGCCTTAAGATTAATCAAAGGGAAAACATGCTTCTGTAAACTCAGCTGAGTCACATTTGTTCATTTCACGCCAGACCTGCAGCACCACTTTGCCTTATGCTTCATTTTGTCAGAAAGGTCTGTCAAAAAATATTCACTTACAGTCTTTCTTTTCTGCATCAAATGAAAACAGAAGTCTTCATTGTGCGGATGAAAGAGGCAATGTTTCTTAAACTGCTTCTGATTAATTATTTTAATAGGATCTTTACAATAGACAGCAGGAGGAAACTGGATTTTTTTGTCTCCTTTTTTTCTATTTTCTTTTTATACTTGCAAGTTGTTAATACTGAAGTACTTCATTTCTCCACCCTGTAAGTCAAACATGAACAGTGAGGCTGGGTCCTTTTCAGTAGTACTACAGGTTTTTAGCAGAGCAGTTTTAGCTTTAAATTTGAGAAGAGGAACACCAAATTTTACTGAGAGGACAGCGTAGGTTTGATGAAACTGCTCTATTAACTGTGGTTGTTAAGACGTCTTGTTTTATACACATTCTGACTGTGGGTTTGGGAATACATATCTCTGCTACCTGTTACACTAAGTCACAGGCTCATTTTGTATTGTCTGATAGCTGTCGATGTGCTGACCTAAAGCTTTATTCAAGGCTGTAGTGAGAGACTAAATGTTACATATCTGTCTGTGATCTGTCTTAATGTATGTTTCTGTAGGGGTAGAAATTGTCCTGTTGTGATGTGGCTTCTAGATATCATGGTAGTCAGCTAAGTCACCTGTGGCTGCATCATTGTTGGTAATACAATGTCTGTATTCAAATGTACTCTTACTCAGTTTCATGATATTACTCTTGCCTTATTGTTATTTTTTCTGCCCCAAAACTTAGTCTTATGGGAATTCGGCTTGAATATTTAATCTTAGTCCTCTTGCAGTTGATAAATCCTTCAGCGATCTAAACAAACACCTAAAGTTTCAACCAACTTAGCATCTAATTTAGCAGTTACAATCTTGAAAAACAAATCCAAGTATTAAGGATTTATCTTTCAGACCAGAGCTCTAGAATACCCTGACCATAGGGTCCAACAGCTAATTTAAAAAAAAAAGAAAAAGATTGCCTTAGACATTATCTTTCTGAAGCTGATTTCTGACTAGAAGTTTTGTTATTAATGCTCTGTTTAGAGAATTTTCTGTTACATCAGTTTGACTTGGGTTTGAACTCAGTTCCAGAGGTGAATATTCAGTGCTGCAAAGTGAGTGCTCCACCCAATGCACTGATTATTCAGGTTCAAGAGATCTCTTTTCCAAATTTTCCACCCGATGTGTAGGGACACAACACTTGGGATGACACAACTACTTTCTGTATTTGTGGGAACCGTTGCTATGAGCAGATCCTAATCCCACATGTAATGTTTCATTTGCAGAAAACAAAAAACCTAACAACTCCCCACACACTACCCGAACAACAAAGAATTATTTACGACTTTTCTTAAATCTTTTGAGTTTGTCCAGAGCACTTGATTGCTTGATAACCTTGAAGCAACTTGAAGATGTTAACTTATTAGTTGATAACCTGTGCAATTGGTCTTGTTTCAGACTGAGTCCTCACAGCAAAGAAATCTGGATGAGTAAACTCATGTAATTCCGGCTTTAACCGGAGAATTGAGTAGCTATAGTAATAGAAAGTTCCTTTTTGTCTTACGTGCTTTCTCCTCAGACTGTGGTTGTGAAGCTGTGCCATTGTCCTAACTTTGAAATTCTCTGAGCAAAATGCTGACTCTAAGAAGCATAAATCAAAATTTATGGCAAGTGTAAGTCAGTTTAGCTGAGTAAGGTAAAAGCTTGAAGCTGTAGAGTATGCATCCTTGGGGACAGTCAAAACCCAACTGGACAAGGCCTTGGACAAGCTACTCTAGTTGATGCTGCTTTTACAGGAGGATTAGACTAATCAATCTCTAAAGTTCCCTTCCAATCTCAACCATTCTGTGCATCTGTGATTTTTTTGCTGTATAATTGAACTATTTTTTTTCCCCTGTATAGGAACATGTGAAATTAGATATGTGATCTTTGCAGTGTAGCTGGTGTTATACATAAAGGAAATGTGATGAAGATAGGGAAGTAAAAAGAATGTAGATCATTAATAAAGCATGATTACATTTTATTGTGCAACTTCTTTACCTTTGCTAGTTTTCTAAGTTCAAGATATTGAAGGTGAGGTCAATGTTATCCTCTCAGAGTGGCCTTCTGCATACACAGATTACAGACTAACAGAGTCATATGTGCACGAAGCCTACAACACCTGTTTAACATACAGCCTATTTTAACATACTCGGCCTTGAATCTAAAATACTGCCCTAAACTTACAGCATAATCAGTGAGTTACCATTGTACAGAAAAAGCACAGTTCTCATAAGAGCTTGTAGAAATGACCTTGGAGATGTCTTTCAGTAATGTTTCGGAAAGCAAAAGTGTGCTATTAGTGGGAGTTATTTATTACTTTTCATAATTGCTGTCGTTTTGTTCAGTAGTTAATGCTAAAAAGAGGAGGAATGTAACTAAAAAGGTTGATGTATGTAATTTGTGGAACAGAACCCAACCATTTAAGTTGTCTGAATATGCTTTAATTTGAGGTCTTGATGTTAGTCCATTCATTCTTTTTCTTGAGGAGTTCTGTAACTGCAAGATTAACAGGTTCCTTGTGAGTTGGATGAATGTCTCAGTGGAAGCTGCATGACTTGTATAAACACAACTGAAAGTGGGAAATGACAGATTCTGGTTAGTCACTAATCACAATCATTTTAACATTCCTTCACAGTATAAATAAGTTTTTTGGGCCACCGGTCTAATTTTTACTCTTGGGCAATTCTTTTTTCTCCAGGATTCTCGGAGGTATTTTAAATGATCTCTTTAGGTAATGTTCACTTTAACAGTGTGTGTCAATTAAGTGGGCATTAAAAGGAAGACTTACACTGTGTCAAGTTAATCCAGGCAAAAAGGAGAATGGCTCTGATAGTATTTTGTTGTTTCAGAGTATTTTAGAATTTGAAAAAGTTACATTTTTAGACAATTTCTCATATTGAGTTCCAGTATTTTAAAGCACATTATAATTTCAAAAAATTGAAATAGTTATGATTTTTTTCAAATAATGCTTGCCTGACTTAAGTTTTAACTATATTTCACTTACTGTTCCTGATTCCGCATCTAGAGGTGAAATAAGAAGTAGGCACTTCATGTCTTTTCTTCTTTTTCCTGATGTTAAAAGTCCCCCATTCCAAACTTTCCTATCTTTGATATGAGACTGAGGGCAAAATGGGAGGTTATAACAGCACTCATGAGGAAAGAAAAATACACTGTTCAGATGTGTTTCAAATTTATTTTTAATGCCTGGAGTTACAGGATTAGTGCTTATTGTAACCATCTTCTGGATCTTGGATGGGTTTCTAGGTTGGGCTTTGTGCGAGAGGTTTGCACCACTGAAGAGTGAGGATTTGCAGTCATTCCTAGATAAAGAGGATGTTTCTTGGCTAAGCTTAAGTTGCTACAGCCATGGACCGGCTGGTGTGGTATAGGTCTAGTGCGGGATTAGAAATTATTAGAAATGTCTCTTCTAATTAGAATGAGAAAAGCCTATGGAGTTGAAATACGGAAGCGAGGAAGAGGTACCTTTCTCCTCTCTTTCAGCAGTTTCTGAATTTTCTGTTATATTTCTGTCAGAATGTGTCATTAACTAGGGAACCTGGAGATACATTTAAAAGAAGTTACTACAGAATTTCCAGCCTGTTGCAACAGATTAAGCTCAGACCTTTGCCCGAGAAGGTCTGCCAGGGAGTGCCTAAGGCTTTGCTCAGGAAAATGTTAGCTATTGCCAGCAATAGTAGAGTGGTAGGAGGCAGAAGTTAAAGAGAGTGGGGAAAAGGCAAGCCATTCCTGCAATACCTCTAACAATAACATCTTTACACAGATCAGTGTCCCCCAGCAGAGACTGAAACTCTGACTGCATCCCCTTGGTATCCTTATTACACAAAATGAATATAATGAATATAATGAATAATGAATATAACGAGGCAAATGAGGATACTTGGAAGGAAGGAGTTGTAGGGAAGTATATAGCCAGGTGGGGTGGGTTCCTGTATGTTTGATCCCAATTGCTGAAACCTGACAAGAATTGTGAAACAAAAATTAACAGACAGTTGGTTTCTTTCCATCCCTTAACTGCAAAGAAAATGGAATGGCTGGCAGCTCAAGGCTTCGCTTTGTTACTCTTCTTTGTTGCTTAAAATAGCAACACTTTTTTGCTGATTTCTAGATAATTCAGTTTTCAAATGCACTTATCCTATCTCTTTTCCTTTTTCCATTATATTAGGGAAAGTGGGAAATCAAGGAAGGAATGAATAGTAAAATGTATCCAATCCCCGTAGAATAGCAAATGAGAGTAGAAATGCATACACTTTGAGGAATATAAAATACTTACATTTCAAAATGAAACAATCAGTTGAAAACAGTCAGTTGGGCCAAGATGCAACAGGGGAGAGAGAGAAAACATTTCTTTTGGTCAGATTTCTCTGCATCTTTTAAATATGCAGACCTAGCAGAGTCTGGTATCACAATATTTGTTAGAATAAATGAGTGGTTTAAGCTCTACATTTTGTTAACAGTGTTTTATTATTTATTTTTATTTGTTGCATGTGAAGTCATTGCCACTTATTCTGGTGCTTAAGTCTTACAACATTCCTTCCAGAACTAGTCTTTAAATAACCTATGATCCTTAACTGCAGTAAATCTTCAGGTGCTCCTGTGGTCTGGGTATTCATTTATGGGGCTCATGGAGCTGGATTTTCTCACTGATGTAAAAATTCATGATGGTGACTCATCATGGTAGGATGAGTTACCCTCTATCACTCCTTTGCCTGTTAAGGAACGTATATGAGTTTTAAGCAGCCTTAGTTAGATGAGGCATGTGTGATTTCTTGGTGTTGTGACACGATTCTTCCAACCTGTGTGACAATTTGAGTCTCAGAAACAGGGCCAGGTAGTTTTATAAATAATCTCAACCTTTCCGCGTTCTGTTTCCATATAACTTGTCCAAAAGAAAGTGAATGTCCCTGGAGAAATGTCCAAAATATTATATTCTATTCTCCCAGTGTCCTGGTTTTGGTAGTATCAGAAGTGTTTTGTTCTTAATGTACATGAATAAGCTTCCTGCAGACAGACAGCCTCCATTAATGGAGTATTTTTATTTCCTATCTCATTTCCTTTATAATAGACCATAAGACCAGTAGGTACTGTACCTCAGGTTGTGCTCCTTTGATAGTACAAAATGGCTTACTGGGCAATAAGAATGCCTGAAGAAGTAACTTTGAAAAGTGCTTTGTCATATAGAGTAGTGATAATTCATGCTCAGTTGTATTAGTTTTCTGGTTTGAGTATTTTAAGTTGCTTAAACAATTACCTGTTTGCAAAACCGGCCTCTCTTAGTAAGAACCAAACATGAATTCCTACAGATATCTGAAGCTGAGTGCAGAAAACCAGAGGCAGAAAGCAGTAGGACGTTTCCTATAAGTGTGTCAGAAAGGTTAGGGTCATGTTAATAAAAGTAGACTATCAGCTACTAAACTGAGTTTTGAATTGCTGATCCATGAGCTGCTTGCAGTCCAGACACTTGAGTTCAAAAAATATTTTGAGAGAATCCCTAAATGATTCTTGCTACTGTAAGTACTTGGAATTACTTTTGACTTTTGGATGGTTAGCTGTTCTTTAGTACAGTGACCTTTGTTCACTGGTGGTGAACGGGGCTGGGCAATAGAACTTTCCTTTGACTTTTAAAAAATATTTTAAGATCAGATCAAAAGTTAATGACTCTTAAAGCTAAGTCACATGTGGGTGATATTTACAATGGAGAAGAACTGGGGTTTTGTTTCCATTTTTGAACCTTTATGTCCTTACCTTTTATATGTTATTTACATACAAAGTTGAGAAATGCCTATAGCTGGGCTGAAGAATAAGGAACTGGTGTCTTACTCTTCAGCCCAGCTATAGGCTGCAGTGGTGAAATGAAAATTATTCTTTTAACAGCACCAGAATTGCTCTGCATACTGTATCGCATGGAAATGTTTATTTTTTTCTGATTTTCATTAATGAAAATGCTCTTAAGCCATAATTATATGTTTGCTCCTTCAGTGTGGGAAAACCTCACTATAGAGAAGAATGATGATTTCATTGTCTGCTTGACATCTACCAAAGAAGAAAAATCAGAGGTTACATATGCTGTGAAATATTTCTATCAGAGTGACAATCACTCCATCCATTTATTGCACTGTCATGTCATGCCTCTTCTATAGGTTAATATTTCCTTTGTAATGCATTTTTTACAAAAATGAACCTTAATATCCTAGATGCAATCCAGATTGAATATATATAAATGAGGAGTACTTTGGAGTATTTTTAAGTGTGGAATTCGTCAGTTTTGAGGATTTTTTTTGTTGCTTGAAAACTATAAGAGTATAATCAGAGTAAAAATGTACATGAGGCCTTCTCCCCAGTAATCAGTAAAATCTCATCAGTAAATGTGCGTATTTATGTCTGATTATATCATGGGAAATTCAAGGTCATGTCAAGCTTAGTGCTAAAAATAGAAATGTAAGAGGAAGCATTTTCCTTGTGTTGTGGTGTTTTTTTTTTCCAACATCCAGTTGTTGTTTTTGTTTTCATTTATTTTCAAGCATACTGTTATGCAAGTCAGGCTTATTTTAAGGTCATAAGTGAAGATAAAAATATCATCATAGTATGCATCTCAAATACAAAGGTTGGTCTCACTAGAGTAGTTTTAGTCACCCCTAGAAGTTTAGTTCTAGAAGAATGAAAGTGAAATAAAAAATAGGGGTTATTTCTTTGACATCAGCTTTAGAACTCAGCAAAACATAGAAGTGTCCATTGTCCCCCGCCTGGCTTTCAGAGGACTCTTCTTTTAGAATTGCAGAGTGGTTTAGGTTGCAAGGGACGTCTTGAGATTGTCTAGTTAAATGCCTCTACTCAAAGCAGCATCAACTAGAGCAGGTTGTCCAGGGCCATCTCCATTTTAACTGTCTCCAAGGATGGAGACTTCACAACCTCTCTGGGCAACCTACTCCAGTGTTCAACCACCCTCAGAGTGGCTGAGTAGGAGGAACTAAACCTAAATAAAATATTGGAAGTTGGTCTACCATCTACAAATCTTTTGACAAAAGAAAGGCAATTCTATACCTCTTAGCGTATATTTGTAGCAACGTTGTGTTAGTTTTACAGTTGTACACTAATGTGCAGATCAAACTGTGTGTATGGCAACTATATGCAACCAGTAAATTGGCTTAAGTTAAATGGTCTTACAAGCAGCCATAATTCCTCTGGTGCCCCATTTACATCAATGGAAAAAAGTTCAGTATTTAAGTATTATTTGAGTGATATTTCTAAAATTTTTTAATTTTTTGTCTCTCTCCAACTTGGCCTTGGTTTATTAGTTACAGGAAGTTGAATTTAATTTCCAAAAAGCACCCAACTTTGCTGTTTATTTGAACTTTATGTCATTATCTGAACTTTCCAAGTATCTTGAGATTGGATAGCTGTACCATAAACTTGATGAGAATAGGCTTGTGTGGAATTCCTTAAGATTTAATATTTTTGGCTTCTAATGGTGGAACATTGATCTTGAGCACTGTATTGTTCATTTGAAATTATAGTCATTCATTTTATAAGTTGTATGTATTAACAGAATTTTCAGGGTCTGAAAGAGAAATAGAGAGAAAGAGCAAGTCTTCTAGATCAGTTGCAAAGCCTTCAGATAAGCCAGTTTTCTATAGCGGGGAAAGTATCACCTATTCATTAATACCTTAAAAGGAGAAAAATAAAGATTATCGTCATTTTTAGAAAACCTCTGTAACATCTGCTCTGTGCTTCTTCCGTGAATCAGTTCTTTTGGAAAGCTTCAAGATCTCCATAATACGCGAATGCTGTGGGGCTGACTTGTGTGGCCTCACACAGAAGGAAAGTTCTGAAACACCCCAGGGGAGGGACTTGGCCTGGGACCTCTTTGTGTGGTTCTGTTGTTCAAGAAAAGATTGAGCAATCTCAGTGTTGTTGAAGGGAGAGATGCTGGGCAGAGTACTAAATTGCTAATGTGCATTCTAACTCGTGTGGTACAACTTTGCGGAAAAATTGATAGCGGTGAAGAAAACCCACTGACCTCTCTGTGGGGACTGGGCATGTCATAGACAGAAATCTAGCAAAGCAAGGGTGGTGGGATCTGATAAATGCCACAGCAATCTCTGCCTCTCTCCCCTCAGCTCCCCTTCTCCTTCAGTAGTACAACTGCAGGTGTGTAGAGTCTTATGTCAGTTCTAGGGAGCAACTCACCCTTTGTGGTTGGGTTTGTGGTAATAAACTTCAGCGATGGGCTTAGGAGCATATTCTTGCCCTGAAGTCAATGCAGCTCTGAAGGCACTAAAAGTCTTTTTTATGGTTTGTTCTTGTCTGGCTATAAATATAACAGAGAAGAATTGAAACTAAACCAAATACTGTTTTGATTTTACAATTTAAGGGATGCAAAACTTCATTTTTTTTGTTACACATGCAAAAATTACACAGGGACATTTGAAAAAAAAAGAGCAACTTCATAATTTAATTTAAGTGCATTTTTAACAGCATGTGCTTGTTGGTCAGCACATTCTGGTTTAGATAAACACTGTGCTGGCAAATAGTGAGTGACAAGGAGTGGCCAGTTAGCATTTAGCATGTAATCACTGAATGAGTCATGAAACCAATATTATAATAATTATGCCACTATGAGATCAGGTTTGCAAAGCCCCACATTTGCAAATATACAAGCTAGTGACTGAGAAGGTTTGTTGTTTTTTTGGTTTTTGTTTTTTTTCTTTTTTTTTCAATGTAAGCAAATTGCAAAAAGGCACCTGTAAAATAAATCAGTCACACTGAAATGGGAGATGGTAAAATGCAAGAGCCTCCTAGCTGTAGATGGTTGACATGCTGACTGTTGGTTTTGTGGGTGATTTATGATACAATGAAAAATACCTGTTGTATTTTGTGGTTACAAACATGTTGATAAGAGTGCAAGGCCAAGCTATGATTTTCCAGATGTTTGTGCCATCCTAGCAGTGCAAAAAATCCAGAAGTCTCATATATAAGCAATCGGACTTTTCTTACTATGAGGAAAACCCCTTAATGGTAATAGCCAACAAGTCCCACTACATGGCTGTATATGATGCCAGTCTGCAATACATAATTGGATATGATGAATGTAAAAGGGTGTGGTTAAAAGACTCATGGGCAGGAAGAAGAGACAGTCAAGACCCTCAGGGCTGGGAGGCCTAGATGACCGTTCCGTTATGGTGGTTCAAGAACATCCTGTCAGGATTTGATCCTTAGCACTGTATTTTTATAATCAGAGATCATCACATTGTGTGTAATAACCTAAGAAAGGTCCCAATAGAATAATTGACTCTGTTTCCAGCTTGATTGATAACATAAAATCCTAGGTATTTGAAAAGAGAACTGTGCTCATCCAGCCTGAAACTTTATGCTTGGGTCTGTGTATATGTAGGAGAGCTTGTGATACGTATTTTGATTTTTCTTTGAACAGGTGTTTTCAGAATTTGCCTGTTGCTGTTCAGAATCCAACTCTGATTTAATTTGTAGAAATTACAAAGATGAAAAAAGGAGAAAAATGTAAAAGCCTCCTTATTCACATTGTTATTATCCAAATTTTAAAAAAATCTGATGATGTGGGAGTTGGATTTAAAAGTTGTGCCCCCCTAATATTTCAGTTTAATTTCCTATATGTAGGTAAACCTCTTAATTTCTGAATTATGCCAATTCTTTATGCTCTTGCCATTCCTAATGCACATTTTCAATATTTAATGATCCAAATGTGTAAAAAAACTGTTGCATGTTTTTTAGAAACTTTGAAAATCCATTTGCATGTCATTTAAAGTTGGGATGGCTTCTCTGTACCTAATTGTCATCTCTGAAGGATACGTCAGATGTAGAACAACTAATGCTAAGCAGGTATGTTGTTAGATATGAAATCAAAATTAGGTATTCTGTTTTAATCCTCCTTTTTTTCATGTTTGGTTGAATGCAAGTAGTGTCTGCTTACAACCAAGTGATTAGTTCTAGAGAACTACTTATTCCCTTCACTAGATCATATTTGTCAAAACAGAATCATTTATGTAGCAATTAATTGTGATATTACATATAGTGGGCTGTTATTTTGATTGAGAAATAAGCCTTTTGAGCAGATGCACACTTGCTGAGGAAACAGTTTCCTTTTGGATCCGTAAGTAAGGCACATGTGGAAAAAATAACATAGAAAAGACTCCCCAAACTGTTGTTATTTAGTAAGTTCTGTTTTCAAAGAGGAAAAGCAAATTAACTGGCTGTATCTTTGCTTGTTTAATCAAGGATTTCATGGCATCTTGGCCAGCAGGTCAAGCGCCTGTTATTTTTAATTTATCTTAATTCAGCAAAACCCAAAAACATGGTATCAAGCAACAAATTACTGTTAGAAAAGTGACATATGCTTGGAGCAGTGTATGCACTGTATTATTTGCAATTTGTGGTAATGTTTCATGACTGATGATTAATTGCATAGGTAAAAGGTTATCAAAGGAAGCAGTAACTCAAGTGACAATAGTTTTTGTTTCTTTTCCAAAAATTGCATATAATTGCATATATTTGGGAATGCTGTCATAGTTATGTATTGATTGCAAGCATTAAAACTCCACTTAAGTTAATTAGCACAATTTTTGAAGATTATAATCCCAAGAGTTGCCATTATTTCTGCCATTTGGAATAAATACATCTATCCATACAGTGAGAACAAGTTTTAAACTAGAGAAAGTTCATCAAGGAAGGAATTCGGAAGCAGTCTGTAGCACTACACCAGTTTCTACTGCTCAAGAATATGATTAATGTTTTTTTAAAATGTATTTTGTTTGGGGGAATCCATAATTTAAGGAATAGTTGATCGGTAGGTATGAATGAATCTGGTTAAAAATAAAGTTAAGATGAAACTGTAAAAATATTCTTGGAATAAAGTGTCTCCGTGCAGCTTCTAGGGAAGCAGGAACTGGTGAAGGAGGCGCTCCTGTAAATAGCAGAGTGAAAATGCTTCTCCAGCATCAGTCATTTGGTTAGTAATCCAGGCTACTTTGTTCTTTTGGTCTGGATTCATTTTCACATGTGCTATAAGCCAGCTGCTATAAAAGCAGACTTAATTGTTTTGCTTCCCTCTTTGGTCAAGGCTTTCCCTTAACTTCTCAGGCCTGGAGGGTGTGCCTCACTTACAATCCACACATTTTCTGATGACAGTTAACCTCCTCCTCTGATCCAGTGAGAGGGAGAAAGCAAGTTTATTTCCTAGTTTATGGCAAGTTTTCATTCTGCTGCCTGTCCCTCTTCTTGACCAAGCAGAATGGAGAGGCTGGCTTTCCAGCATGTGGGTTGATTTATGCCATGTGTTTGAAGTTTAGAAATTATAGCTGGCTTTCTTCAATGCCTGATTTTCCCTTTCCAGGAATCTCATTTCGTAGAACGAAGCTATTATTTCTTGTGAGGTTTCCTCCTAGTTTCAAATAATAAGGAGATCAGAATAAGAACAGCAGAGACTTTCATGTCTGGTTCAAAACCACATGCCATTACAGTCTGAAATTTCCTTTTCCAATTTTGGGAAACTTTTCTTTTGTTCCTAAGGGATATAAGGGCTTCTCCTTTCCCTATAATACAAACAAGGAAAAAAAAGTGGTGCTATCGAAGTATTTTGAGGTGTTCTAGTTGTGAAATAGTCCAGAGAACATAAAGGCAGTCATTTACTTGGCTGGGAAGGTGAAGAAAAAGAAAGAATAGTGACTGTAAAAAAAAACCAAAACATATGAGCAAGCCCTTCCCAAGATAATTCTCAGAACATAATCCTCTCTGTGAAAGGAGAGGCTAGTTTGCTGAAAGAGAAAGAAATGCTAAGCTAATCAGTCATAAATGTAGCCTAATAATGTATGAATATTGCCTTAATACTTACTTTAGGTCAAACTTTAAAAGAAGTCTTCTCAAAATTCAGACTGAGACTAAGGAAACTTGAGAAGTTATTGAAATTTGTTAATTAAATTATTTGTGTAGCTCCTTTCCAACTTTTTTATTTATCATATTGTAAACTTATGAAGGTTTTTTTGTTCAGGTTTTAGGTTTTTGTTGTTGTTTTAGCATCTTTGAAGTCATTTTGAAGTGTGGAAAACTATTAGTTTGGCTGTTTTTCAAAACAGAAGTTTTAGCTTTGAGTATAAAATGATGATGCTTGGTCAGAAGGAATAGGGCAAACTGCAGAACTCATGTCAGAATATTTTATCCAGACTACAACAGGAGACACTTAGTGTGTTGTGAACGTAATCTGGAATTTAGTGATGTATTCAGTTGAACCACCATTCCCATTTAATTTGGAATATTCAAATACTTTGTTCAGTCACTTTTGCTTTTAGATGGTGAGGAGGTAAATACAAACCAATTAGTCTTTTTTAAATCAGTGATCATAAACATGTTGTTTGGCCTGCATGCAAATGAATGAGCTACTTTGCTTTAAAGCCTTTTAAAACTATGTAATCCTGGGAAGCTGGAGCCTGCAATTTTCTGTATACCAGCTTTAATAATGACTAATGAATTCTAGCTGTGGTGAAGCAGATTGTCTTGTGTAAGCAAGATATCTTAATATAAACAGCTCACTTTTCTCATTAAAGTAATTATTGAATCAAAGCCAAAGCAATCATTTCAAAATGATACAGTTTTGTTCTGGAGTACTGTTCAGAGTCAATGTAGCAAAAGCACTGAAACATATTTATGAATGAATTCTCAAAAAAACAATTTGGAGACTGCCTGTAGAATCCTTACAGATGTAAGGCCATTTGAGCAGAACTTGTACGTTTCTTTGCAAGCTCCATTCTTCCTTTGGCAGTCACCTTTAGTTTCTTGAGGCAGAGATCCTGGGGGTCCATGCAGCTAGAAAAGCTTCCTGCTGCCTACTCAATTTGATGATTCTGCCTCTCCAGCTGGGATGGAGAGCAAACTGCAACAATTCAGGTAAAACTACTTTAGGTGTTGAATTCAGACGACTTTGGCAGGAGAACATCACTGTGAGGGATGGATATCAGTTGGATATTGATGTTTTTAAGATCCAGCCATGTAATTTCCACAGGACCCTAGCAAATATGTATCTTTAAAATGACATGAAAAGAAGGTTGAGGACACAGATGGAACAGACTCTTTCACTGCTCTCCTTCTCTCATAGTTTTCCAGCTCAAGTTTCTTTGCCATTTTATTTAAACCTCTGTTTAATTTCTATAGCAATAAAAAGCTATGCTTCTCCATACAAGAAACAAAACAGCTTACCCCTTGACAACAGAAATCAACCTTTCACAAAGCACACAGCTAGTTCAACAACTAACACACAACAAAGCATGCAATTAGTTGCAATTTTCAGATTTATAAGCAATATTAAAAGAGATAATTAATATTAAAACTAGTTTTATACAGAAAAACCAAGGATGTTCACAAGCAAGGAGGGTTCAGTCTTTGAAATACCCAAACTTGTTCTGTCATTCAGTGCTCTCTTCTTTTAAATGAAAGTGCTGTATAAGCACCGCTTCTCAGTTGTACGTGGGAAGGCTTATCTAGATTATGCTGTTTACGACATTATAATTGGAATAAGAAATGGTCAAGATAAATACAAATTATATGGGTAATAGAATGCAATAAATATCTTGAAGACCTTTGCTATCCTTTGAACATCATTTGTGTGTACTGCTGAAAGCCCAACGAAGGCAAAAGTAAATATTCTGGGTTACAGTATGCAAGTAACTTCATGGATTGTCTGCAGCACAGGAGGGTAAAAACTCTAAACTAATGGAGAAAAGCATAGCAACCCCCCACAGCTGGTACCTGACAAGGGAAAAATTAAACGAGAAATTAAATGCAAATTATAAACAGCAAGGGAGTGGGATGAAATAGCTTATGATATAGGTAATGATTTCTGCATTCCCTAGTCTCTTCAATTCAAGACTTGCTGGGGTTTTTTTCTGGCAGAATTCATTTTTTTCTTGTTAAGACAATAAAACTACATGGTAGTCAACCATGCAAATATGTTACTGATCAGTTTGCCTTAAGTGCTAGTCCATAAACTACAGCAGTAAACAGCTGATTCTTGTAGACCTCTGTTGCCTGGGCACCCTCATGGAGGGTGGATGGCAGATCTTGGTTAACTTTCTTAGCTGCTATAAGCTATATTCATGAATCAGAATTCTTAAGTTACTTAAATCTGAAATCTCTTCACATTGTGTTGCATCTTAGAAATCTGAAGAAACATTACTTCTTCAAAACTCAGATTCAGTCAGATTTCTCCCAGAGAGCATCTACAGTGATCCTGTTATTGTTACAAAAAGTGAGGAATCAGAACAGTGTGTTTGAAATGTCATTGAGATGTTTCAGGAGAAATGAAGTGTGAAAGTCAGCACAGGACTGGGTACTTGCAATGCACCCGCATGGTCTTGCCGTGGTAGAGATGTGTATCAGGGTTTGTTTTGTGAGGCTTCAAAAACCAAAATACGTACCATTGTGTTGACAGTGCTAGGTAACTGGCGAAAAGCAGTATCTGCTGTCCTAGTTCAAACAGGTCATTATTATCCATGAACAAATATGAAGCTGACAATTAGTGATTGCTAAGCTTCCTTTTAGTTATTCTCTTGGACAGAATCCTAAAGACACTGCATTACCAGTGCAGAAATGGAGTCTTGGGGATTGTTTTAAGAGCTGAAGACTCCCTCCCTTAACTTACTTCCTCCGTTATCACACAGCTGATTAGATAGGAAAGCATGCTGGCTGGCGCCTTCCCATCCCGCTTGTTTTTGTACCTCACTGCTGTGTAGTGCTGGGTCATGTTCCTATTCATTTTTCATGACCTTTCCTCATTACACCCTTTTTAATTGCAGCTTGTTTCTGTGACCTTGGAGTCCTACAGGCCAATCCAAAAGATCAGGCACTGTGTTTTTAAGTTACCTTCTGACAAGGTTGGAAACACTAGGACATTTTTCAGCAAAGAATTTTGTGTGAATGTGTAGCTTTTACTTTTTTATCATATAATATTTGGCTCAGTGCTGTAGACTGCTTTTGCAGCATGGTAGTAACTTCATGAATTCTGATGTTGAATGATTCTTGTTTACAAATGTTTTATATTCGCTATATGTGTGGCTGGTTTATAAAAACCTGGATAATCAACTAATATTGCATAAATATCTGTCTTCATTTCACAGGTTTTCAGTTCCATCGCTTTGCTGTTTGTTTCTACACTGACTTTCTGTGTTTCTGCCTCTCTAAAAGTGTAGTTGTAGTGGCTTTGAACTCACGCTGGTTTATTGCAGCCACAAACAGATTAGGTCATGTGTTGAACTTATGCTATAGGCAATAAACTGAATTAAAAGTATACCTATATACCTTTTGATGTGCTTTACCACATTTAGATACCCTTGAATAGATATTTTGTTTTGATTGTTGGATTTGTTAAATGTTTTATTCACAAGTTCCCTATACAAACTTTCAGTTGATAAGTAGTTTAAAAAGTTATTGATGAGTGAATGGATTATTACTCATTAAAACTACTTCCTTCCCATCTAAAACCATCTTCCTATCAGGTTCAGAGCCAAAAAAGGAAGATGTGGAAATTGTACAGTATGTTTTGAGAAAATATGAAGTATGTCTACCTGTGTAAGAGTACAAGAACAAATTGTTATAGATCTGTTCTCCCTGTAGTCTAAGTGGGACGGATGTGAGGCACTTCTGGCCAGGAGTTGTGTAACCTAATTTGTGTGGCACCGAGCCTGAGTTAACATACCTTGCCTCTCAGCATCCAGTTAATGCTGCTGCATGGCTTCCGGATCGGAGCTTTCTCAGACCTGGTGAGCTGGGTGGAGTGGATATACAATTGTCCGTACACAGTCATGTAAACATGCACTTACTGCTCCCTGAAAGGGATTGAGAGCTGAGGTATGAGCATTCTGTGTATAGACAGTTACAAGCCTTATAAAAGCATTGTCTTTGGGTTACAATTTTTATGTTGGGGCCTTGTATGAGGTATAACCTCTAGTGGTCTAATGCTTGGATGCATTGGGTTCTTATAGCTCTCCCTAAAGGGAAACAAAAGAAAATGAGGAGATGGAAAATCTGGATTCATCTAGATGCCTACGTTTGCATATAAGATGCCTTACCATAGGTATTTAAACCTGTCAATTCTGATGTTGGTGTCTTTTATTATAAAATCCTGTACTAGATGCAGAGGCAGATGCACCCTTGATGTAAATGGGAGGGTTCTTGGAGCTATATGTCCTCTTTATTTGGTATCCAAGCCTCAGAGGCAAATTAGACTTCTTTGTACTTCACCAATGGTGCTTCCTTTCCATATCTCCTCTTGCTTGCCTAGCCCTTCTGCAGAAGGAAAGTGGCCAGAATGTTCCAGCACCTCTTTGTGGAGCTTCAGTTCTTTGGAGCCATTGATTGGTGTTGTAAATCAGAACAGTCTTGGGGTTGAAGTGAAGGGCAGTGGTCACAAGATCCAAGCATGCGAACGTGTTCATTCTGTGTGGCTCCACTTTCTAATGGCAACAATACTTTGAATCATAATAACATGAATAGTAGAGTACCTACTCATAAAATTCCTTTAAATAAAATCTTGCTGCTCGGTGTTCATAAAAAAAGGTAGGGTTTTTTTCCCCTGAAATGAATTCAAGTATATTTGAAAAGCAGAACTTTCATTTAGAAACACGTGGAACTCCAGCATAATTTAAAATATTGCTTCTGTTAACTGTAGCTTGACTTTCATGTGGTGGTTGGAAAGGTAGTACTTCTTTTCTAGAAGGACGTGTTTCTTCTTTTTCTTAAAAAAAGTAGGTGAATGTAGGCTTTCAATGCTAATAACCAGTGCTGAGAGAAGGATTTTTCTGTGGTCAATTACTTTGGAATGAAACATGGTTTTTAAGTTTCTCAGAGGATTCACTCTAACAGGATAAGCAATTGAAGTTAGACCTAACATTTATGCCTGTCAGCCTTTATACTGCCAAATTGTTAAATATCAGTATATTGTATAGTTCAACTTTGTTTCTTAAAATACTATTGGCTCTTATTACAGTACATGTGTTAAGTACCTGCTGGCCCCAAAAGATTCAATTCCACTGACTCAGAGATTTAGTTACGTCAGTGGCAAAACAATCCTTTGTCTTATAGCTAAAACACAAGTACAAAATTACAGGAAGAATTTTGAAGAGAACTTAGGGTTTACAAAAATATGCTGCTACTAAAGTTAAGGGGAATTTTGTCTTGTATTTCAGCTGAAACGTAGCAAGTCCCTTGTCAACAGCTTTTGAAAATCGCTCTGAAAAGATGAAAAGAAAATTATTTAAAACAAATGGAATTGTATGTTCTGTCAACCCTTCATTGCTTCCTTTGCAACTTGAAAAACCTATTAAACCTGACTAACAACAGCAACAAAAAATTTGGTTCAACTGCCATCCATTCAAGGTATTCCACTGACTCCCTTAGGCACTGATGCAGGTTCCTACTAATTAAGCATGTAAAGAACACGATTTGTGCTTAGAAAGTTTTTTTTTATATAATTAATTACAGAAACCTAATAAAAACATGTAATTTTTCTAGCAGGAGATCTCACTTTTTGAAGTGTTAGGTAACTAAGGGAAGTAAGTCATGATTGATAAATCTGATTCTTTTTCATTTTTGCAAAAAGAATGTGAAAGATATACCTCTTTCTTTAACTTCTCTTAAAACATATGATTTAGTGCAAGCCAAGTTTATGTCAAGCAAGAGACAGTATGTGTTTTAAGGAGAGGAAAGCCTCACTCCTTGTAATGACATTATAGAACAGGCTAAAAAATGAGTAATTACCTACTGCTTATGATGCTACCCAACAGTAACCACTGTACCAGGGGATAATCCAAACAAAGCCTTCCTTATCGTTCCTGGAAACAACTCCCATTGTTCTTCTTCTGACTGCTTCTGATGATGTAAGGGAATAATGGGCAGTAACACTTTTCATGCTAAATGTTTCCAAGAGTCCCACATCTGTGAAACAGACTGGAAAGGTAATAAGAAAGTCAAAAGAAGTTTTGAGTATTTTCTTGCCCAATCCCTGAGCATGTCTGAGCACACCTCCTGTGTAATTCCTTTTAAGAGTTAAAACTATGTTTGATCTCTGCAGAAAACATAAATATACAGTCTAAGAAGAGTGGGCTGGACATTTACAACAGCAGGACCTGAGAGAAATTTCCTTTAAGTGAACGGGCTGTATGAATATGATTTGTTTATTCAGCTCATACACAGAATGATTTATTTTCTTAACAGTCAATATGAAAAGAATTTATTTTAACATGCAACAAAAGAGGCAAATTTCTTTCTGGTCAAATCTTAATGTTTTGTTCAACTTCTATATTTTTCTTAATGCCAGTTTCAGCCAGCTGTAATAAAAAAGAAGAGGTTGCTCAAAACCAACCAGGCAGGAGTGTGTCCTTCTGTCTACAACATCATAAATAAGCAGTTGATGGGATGGTTGGGGCACCTGAGATTCCATGTCTGCATTAGAACTCATGCTTTCATGCTTTGGTGTAATTAATGTTTTTGTATTTTATCTAAAATAGAATAATTTCTGCAGGGGGGAGTGCTTTTTTATAGGTACTGTAGAGTATAAGAATCTCCTGTAGGACACCACGAAATCAGGAGGACCATTTGCTTGAAATATTTATTCTGACTCATGCACAGAGAGGTGCTGACCCTAATTCCCAAATATCTGGCTGTGTCATTTGAGCTCTCAAGTATAAGGTGGAAGTTGAACAGCAACACTTTGTTTTCATTTTTTTTTAACTGATTTTGTGAACTTAGTCCTTCAAAATGAGACCCATTTCAACACTTTTCCCCACTCCTTGTCTCGTCTCCTCCCCTCTTTCTTCCTTCTCCCCTCTTTTCTTTACGTCTTTCTTCCTATTTAGCAAATAAACATCAAACACATTAATATTTTCAGTTAAATTTTTGACATTCCAAAATTTGTACTCAGTTATAAAACTATCTGGAGAAGCTGGATATAAGCAACTTTTATGGGTATATTATATATACCCATACCCAATAGTTATATTAATTTAATAAAGACAGGGTTTGTAGGAAGAGTTGCCTGTCTCTTTTATTATTTCATTTTTTTTTAAATTTTGTTTTATTATTTTGTAGTCAATTTCCGCCAATAAAAGTGGTCACTGGTATACAATGCAAATTACCTATTGTTCAGATTTTAGGCAGTACAAGATTTAATTGATTAATTTCATTGAAATGGGTGAAACTAATAACAACATTAAAATGTTGTTTGCTTTTCAGTATTAGATGCTTAATTAGTAATTTGGCAGATATGACAAGTAGGGAGGGTATTTCCTGAGGGTTGACAATTCATTGAGTTGAGCGCCAACAGCAAATCTAAAATCCCTTAACTGCCATTAATTAATTACCAGGAAATACCTGGCTCGGGTGGAGTGGATCATTATACTTCTATTCCATGTAAGACTGTGAAGAGTGAGAAGAAATCAAAATAACGTACAGAGTGGAACTCTGTATATTCACTGTAGTTATCCAGTGACACAAATAGGCCATCACAGATATCCTATTCACAAGCATAGCTCAGAGACACAAAACCAGAACTCCAAGGTGCCTTTAAGTTTAGAACTGCAATGGGTGTAACCAGGATATATGTTTACAATGGAGTAGCATTTTCTAAAATGTACAAGTGAACAATGAAAATGTCTCCTGAAGACTGCCTTCTAACCCATGTTCTTTAAAGATTATATTTTATATTCATATTTGAGAATGGTTTTGCTTGTTAATACTTTAAAGCAAGGGTACTTATTCACACAGGATAAATTATGTTACAAAAACTGTTGCAAGATATCAGGATTGCTAAAGTGTGTCTACAAGTTTTCTTCTGTTATTTTAGGTTACAGTCTACACTTACTCATTTATTGCTGTAAATTGCTTTACTAATAAAGATTAAAGTATAGATAGTCCTTGGTAGCAAAACATGCCTATTTCACTCAAATTATATCATTATTTTCCAATATTTCAAAGGAAAAGGGAGAAAAAAAAAAGATTCTTTTCCCCCCCCAACACTCCCTCTCCCGAGACCTCCATAAGAGAAATCTTGTTTTTTATGAAATTAGAATCCTTAGTCTAAGGAATGAGGAAGGTATGATTTAGAGACTTTACAATCCTAAAATAGCAGAGATGTATTACAGTTGTTTCTGCTTATACAAGTCCAAGTCAGATGAGGACCAGATCCAGACAGCTTGTTTTAGTTTCCTTATAATGAGCATAGCCATTCTTCTAGTGACGATAAACACAGGTAAATAAAAATGGATACAGGTGCATTTCATATTATCTCAGACTGTGTAGAGATTTTTCTTCTGTTTTTGTGGATGGTTTTGTTGGCTAGCTTAGCTTTTCAAAGTAGGTTATAATTTACTAATTTTTTAAAATTATTTTTTTTGGTTTATGTTGTAACTTTCAGAAGAGCTTTCCTCTCCCCTCCTCCCTCCTTCAATAGCAATATAGAGTTATATTTGGAATGTACTTACATGCACACAGCCAAAGTTCAGCATTTCAAATGCTTTGGGAGCCCAAACCTATTTCAAGCTAGAACAATAAAGATTGTCAAAGAGAAGAAACATTATTATCCCTTGACACATTTCAAAAGAGGAGAGAGTATATATGAAGTTATACTGGTCATTTTACCATTTCAATTTTTTAAACTTCCCATTAGTATGTACAAAATTGTCTGAAATACAAGAAATCCAGGAGTGTAATTTAGACCACAGGGACATTCTAAATCCTTAGGACTTTCACTTAAATTTTTATTAAGTAAAATTAGAATTTGGTGAGGATTTTGCAAGATCACGTACACCAAGACTCTTCGTACTGTTCAGAAGTAGATTGACAGAACATCCAAATTTGCCTTAATCAAGGAACAGTTCTCCCACTGTTCTTCACCTGGATGTGCAATAATTTTTTTTTTTTCACATCCTGATAGCATCAACACCTGGTGCTCGAACCCTACAATTTTTCCATCGTTGGACTTTCGACATAATGCATGGGGACAGATAGGAAAGTTATTTTGGGCACTGGTGCAGGAGGTAGACATACAAATGGGAAGGAGAAAGAAGGGGGGAACTGTAGGAAGTGTATAGCAAAATAGTTCATTTCCTTATATTTATGAAATGAATGAGTTCCCACACATTATTTTTGACCAGAATTGTGTTACATTTTTTGAAGAACCCTTGAGAATCAGTAGATAACTCATTGAGCTACTGGAACCTTGCCTTTTATTTAATAAAATAATTCAGATTTGTTTTTTCTAGGATGATGTGACTCAGCAAAACTTTACCATGTTTAAGAAGAAATGGAGTTCTAATGTATCTTAAAAAACCCTAAAGACTGCTGCTGTTATTCAATGGCTAGTTGTTTAAATTTGAACAGTGTTTCCATGGGACAGGAAAAAAGTACTGATAAGGAACAATGTAGCTTAATGGTAAAGATCTTACGATTGTGAGCTTTCCAGTGATCATTCCAATAATTCACGTACTCTCATAACAGAACAAGATATCTTGTATTTATAAAAGAAGGGTGGATATTACTGCATAAACTACACACAATGCCTTTCAAGCTTTTTGTTTAGATGCTGTTTAAATACGCAGCTCAAATCCCACTATCATTGAAGTAAGTGATACAACTTCAGAGAGAGCAAGAACACACCCGCTTTATCTGATTTAGTAGAGATACAATGGGACAATGAATACAAGAACATTTTTATTTTTTCAGATATAAACTTAAGGATAAGAAAGGAATGCATTGTATTGCTCTGTTTTCCCTGTGGGACACACCTACTAAATATTGTAGTATACTTATTTTTTTAATGAAGATGAAATTGTAGTTTTTGTTTGCAACCAGTTCCCATTCACAAGGTTCAGCCATATGTCTTTTTAACTAGATGTCTAAATTACATTTCTGTTGAAAAAGCTAATATTATATGGCCTAAAACTCAGAGCTACTGATATGCTAGCCTTGTCCTAAATCTTAGGCTCACCAAAGGGGTTAATATGATACCATTACTAGATAACCAGTTAACTTCTGGCAGCCACATTTAGAAGTTCAGATGTATAGACAAAAAAGGATCTTAAATAGTCTGGTACTAATTGCAAGACATTCTTAATGAGGAAAACTGACCAAGTATTTGAAATTTAGTCTCTTTACCAGCACAGTTATCTTTCCTAGAAATGCAGGGAGAGTCCCATTGGAGATAAAAAATAATTAGTTGTTTATATGAACTAAAGGCAAATGATTGATATTATGGTATGCATTACAGAAAAGTACGTCTTTCAAGTTTCTTGTAGGTCGTACTTTTTTTTTTCTTTTTAATCTTTCCTTATTCAAAGATGCTTTGGATCTAGTCAGAGTAGTGATGCTGTCCTCTGATTATTTGGTTCCATTTTGTTTTATTGCATTTATGTGGTGTAAAAAACCGATACTCTCCTTAATGTATAGTGCTCAAATACTCTGCCGATGTCCTTAAGGACAATTCCATTGGCTTTGTGGCTTTGTAATTAAATAAAAAACCCTAAATTTATTCATGCAGTAAGATGTATTTACTCTTTTTGAAAAAGAAAAGTTACATAACCTCTTGTTAAGTCTTTCTTCAAATAGATAAGAATATGTATGTTTTACGAGCCTCTGACACACAGCTATTCTACCAGACTATTTTTTCACACAGCAAGAAGTGAAGCACTGACAAGTTTGCACAATGATGCACTTGGCTATGACTTAATAAAATCCATTTTGAACACTGTGAGACTTTGAGGATGGAAATGGTACGTAGAAACATACACTTTGTAACTTCCCAGTACAATGATTAGAGCTACTGTTGTAGGAATAATAGTTCTTGCTGAGACAAGGAACAGGAAAAGGTTCTAAAATTGCTGATGGGAGTCTTGGAATTATATTTCTTACAGATTTCTTTGGTCATCTTGGCATTTTATTTCATTATTGCACACTGAAACTTACTAGGAAATTAGATAATACATGGTTTTTATTTATTATACCCATTCTAATACAATTAAGTCTGTGTCTGATTCAGTTTGCAAATATAAAATGTTTTTTATGTTATTTCAGTTCAGAAAGGCATTGCAGTGTGTGGGAGTGAATATGAGAATATTACTTTCATTTTTTATATGTACTGTTATGCAGTAACTTTCCCATCATATTGACTGTACATTTAACTTGGAGCAAATTACCCTGGCGTTTAAATGAGTCTCTGGATGTGAAGCTTTCAAACCCTTTTTTTTTAAACTTTAATAAAAATCTTTACTAGGATTTTTCAGTTTTAACTTTGTTGTTCTTTTCACCAGTATCACATGTTCCCTTAGATGCTGTGTAAGTATTTATTCTCTAGCATAAATGATAAATGTAGTAAAATACTTGTTTTTCTTTTAATCATTGGTTAAGACACATTCTAATCAAAAGACACATATTTAGAGTATGTTTCTTGAATAAAGACATTTTTATGAGGCTTATTTTTAGACCAGTGCTTTGATGTCTATGTGATACAACCTCTGCTGGTGTAAATCAGTGGAAATATCTAAGATGACATCCTCTGGTGATCTAACACTAGGACCTCCTCCCACATCTCTTTAATATCACAGAATAAGAGTAATTACACTTTTAAAAGACTTATTTAACTTGACACCTCAGCCCTTCAAATTTACCCATTATGCCTTCTCCGCTGTAACCTGCACAAAATAATGATGTTACACAGGCATGAGAAATTAAACCTTTGCCTGTGTTGTCTGTGTTGTGGCTTTTCCCTGATTTCATTCATAGATGACAAGTGTATGTCATATATATCCAAGGTAATCTAAGGTGCAGCAAATGTGATATTTGATCCAGTGTATCTCACTCTAATGCCAAATTTTAGCTGATAGTTGCTTTTATGGTTTTGCTGTTTTTATTGAAATCTATGGGGTTTTCAAATCACGTAAACTTAAGGCTAAGGAAGGAATGTATTGTATTGTTCTGTCACAAAATAATCAGAACATGCTGGGAATAAATGAGTGTAATTGTAGGAGAAAAACTTTTATCTTCAGCACCTTTACTACTGCCAAAACAAATAAGACAGCACACAGCTCAGAATTCATGTCTTGCGATATTCACAGGGCTAGCAGTCATGGGATTAGAGCTGTGTTTCACCAGTAAACCAGACAACTTTAATGTATGTATCATTGGCACATGTTGTCAAGACAATTTCAAGGCATTTCCACGCACTAAAAAAAAAAAATAGTATAATACTTACTCAATTCAGCCTACTATTTTTATGATTAGTATATGAAGTACTAATTATGAAAAAAAAGTTTCTGTGACATGAAATAATTTGGTGTTGTACTTGACTTCGATATTTTAAATACTTTTTTCATTAATCTGTCTTTTTTACTGATCTTCAATTCAGCTGTCTTTATCATTTACTATTCATAACTTTTTTGCCTGAAGCGACACTCCTTGCTTTAGAGACAGCAGCAGTTGTCTGATATTAATTCTAACTTTTAAACAAAGCTGAGTGGTAGGCTTTCTGCTACAAAAATTTTATCAGTATATTTATTGCATGTGGTAGGAAAGCTTCAGGCTTAATCTGAAGATATATCCTGCAGGATTATGTGTATGCGTATGCACAGGAAAGTTAATCCTACTGGAAATAAAAAAACCAAATGCAAGCCTTCCCATCTCTACATCAGTCTGTACAGCTCAAAGCAAAAATTTACACTGAAATTTCTGAGAAAGTATAAAGTATTTAGATTTTTCGCTTTTAATGTTAGCTACATGTATAAGGGCTAGACTGAGTAAGGAGTCAGTTTTGTCTAAGAATTAAGTGCTCAAAGTAGACTCCAGGCATAAGGATAATTTACCATAAAATACACACATCCTGAAGAAGGGTCAGAATGAAAGATTTATTTAAGTGGACTGTAACAATAAATTGGCTATCATCTTATTCTACCATCTGAAACATACTGTTTTTACTCAAAAAGAGAGGTAGAGACATGCTAGCTGCTTTAAAAGTCGAAGCTGAAAGGCAGAGGTGCATACTTGAACTGCCATGGTTGGAGGAGAGTTGACTGTTATACAAATTCTATATTTGATTGCCTCCATATTTCCTTCATTGAAAATAGAAGTTACAATAATCATATTTTGCAGGACTAGGATCTTGTTAGTGTATGTTAGACAGTGTTCTGAATCAAATATCAAAAGGTAGAGGACAAACATTTAATTTCTTATTCCTAATTGGGTTTAGCTGAGCACAGCAGTGGAAGTGAACAGGAAACTGCTCTGAACCGTGGATGTTCTGGACTGGAGTCGAGCTGGACAGATACAGAAATCTGTCACTTGTGTCAATGCACAAACCGCTCTAGTTTCAGCAGCAAAAGTGAGTGTTTGGTAAGTCAGTTGGAAACTTGAATGACTTTGTTTCATGCAGCTCTTCCACAGAGTTCATTAGGCCTTTGTGAGCTTAGCGTTAATCCTTTGTATGATTCTAGAACATTTTAGTTATTTATTAAGTTCAGCTTTCCATCCAAGTAACTATACAGTCCTAAAAAGGCAAAAATGTCATATGAGGGGTATTTTATTCCAGGGATAGATACAATTCAGGACAATGGAGTACTTCACTTTTAAATAATGCCTTGAACAGATTCCTCTGCTTCCTCTATCTCCTCCCACCACAATCCTTTCATATGTTGATAAATACGATCTTTTAAATAGCAAAGAAACTATAACATTCTTGATCATTATTTGGTTTGTTCCTGGCTTTATAATATTTTCATATCATGTCTTCATCCCAAATCAGATCCTAAACCTTCCCTCTCCCTTCTTATTTCTGATTCTAATAAACTTATTTGTTTATTCAGAATGCAGAGACTTCCATTAAGATCTTACAATTGTCATGTAATTGAGGAACACCACTTTTCAGGTATTTTGTCAAATAGATAAAATATATGTGATTATAACATTCAGTTGCAAAGCAACGGAAATGTTCTTTGCTTTTGATTATGAAGTTTTAAGTTTTTATTTTGGCAGGTTCCTCATTGATATATAAAGGATCTGTAACATTCACTGATGATCTCACAAGTGACATACGTCTTATCCTGTTCACCATTCACCATGTTTTCTCATTTTACTTCATCAGTTATGTCATTCTTTGATGCTTTTCCTATTGCATTCTCATCACTTTTCTTATCTCTTTCCACATTTGTTTCCTTGTGGCATTGCCTCATTCAGTACATTATACACTCCAAGTTCCTTGACAGCTTCTAGATTAATTTCTTTCTTTCTTTTATGTAAAGGTTTTGTTTAGCCTTTGATTTATTTTCCTCTTGTGCCAGTTCCTTTCCTGCAGTTTCAGTTGTACAGTACTCTTTCTGTAGTATTAACAATTCCCTGTGTTTACTGGATTGCACACGCCATTAGGATTTTTCATGGTCACTTTCTGGGATTTTGTATTCCTCTGTTTCTAGGATTTGTTATTAAATCTGGAATTAAATTCTTATTAAGCTCAGCTGCATTCGATTCAGGACATGCATGAGTTTTAAATATACCGAGTTCCTCTAATTAAAACTTATTTTTTAAGTAATTCCTCAAGCAAGGTTCTTCTGCACCCTGCTCCGTGCTCTCTCTCCTTTTCCATCCCTCCTATATGAATTGCCCCTTCCTAAAATGCTTTTTATAATTTCCTTAATTCATACATAAAAAGAAGCATAGTTTTCTACATCACTAGTACTTCTAGCATAAATTATTGTCAAAGAATAATTTTTGAGATTGTCCAAAGTGGGTGTCGTGGTTTGACCTCAGCCGGCAACATCTTACTGAAGGTGCACTCAATCCCCTTGTCCAAATCATTGATAAAGATATTAAACAGAACTTGCCCCAATACTGAGCCCTGGGGAACACCACTTGTGACTGGCCGCCAACTGGATTTAACTCCATTCACCACCACTCTTTGGGCCCAGCCATCCAGCCAGTCTTTTACCCAGCAAAGAGTACACCCATCCAAGCCATGAGCAGCCAGTTTCTCCAGGAGAATGCTGTGAGAAACGGTGTCAAAGGCTTTACTAAAGTCATGGTAAACAACATTCACAGCCTTTCTCTCATCTGCTAAGCAGGTCACCTTGTCAGAGAAGGAATCAGGTTAGTCAAGCAGGATCTGCCTTTCATCAACTCATGATGACTGAGCCTGATCACATGCAGCATGATGGCACTCAAGCTGATCTGTTCCATAACCTTCCCCAGCATTGAGGTCAGACTGACAGGCCTGTATTTCCCCAGATCCTCCTTCCAGCCCTTCTTGTGGACAGGCATCACATTTGCTGACCTCCAGTCAATAGGGACCTCCCCAGTTAGCCAGGACTGCTGATAAATGATGGAAAGTGCCTTGGTGAGCACTTCTGCCAGCTCCCTCAGTACCCTTGCGTTGATCCCATACAGCCCAATAGACTTGTGTGTGTCTAAGCACTTAATTCTGCTCCCTCTCCCTGTCTTCTAGCTCAAGGGGCTAGGTACTCAGAGAACAGCTGGTCTTACTGTTAAAGGCTGAGGCAGAGAAGGCATTCACTACCTCATCCTTTCCTTATCCTTTGTCACTATGTTTTCCCCCGCATCCAATGAAGGATGGAGATTCTCCTTAGCCCTCCTTTTGTTGTTAATTTATTTATAGAAACATTTTTTGTTGTCTTTACGGCAGTAGCCAGATTCAGTTCCAGTTGGGCTTTGGCCCTTCTAATTTTCCCCCTGCATAACCTCACAACCTCCTTGTAGTCCTCCTGAGTTGCCTGCACCTTCTTCCAGAGGTCATAAACTCTCTTTTTTTCCCCTGAGTTCCAGCTAAAGCTCTCTGTTCCACCAGGCTGGTGTTCTTCCCCGCTGGCTCATATTTTGACACACGGGGACAGGCTGCTCCTGTGCCTTTAAGGTTTCCTTCTTGAAGAATGCCCAGCCTTGCTGGACTTCTTTGCCCTTCAGGACTGCCTCCCAAGGGACTCTGTCATCCAGTCTCCTAAACAGGCCAAAGTCTGCCCTCAGGAAGTCCAAGGTGGCAGTTCTGCTGAACTCCCTCTCCTTACTTCTACAAGAATCAAAAACTCTATAATTTTGTGATCGCTATGCCCAAGACAGCCTCTAACCATCACAACACCCACAAGTCCCTCTCTGTTCGAGAACAACAGGTCCAGCGGGACACGTTCCCTAGTTGGCTCCCTCACCAGCTATGTCAGGAAGTTATCTTCCACACACTCCAGGAACCTCATAGACTGTTTCCTAGACCTCATTTATATTGAAAATTGGCACCTTTCCCTTCAATAGGAAAGGTGAGAAAATTCATTAGAATTTATAATCTAGGTTTAAATTCAAATGATATTGCCAAAATGAAGAAAAAGAAAAAAAGCTGCACTTTCCTATGGTGGGTATGAACTACACTTTTAAATTGGAATTGCAATGAAATGTTAGTGATGTTAATTGTCTGAAATGTCTGAATGATGCTGCTCACTAAACCAATCTTTATGTATTACCTGAAACTTCTTAAGTAGAACAGGCAAAGTTTCATTAATAACTTCAGATTTATTTCTTAAATTTTTAAATACTGTATGCATTTTTGCAAATATGACATTTTTTTCTCTTTCTTTATTTTTACCTGATTGTGGGACAGGTGAAATGGCAGTCCGAAAGTGGGGGAGAGAGATAAATCTTCTTTCTTACTGTAGGCACAAAATTTAATCTATTAGGGGAACAGTTCCACCTTTTTATGCCTCCATTTCCTCACTCTGAAGATGTACTAGGCCACACCAACGATGGCTAAAAATGACATTAAATTCAGAATCTGTACTAGAGTTTGCCCAAGCTACCCTGAGGTACATCCTTTCATTAGAAAATCTGATAGTTCATTGCTTTAAGTAGAATTAATACTTTTTTCTAGAAATAGATCTTTCTTCTGCAGTGTTTATTTTACTCTATATTTTTGTGTTTATATATTTATTTTCTAAGTTTTGGAAGAAGAACTAATGATTTTATTGCTGCAGAAAACAAACTGCAGCAACCTTTATGCAACAATCATGTTCGGTTTTGATGTGGCTGTTTTCAGCTTTTGTCATTTTTTCCTTTGTCATTGAGTTTTCACAGTGGGAAGGCTCACTATACAGTAAGCTATAATTATGAATCCTATGGAAAGGCAGGGGTAGTAAAGGATAAACACAGTATCCTGTTAGGAAATACTGCTTTGTAGGCAAAAAAAAAAGTTCTCCTAGATCAATATTTAACAAAGAAAACTTGTTGTGCATATGTTTAAAATCAGTTTCTAGCAGCGGTAGCACAGTTCAGTTGTTCCTGCACTAGGCTGTATGTTGTCATTTTATGTGTCGATCTCACATCAATTTCTATTCAATTTTTTATGGATGGAAATTAAGTCGCATTGGCAGTACTTAAATTTGCAGTGGATGGCATAAGTCATTTCTTCCCCACTCCAAGCTGTAGTTTCTATAGACAGGAAGCTTGTGCCCTGTGGTACAGGAACCTTGTACAGTCAATGAGGCGTGGGTGAGAAAGCAGCTGGATCAGTAGGAGAGCAGAGCAAGTGATAAGATGTATGCAAAGATCAGTCTAACTGCAACCTGAGAATCCCTGTTGTGAACGAGGATTGACCCTATTTTCTTTGGCTCTGTGTCAGCATAAAAGAAAAAACTCTTGCCTACGTGCTCTTGCAGTATAAGAAAACTGAGTCAATGTTCTGTCAATACAGAGGGACCAAAATGACCCTCCTGCCTGAAAGCCACAGTACTTCCGAGGCAGAAGTGGCTTCATGCAGAACCTCTACAAGTCTAGTCCTTAATGAGAATATGTGTGCCAGAGGAAATATTAGGTAACACTCCACTGCTTTGGCTTTTGTTGCAAATGGTATGTGAATTGTAAGAAAATGTGGTGTTTACACTTCTATTAATCAACTGAGCAAGTACTTAATGAAAGATGTTAATTTTAATGAGATTTCCCATTGGGAGTGTTAACCCCAGATGACTTTTAATGTGCTCATTCGAACGTTTCTTAAGGCTACTGACTGGATCCATATTGGAAATATTTTAACAGCAAGCAGGATTCCCATGTATCTGTAGTAAGTCCGAGGTGTCAATAATCCTTTACAGGTTCTAAGTGCAGGCAGGAAGGTCTTCTCTAGGGTTCACATGAAGCAAAAGTAGACATGCTCTGAAGAAAACCAAATAATGAAGACAATTCTGAGAATGTATTCTTGAGTGGATTTGACTCTATATTTGTTCGTAGTATGTGTAAACATGAAGGGATAAAAGGGAGTGCCTGAATGAGAACTATTGTTAGGGAAAGCAAAACTCACTGCAGAACAGGAAAAAACAATTAAAGAACTAAAAAAACCTAAGAAACAAAGGGTAAGCAGGTGCAAAACTTGGAAAAAGAAAAAAAATTAAGTTTATTTAAACATTTTAATATTTAAAACCAGAGATTTAAAAGTAAATCTCTGTTTCCTTATTGTTCTGAAGAACCAGAATATAATTTACACTGAATTACTCCCCTCCTCTTTGATGCTTCTAACAGCCAAGTTGCAACTGACAGTGATTCATTTTGATGATGAGAGAGTAATTTTGAATTGTCATCTTCTTCGTTGCTTACATCTTACATGGGTCTCTACTTCTTCCTTATCTAGGTGATTCAATAAGGATTTAGGAACTTTATATACTGTAGGGTTTAGCCTTAAAAAATGGATGCCATGATGAATATTTCCATTGTTATCAGTAAAACAAGCAATCATTTAGAAAACCCAAACAAAATCCAAGCCACAGAGGAACTAGATATATATAGTAAGAAAGTGCTTCTGCCATGAATAATATATACTTTAAAGGGACCAAATAATAAGAGAAATGTTATTATCTCATTTAAGAATGTGGGATGAAGAACAGAGCAATGAAGTGACTTGCCTAATGGTTTAGGTCTGAGGTAGGAAGAGAATCCAGACTGCCTGACTCCCCAGGCAGGGCATTAAAACATATTGCCCTTGTCTCCTCTGTGAGCAATAGGTGAGGGTTACCTGTTTAACAGCCTGGATTTGATGAAATATATTAAAATATAATGCTTAATGAATTGTGTTTTACCATAATGGAGATCTTTTTTTAAAGAATGAATGTTGTAACTCATTAATGATAAATTGTTTATGGGCTCAATGTGTCACTGCTGGAATGTTACTTCTTCCTAATCACAGCGACTGTGTCATGTCAGAAGACACGGGTATTTCTTTTTCAGGGAGTAAGTATCAGAAAATGCTGCACAAGATGTTCTTCACTATGAAGCCGTTGTTAACATTTACCTGTGAAACACATGGTCTAAGTCCAAAGGACTGAAGATAAATTTTGCCTCTAATATGGTTCAGAATACAGATGCAAAAGTCCTTTTTTTTTGGAGTAATTATTGTCTAGTGTGTACTGCAGAGAACTCATCCTTTAAAACCAACCATGGTGATAGAACAATGCACGTCCTAAGGAAATGTTCTTACAATTTAGCTCTATAAAATAAGTTCTCCAATGATGAATTAGAATTAGAATTAGAACGAGAATTCAAGCCCTGCTGGAGGCTGAATTGGTTAGATTTTAGCCTGAGAGATACAAAACTTGGAAAAACCTGCCTGGCATGCTGTCGTTTTCAGTTCACCTTAAGGAAGGTATGTCCAAGGCAGAAAAAAAACTTTACCTAAAATTTAAGATTAAACTAAACAATGTTTAGAACACACTGGAACTCCCAAAAGAAAAGAAATTTGTTACCTAATTCCATAGAAAGTGTATAGAAAGGTGGGCTGTAAGATATGTAGAGATGGGGGTTTAAGTGGGACCTTGGAAGTTTCCAATTGTGTATGGCAATCCCATGCACAAATACATGCTGAGCAGAGAATGGATTAAGAGCAGCCCTGAGGAGAGGGACTAGGGGGTGTTGGTAGATGAGAAGCTCAACATGAGCTGGCAATGCATGCTTGCAGTCCAGAAGGCCAACCGCATCCTGGGCTGCATCAAAAGAAACATGGCCAGCAGTTTGAGGGAGGTGATTCTGCCCCTCTACTCTGCTCTCATGAGACCCCACCTGGAATACTGTGTCCAGCTCTGGAGCTCCCAATGTAAGAAGGTCATGGACCTGTTGGAGCCAGTCAGAGGAGGGCCATAAAGATGATCAGCAGGTTAGAGCACCTCTCCTATGAAGGCAGGCTGAGAGAGTTGGGGTTGTTCAGCCGGGAGAAGAGAAGGCTCTGGGGGAGACCTTATAGCAGCCTTCCAGTATCTGAAAGGGGCCAACATGAAATCCGGAGAGGGCCTTTTTACAAGGGCATGTAGTGATTGGACAAGGGGTAATGGCTTCAAGCTGGAAGAGGGTAGATTTAGAGTAGATCTCAGGAAGAAATTTTTCACTGTGAGGGTGGTGAGGCACTGGAACAGGTTGCCCAGGGAAGCTGTGGAGGCCCCATCCCTGGAAGTGTTCAAGGCCAGGTTGGATGAGGCTTTGAGCAACCAGGTCTAGTGGGAGGTGTCCTTGCCCATGGCAGGAGGGTTGGAACTAGATGATTTTTAAAGTCCCTTCGAACCTAAACCATTCTATGATTCTATGGTTCTGATTCTTTACCTAGTATAATAACTATGATAAAAGTTGCAGTTTGCACACTACATATTCCCATACGTGTCTTTAATGAATGTCATTCTCATTAATTTAGATGCGACTTACATGCAGAAAGCAAGAAGATAATTGAGGAAGTTCTTTATTTAGAAGCAGTTTATGTGGTTATTCCACATGAAGTAGCAGGGCTATAAATTGTTAAAATCAGGACAGAGATATGAATTTTCAGATATATATTTAACAGCAAAAACTGCTAATCTCCGGTAGTGAGCCATTGCTTTAATTCTGAGAGAGTCTTTGGGGTGGGAGGGAAAATCCTCACTGTCCTTTAAAGGAGGAAAATCACCTTGGTTTTGAAGGATTATAAATTTATTTTCCTAAAGCCAACTGACTTCCAGCAGAGGCTCCATTTGCGTGGTAACTAAACCTTTTGGAGCAGGAGCTCACCTTTTGTTTTGTGCTTGCACAGCACTAAGCATAGCAAAGTTCTGGAGTGCTGTAGCAGTAAAAACGTGGGATAATAGTGATTCACTGGGAAGAACATTGGGCAGACTGTAAGAGATATGAAGCTAATATATCCTTTCAAGGACATTATATCAAGAGAGGAAAATCCTTCTTTCTGCTACTGCTGAGTTCAGGAACTTTCGGTTTTTGTTGTCAGGACACCTGCCATCCAAAAATTAGCTTTGTGCAAAGGGTTACCTCTCTTCTCATTCATTTGGATCATTTTCCCTGGGTTCATTCTTGAGTTTTCTTTCAGTTGCCTCTAATTACCATTTAAAGGTTATGTCTGAATGACCAGCAGTGCAACCCGACTTCTGTTGAAATAGGTTTTTTCACCATTGTCGTGTAAAAACTTTCAGATGTAGAAAAGTTCTCAGGCTTCAATATGAAACCACAAACCTGTCTGCTCCCTTACTGGAGTTTGCTCCAAAGTGTTATTAACCTAAGATTAGAATTTCTACCAACATGGAAGCTGAACTTACCTGGTTTTGTTTTTGTGGTATTTTATGTCAATCTTATAGAGAAAGAATTAAATTCCTAATTTTGACATATTTTAGCAGAAGGAGCCCTTATTCTAAGTGATGTGAACAAGTAATATCTGATAACAGATTTCTACCTCTCTGTGTCAAAAATCAGCACTGTAATGACCTCTTTAAGAATGTTTAAAATCAGAAGAAATCTGGAATTTTTTTGCTTAAAAAAACCCCTCAAACATTTATAGTCCTTATTTGTAATAATACAGGAAAGAGTTTTTATATCCCAGAGTCCCCTGGGATATACACACTCATGCAATGGGACATTGAGCTACTGCTATAAAAGTTAAAGAACTGAAGAAATCAAAACTGCCAGGTAAATGCTGTCTTATATTGACAAAGATTGAATTGCAATAGGTTGGTGTTTTTATCCACAACTTTTATGATTAAGTTCTTAATCTGATGTAAATCAGATAACTGTAATGGAGTTACACTGACCCAAACCAGCTGTAAAGCTTTTGGTAATTTCCATAAATTATGGCCTGGCTTCCAAGGACTCCTCTTTTTAGTTTTATAAATCAAAGCTCAACCAGCGAGTTTTGGCTGTTCTGAGAGATGGCATCATAAAGTTTAACTCCCAAAATATCTTGCACTGAACACACAGGTGAAGTGTATTGACTGAAGTATATAGAGCAGCTTACGACATATTTATTAGAGATCTAGGATCTGCTCTCTCTTCCACCATGAAACAGAAGTATTCATACATTTATTGAAGCTCTTCTCATGATTTTTGCGAAGTGAAACAGTTTTAACAGGCAAAATTTACAGCTACTCAAGGGATAATATTCTGACAGCTCTGTACGTTTCTTACAAGTGGAAAATACCTTGAGATGTAATCAAGGTACTATAGATTATAGCAGAAAGAAGCAGGGGTTTGTTGTTAAAGAAATTGGGTCATCTGTGATCCAAGATAGTCAGAGATTTCATTAGAGAGAAGCATTTATATATCTGAGTTGCTTTGCTAAAGTTCTGTTATGAACCTGCTGTAATAGTTGCTGTAAACATCAGGATTGTAGAGAAAAGATTTTGAAATATAAATGAATTGTAAATTAAAGAGTAAGAAAAAAGAAGAATTGAAGTAACTGAGGACATTTGCATTTTTTTAAAAACAATGGCACATTTTCATGTGTGTATTTGCAATATTTCATAAATATGCATGTTCAATAACTATATAAATAATAAGATAGATGAGCCTTAATTTGATTGAACTTCATCTTTTACTGTTGTCCTAGTAGTAGTTCACATTTTTGATCTTCAGCATTTTGGACCCAATTTTATAATCTTTTCCACACTAGTGAGTGATGCCTTTAGCAAATAGTTTTCTTGCTGGAGTCAATAAGATTAATCATTTTAAGGATGTGCTAAATAAAGTACTCCAAAATTGAGCCCTTCAGCTTGCACTGTGTGTGACTAGGGAGCTCTCTTATCTTCCCTTTAAAGAACATTGTAAGCTTTTACTAATTTGCCGGGAAACCACTGTTCAAAAACCTAATGCATGTAATAAATAAACAAGGAAATGTTAAGAAAACAGAAAAATGTTTGTAGAACTGCCAAGTTATTTTAAGCTTTGGAAATGATCTCATAATATGGAAAAATAAAAAGGAATGTAAATTACTTATTTAATAAAAGGTGAAAAATTACAGAACTTGAACTGATATAATTTTTCTTCCTGATAGAATTCCCAATCTTTTTGATGCATGATTCAAAGGAAATTGTTGTGCTTACCATTTAAAACCATAATCAATGACTGATTCTCTGATTTTTGGAGATGATGTTGTTAACAGTTTTCTCGTTCAGGTGTATCAATGTCTGACAATGGGTAACAAAAAAAAAAGCAATAGAAGAAATAACCCATTGTACATTTTTTTTGTGTATTTCAGAGCACAACTTCTGTCTCCATTATCAGAGCATGAGATCAGCTTTAACTACAATCTGATTACCATCTAGCATTATGTTCCAAACAAACCCCATCTTTTCTTCCTTCCAGCATTTGAAGACATTTTCACCAGCTACCCTGACAGTTGGATTACTCATCTGAGTCCTCTTTTCCCTACATCTACGGTAACTAATTAAACAGTAAATTAACACATATATTAATATATGACATGCCTTGGTAACAGTGAATGAGGTCCTATAATTCTTTTTCCTACCTTGGTTCTTCTTCTTGTACTTATTTTTTATTCATTGGATCACTTATCAACTAGGATTATAAATTCTTCTTTCATTGTTATCAGTAGAAAAATTTTATGTAGTTTGGGGAATTTATTGCTTAATAAAAGCAGGAGAATATTCAGGAGACTCAGTGAAAAGAATCTCTTTTTCCTGAGAGTGGTATTTTGGACAATTTTGAATTTCCAAAAACACAAGTATCATCTGGTTCCTGGAAAAAAATCTTGAGGTGTTACAAATTTTTCTTCAGCACACAGGCAACGTTTGAACAAAATAAAAATGCTTTTGACAAAGAGAAATGAGTCCCAAAGTTAAATTGCAAAGTTTGAGAAGTACATGTTATTAATATAACAGTTCTGCTTTTAAAGCAAATAGTGAAATGATAGTTTAGAAATGACATTTTTTTTCACAGCCTTCCTGGTTTCTCTTTTTCTCTACAGCTGGCTTCCAGTTGGTTTAGTATTTGACATCAAGCACATTTCTAAATGAATTCTGAAAAATGACTTGGGAATTGTCAGAAGATGGAAGATCAATCTCAGATGCCCTGAATGGAAAAAATATTTGGGTTTGGTGCTTTCTAAAATAAAGGTTTTGGCTGATAGAGCAGAATTACATTACCATATCAAAATGTTCCACGTTAGATTTTCAAAGACATAAATGATATCACATAAAATGGTATTTTCCTGTTTAAGTAGGATAGCAAATGAAAATGCACTTTGACTTTTGTTCAATTAGACATATGTCTTGGGAAAAATTCACCTAAAGTACCTGACCTTTAAAAATCTGGAATTCAGTTGCTAAAAAGTCCATTTAGCAAACTTCACTGCCTTTTGGCAAAAAATAGGCTAAGAGTTTCATATGGCACATAAGGCTCTATTTTTACATTGGATAACTTGGTGAGTTTCCCATAAAGTCACTAAGATCCTGTGAATGTTCAGTAGTTCTATCCACAAGGTTACAACAAGGGACACTGATGTGTCTGATGCTCAGAATTATGTGTACAATTCTTTGTCATTCTTTGAGAGAAATATTGCATGCTTATTTTGGATCTCATGACATACTGAGCACTACACATATTTAGAATCAAATCCTTTGGAATCAACATGTGAATATAACAGGGTCGATGTAAAGGCACAAACTCTGGCCTTTCACAACATATCAGTTCATAAGATCAGCTGATCATTAAATTTGATCCAAAGCTTTTAAGGACACTTTCCTGAACATTTCAAAGCAACCTATTTTTGCACTAACATTATATACCAAAGCAGCTCTTTTGGTGTGATTCATATCCTGGTGTTTACAAACACTGTGATAATTTCTGCACCAAATGATGTTTCCACTAAATACGGAAGAAATGGACAATATATGTTCTTAAATATCCTCAGTTTGTTTGCTTGTTTGTTTTCTGATAAAACTGTAAACTCTCCAGTGTAAAAGCAGTGTCTCTCCCGATTTGTACAGCATGTAGTCCTGATCTTTTATGGAGTTTTGAATATTACAGAATACAAATAAATGTTGATAATAAATAATAATCTACTCATTTAAGCACTGATTATCACTATTAAGGTGGTGTTAATAACAGTTTTGTGTGAGTTCATTCTGGGTGAAAAAAAATCCCTAACAATAAAAAGCACATCATCTCTTACTGCAGCCAAATATTTGTAAACTGAAGTTGCTGAGAGCTTAAATGGTAACAGTCATCTTGCAAACAGATGGGACAGTCCTGTGCTTGTGAACTTTTGCCCTAGGAAGCAAGAGGGTAAAGGAAAGGAGGGAGGAGAAAATAGAATAAATGCTCAGTAATTATTACTTATTGCACAGTATTGCCTTGCAATTATTGTTTCTTTCAGGCACATGTATACAATAAAACTCTAGAAATAGTCTCAGAGTAATTCAGATACAGCAAGTACGTGTCATTTTGAAAATTGCCATTGGGTGTTTGTATAGTTGTTGGGTTGGTTCCTTTTTCTCAGCCACAATAAACAGTGTGACAGAGTGGTATGCTAGACTATTAATGATGTCATAAATTAAATTACCTTCTATAAATAGAAATTTACACCCTGTACTTTCAGCTGAACTGAAAAATCATTTAAAATTTGAAATAAAGAGTCTGCATGTTTTATCTCTTTAAATCTGCTTTGAAGTCCAAATCAATTAAATTCATAGGGTTTGTGAAGGTGTCTTATTATGGTCTAAAATTTAAGTGAGAAAGTAATGTATTTAAGAATGATCAGTTTGCTCTGCAGTAATGTTAAGTGCTCCTCTACTTTAAAGAGTGAACTTAGTTGCAGAATATTTTCATTTTTGATGTTCTAAAATTTCCTATACATCTTTGATGCCATTAGTGTGGGTTGTTGGTATTCACTGTTAGGTTTTTTTACATCCTGGTTCATAACTGGCAATGCCACACTGTTTCATACACAGTGAAATGGTTACCGCTTTGGAATCTGGTTAGGTAGGGAATATTTTCTATGGAGATTCATATATGAAATCTATCAGCAGTTTTGTTCATTACCTTAGGCTTTCTGAAATATTATTTTGCAGCATCCTAACATGCTCATCATACGTCTCTCAAACTCCACTGACACTATTCCTCCAAACATTACTAACTGTCCACAGGCTACCACCATAACCACCAAGACGCACCCAGTAGAGGTCAGCTGGGAATAAGCTGAAATTAGGGCCAAGAGCGGAGATGCTTCTATATCCAGTGCCTCCTGCTTCTAGTACAGAACTTGGCAGGTTCAATATACAGCCCATGATGAAGCTGGAAACACAGCCTTTTGCTGGTTTAAAGCAATCATTAAAAGTAAGTGCTATTTTAGGATAAGGCTTAACAAATTTGAATCTGGATACTGTCACCTCTTTCACAGTTCAGTTCCCAGTACCAAACTAGGTATATGTGTTTGTTTCCATGTGCAGTTTGATACCAGGTCCCCCACACCTAATAGCATGAATATTTTAGATTTAAAAATAGTTTTCCGCCTGAAACTTTTGATAGTAGTGAACCAGCTCCTTCATGGATTATCACTTTATTAGTTCAGCGAAACTCTTGTTTACTAGGGAATAATTTTTATAAAAACTTCTTTTACCATTTGCTTGAGTCATAATCACTTGAGGGCTTGAGTGACCTCTGGCTGTCTTCACTGCAGCCTGATCACTGTGGTTGATGCTATGGACAGGCGCCTGTAATGTTTGTATTTTCACTGATAAAGACCTGCATTTACACAGTGAGGATTTCCAACATTTCAGAATGCAACAACGAAATACACTGACCAATAATATGATGATGTGGTATCTCCACTACACACCTGCTTGGAAAGCTATTGCTGTTATCACAGCTCCTCTGTGGAACATTCTGCTCATGTGGATACTTTCTTTAAGTATTTCATTACAAAGTCTGGTCACTTGTTCAACAAAGGTAAGCTTAAAGTAGTGTAAGATGTGTGACTAGGCTCAAACTTTGTGCCCAAGTGCCTGAGGCATGCATAGAAAGGCCATTATGCCTTTCTTCAGTAGAAACTACTTCTTCCCACAGAGGACTGAGAGGGCCACAAGGGTGGTAGATTTGGTAGAGAACATTTGTAAATCTTATTACTTCCACTTGAGAATCTATCATCTCCAGTAACACAGAAGTTTTTAAAATACAGGACTGATAGCTTTTAAGCATTAGATTGATTACCAATCCTATTTGTGTAGCTAAGCACTCTAATATGCAGAAACAGAATGCTTTCTGGTCAGCAGAACTTTTGAGAAGGTTTTCAAGCTTGTAATTGCTCTGAATTCAATGACCATTTTTAAAATGCAAACAAATGTTCTGAATTAAGGTCATAACATTGAAAAAGTAGTTACTATAAAAATGAAAAAAAGAAAGCTGCTTCCTCTGGCTTGGTTTCTTGTAGAAGCCAAAGCATGACTACAAAGCTTCATTGACATGATGGCAGAGCATGAAAGAAGTTTACTGAGGATGGGAACTACTTCCAAGAAAACATCAGGAATGGCTTTAACAGAACTTCCAAAAAACTTTTTGACATGTTTGGAGTTTGCATGTTCTCTTTGATTTCAGATATATTAAAAAGTCCTACAAATATATTCAGCGCTAGTTAGCCTTATATTCTACACATATCACCATTTAACCTACTTTTTAACTTCTGTGGGAGTAGTCTTATGCTTATTTTGGTGTGGGTTTCAGAGGGAAGTTGTGGGATTTTGTTTGTTTGGGGTTTTTTTGTACATATATGTACATGTATTTTAAATATTTTTTATGAAAATATAATTTATTACCTGCCACACCTGAGCAGGACTTCACTTTGGGGAGGAAAATAAAAACAAAGGTTAAGGTTGAAGGTGCTGTTAATATCTTTGACAGTGGTTTGCTGTAAATAGTTCTGCCTTTTTGAATGTGGAAATCTGAATCCTACAAGAAATTCATAATGTTTTTAGTTGGCTTGTACATATTGTTTAGGAGTAGAGAAATGACACAGATTTTCTTAACCAGAATAATACTGCACAGATTGTGACCAGACAAGATGACTGGGTTATTCAAGCTCTCTCTCTCATTTATTTTAGAAAATTAGTTTGGCTGCTTATCAGGAAGTGACTTCAGTAAGGAAGCACAGTAATTCAGTTATCAAAAACTCCTTTTTCTAACTCTTCCAACAAAATGCATATGAACTCAGTGTAAGAAAACCATTTATTTGCAGCTTCTTGTCTTCAATAACTCATTAAGTTACAAGCAGCATGGTTCACCCTAGAAGGTTTATCTGTCATGGGGGAGGCAGGGGGAAGAATGAAAAATTCTAAGAGCACCTAAAATATATCATTCCGTTGTAGGCAGTGATACTATTTCCAGGTGAAGTAGTTCAGTCACCTGTTTGGAGGAAATTCCTCCAGCCCCTGGGTCTTGCACCCTTTGTTCCTGATTGTCTTGAGACAAGCAATCAGAAAATCTCTAGCTTGGCGACCGTATTGCCCGCAGGGCTGCTGGTGCTTTTTATCAAATATTGGATTTGGATTGCTGAAATTGCAATGTGTACTCTAAAGATTGCTGTTAATACATTTTAAGGAAATGAAATAATGATAAAAATTGGAGAACGTTCATAGCAATTCACAGTCACTGTTCAAAGTTCACACTCTCTTGCCGTCAGTGAGAAGGAAAACAGCCATATCAGAGTAAATTCAGACAAATACATGACAGGCAACAGAAATCTCTTTCCTAAGAGGAAATCTAGCTTGTAGAAAGCTTCTGATGTCTACAGGTAATTTTTTTCCCCCCACTTTTTACTTTCTTTACTTCTTGTACATAAATTAACAAAAAAAATTACCAATACTATCAGTTGAAAAAAACCAGTATCAAATTAATCTGTATTTTCATTTTGGTAGACCACTCATCTTCACTCCACTTGCAGTATTACCATGCATGGCTTCAACATACAACTGCCTAACCTCTATGAATGGTGCGACAGATAAGCTCATCATATATTGATGGAGTTGGAAAGAACGAATTTTTTTTAATATATTTTTTTAGTATAGGGACCATATGGGTTTTTTGTGGCTAAGAATACATAACTTCTCCAATATGCTTTTCATGTGTAGTCAGCAAGATTTGTTAAGTACTCTTATACCCATTCTGCAGCTAACATGAAGAAAGGTGTAAGCAGAGCCTAGCACTCCTGTGTCCATAGTTAGGTATTTATCATTTTGGGGAGAAATATAGAGTAAAAATAATAGGTACTTTGTTGTAGGAGAAAACAAAAACATCCAAAGGACCTTGTTGTATGAAAAGACTCAAAATAATTAAAGAAAGGGAAGATTTTAACTTCTTTAAAAAATAGTATGGAAGATAGCTATGTCAGATATTTTTCAACAGTTGGTACTTTTCTGTTCTAATTTAAAGAAACCAGCAAAATACAAAATTGTGGCCATTTGGACTCTCCATTGCAGCAGGCTGCAATTTTACTTCTCAGCACTTCAGATATGTTGCCAAACACAAGGCAAATGTAATCGTATAGGGGTTTAGTTAGAAACCTAAAAGAGGAAACAGGAGATCGTCACAGAGGGTCAGAACAACATTGGAAAGAAACAGGAACGTCAGCCTATAGCTAAATGATAATATAATTTATGATACTGGATATAATAATCTTGGGAAAGAGGCAAATGTCCAAAGATTTATAAGTAGGTCAAAGTAAGCATCCTGCCTGCCTCAGCTGACTGAGTGTATCAATTGCTTTGGAAGGGTGCCTTCACGGAGATATTTTTGCCTAACGTAGCTGCATGAATCAGCAATCTGACACTGCTGCTTTGCAATGTGATGAGGGTTGGACCGAGGTCTTACTGTCTAGTCTGAGTAGTTATGTTACTGGGACAACAAGTGTAAACTTCAGCTGTGTGGAGACCTTTCCAAGAAGAATGCTTATAGCACAGTCCTGCTATAAGCAAAACTGGAGTTTTGCAGCTTGTGCATCACAGACACTAACAAATCTTAGTGCTATTGTGATCAGATAAAGAAAAATATTTGTGATCTAATTGTTTTGGGCTGGGGAAAAAAAGTCTGGAGTCATGGAAGGGCCACGTTATTTGAAACTGTCTGAAAGGAAAAATTTCTATTGCAAAAATTATCCTGGCAATTTCTTCTCCTTTCCAAGAGTAGACAGATGAGTGTTTTAGAAACAAAAGCATGATTTGCAAATTGAATATAAATGTAAAATAGTTTAAGGCTTTGTGTGCACTGGCTAAAAGGACAAAGCCCAAAGCATCTGTTTGCTTTGAGTGACATCAGAAAACACAAAACAACCCCACAGTTGTCTTATTTTGCCTAAAATATGAATGCTATATGCAAGATATTTTGATAAAATCTCATACTATTACTCAAGGTGAGAAACTCCAAAACGTTATTAAAGATGTTAAGACAGTTTGCTGTTATCTCTTGAAGGGTGTAACATGCATATCATTATATGTGTTAACTGTTGTCAGATTAAGAGTACTATATAAATTGAGGGAGGTGTTTGTTTAAAGCCATTAGGGAGGTATGTATCTTCCTTAATACCAGAAATTAGATACAATTAAGTAATCTGAAGTAACCTAAAATACATGAGAAAAACTATAAAGTAGGCATTAGCTGTTTTTCAGCTGAAATGGGACGGGATTCCCACTAGAAGTGGGTTAACTGACACAGTAGATCTGCCTTGTTATATCCAGTGTGTAAATGGAATAGTATGGAAACACTGGCAATATGGTTTTGCCGCTGACAGGCCAGTGTTTTTGTAGGAAAGTCAACTTTGTGAGGACAGCTAGGGCTGGAGCTGTGGGTAGTAACATAAACTGCAGAGGTATAATTCTTTAGAGTTCATTCAACACTGCTGTTACAGACTCATCATAAAGCTTAAATAGTGTGTTTGGAGGGAGTTAAGAAAAACAAACCTATCCAAAGCCTTTGAAAGATGGCTCTAGAAACTGAAGAAAACAGCTGGTAGGAAAATAGGAGTTTGCATTTAGAGCGGATCTGAACCATAGATAGGACTGTGTTATTTATAAGTAGACATACACTGCAATCAGGGATTTAAAATCAGGGATCTGCAGCAACAATTAAAGCATCTGTGCTGAGAATAGCTTTAATCTACTGAGTTTGAGATGACATTACAAAAGGAAAATGTCAGGTGAAAAATAAACCTAAGGTACGTTGGATACAATGACAAAAGACCAGATAAAAGGAAATGTGGGATATTGTACATTTCAGAATTTTGCTTTTTGTGTTCTGTAATTTTTGATGTGTGTTCTGTATTTTAATTTTGCATTCTGTATTTTATCATAGCCTCTTAAAAATAATGACCTTCTCTCCCGGCAAAATAATTTCTTAGTGAATAACTGCAACTTGTTTAAAAGTAAATTTTTTCCTTCACTGTTTCCTCAATATTTGGAAACTGTCATGCAGTAAATAACTTAAAAAAAATAATTCAATGGATTATTTTCTTAGAGGAGAATTTAGTTACTGTGTTTCTTCTGGAGTGGAGGAAATGGAGTTTAATCTGTAACATTTGTTTTATTGCCATTCGATTTAGAACCTGAGCTTTCATGTGCTATCAAACCACCTCTGATGGAGACCCCAGCAGCAAAATGAACAAACAGCAGCAATTCTGCATCCTGTTCCATATGAAGGGCACTGATTTCCACCAAAAAGCATACATCTGGCATATTTCTGTCAGACTTCTTATATCACAAATTTCTCTCATTTGGATGTAGCCTGGCAAACGACAAAGCATCATATACCAGAAGCTTGCACAGGTAAGGCACTCTTGAAAATTTCAACCAATTTGACTGCTTAGAGCTTTTTGCTGATTGAAAGCTTGTTGATTAACACATTCAGTTGCTGTTATAGAAAATCACATTGAAAGAGTATGACCTAAATTGAGAAAAGAATGTGTGTGTTTCTTTGTCTCCACTTAGGCTGCCTCTTGGGTGAAGATTCTCATGTCAGATACACTGAAGTATATTGAGTTCAGAAGAGTTACAGAGGAGTAAAGCCAAAGTTACAGGGGAATGGGCTTGAGTAAATAACCTACTTTAATACTCTGCAAACACTGGTTGCAATTTCTGTGCATTTGTAAAATACATGTACACCCACACACAAGATTTTGAGTGACACAGGCTTAAATATAAGCTTTCTGCAACAATTTTTTCATTGTCTTTCAGCAAACCAGATATCTTCACTTTTTATTTTGTCTAGGAAAAATGATAAGCTAGTACAGTACATTTTACTATCATGACTATTTGTTGAATGGTGGGCCATACCAGATATGGAGTCATGTGGCAACTGTACAAGAACAATAATTTTTAGCACAAAATTATTACACAAAGATTCTTCAAGGACCTAAAGTAGGGGATGCTGATTTATAGATCCAAAATATGCCCTGGAGTCTTGGAGAACATTATGTTTTTCTTCCCCATTAGCTACTGCTGGGATGACTGTGCTTGGAAATTTGCCAAAGTAGATATTCCAGAAAAAATATTTATGGTTGAAATGTTTTGTTCCAACATGAATAAAGCAAATTGAGAATAAAAACATGAAACTTTCTTTTATTCTGGAGGAACAGTGTCCACGAGGGGAGTTCTGGAATATCTAGTCTGGAATAGATACTACGGTAAACTGCCAGTGTATGAAGCACTTGCTGATGGGTACTGTAGTGTTTTCTTAAAAAAATGTCTTTTCTAAAAACAACATTAGATGTTGAAAAGAACATCTTGACTCTTAGAACAGAGCCAAGATAGACTTGAAGGAGGCAAGAAAACTAAATAAACTAAATATTTAAACAAAAGAGGACCAGAATATGTTTGGCCCTGTTGAAATTCACATAAAAGTTGGAAATCTCAAGGAGCTCTTCTTTTGCAGATATTCCTATGTGGCTTACAGGAAAGAATAAGAGGGTAATCCAGCACCAGATAGTGTCAGCTAAAAAGGATACCTTAACTAGTTTACTGTCAAGACGGCTGGGTGGTCACAGACCTTCCCTGAGCTGACAGGTAAAAATGGATTTTGTGAGGAGTATTTAGCTCTGAGAGTTCAGGTCCTGCCTACGGCTTTCTGGAGCTCTGGCAGGACAGGTGCACATCTATCGCACTCCCATCGCAGGCTTCAGTAGGTCTGAGGCTCACATCTCCTTGTGATTGCAGACTTCAGAGGCAGTTAAACTAATCTGCAGATGAATTGACTTTGAATCTCAAAGCAAAGTGAAATAATTTTAATGACACATAGTTGGAGGGGATATAGTATTGTAATTCCCTATCACATGGCCATGCTTAAGTATTTACAGATGATGAAGAAAGCTTGCAAAAATAAAATTAGATGTTCAAAGCAAGTGAGGAGAAGCAAGTTCTTTTTTGCTGAATTGTGTTTTCTGTCATCGCTGAAATGAAAACATGGTGCTCACACCATCTATTTGTTACTGAGAGGATCTCATGTTCTCAATTTTTAAACAGCTATTTAGACTGAAAGGCAATACTATACACCAGAAAAAGACTGTTTGGCTTTTTTCTGCATTCAGAAGAACATACTGGATTATATTTCATGTGTCTTTAATATAGGCCCCTGAGCTGCATTGTTTGAAAAATAGATTATGAAGATGATGATACGGTAATATCTGCCAGGATTGTCCTTTAAATTTAAACCTCACTCTTATGCAATAAAGTGTGATCTTGGACCTGTAATTATCAAGCAGCAGTGCATTACCTGAACTGTTCAGTCACACGAGGTCCAGAAAAGGAGATCCACTACAGTATCCTGAGGATGATTGCAATGAGGCAGCAGTGATAAAAACCCTCTAATTTTAGCAACAGTGGAACTCATTTTTGCCAGGTACCCCTCTGTTCTTTCCAGTTGCACCCTGAAGCCGGACGTACTTATAGTGATGTTAATATATCACGTCTTTCAGTTCATTGTGGGCCTGGAAATATAATACAACAGGCTTAGGAAAGAGAATAATTTGAGTGTTAGAGTTTTCTGAAAATGCTGTTTATTTGATTTTTCGTTGTGTATTTTAATGTACTTCAGAGCATATCCTCTCCCTTTGTGGTAACTCACTTTCTCCATTAAATCTCAATTATTTGCAACTAGAAGAAAACTATGGTTCTTTAAGTGTATCTTGCTAAACACACAGACTGTCCGTCAGTATGCACAGACAACTATCATGCCCTTGATTAGAGGACATGCTCCTACTGTCAGTTTTAAAACCTGGTGTTTTTCCTGCATGTAGGTGATAATAAACTTTCAGAGGCTACTTCAAATAAATGCTTTGAAAGAAGTGTATAAGCCTTCAAATGAAGATAGTGCAGAACCTATAGGAAAGTTAGGACAAGCACAGAGGCTGCAGAGTCAGCAATCAAACGCATTAGTTGAAATCTATGGTCTCACAGTGGTTGTTAAGAAGTTTGTGAATGGAACATGCCCAACGTGTTCCATGGGTAGGCTACATAGATGCTGCTGATTTGTAAATGTGATGGCAATACCAATTCAAGGGTTAGGCGGAAGCAAGCAGGGCAAACTTGATTTTTTTTATTTAATGATGCACATTCACATTTATTTAATCCAAACCTGTGCTAGTTCTGTACAATTTAGTTAGTTACAGTTCAGAGTGAACAATTGCTAGACTAGTTGTTCTTATTACATTCATATATTGTTGTCTTCAGCTGCAACCAAAGGAGACATTATAAAAAAAGAAAGTATTTTCAACCTTTAAAAGGATCATGCGCACCTCTAGGGTTAGGTTGGTCTAGACATTTTATTTAAACTGCTTAAGTCTATGGGAAGCTCCTTATCTAGTCTAGAAACAGGAGATAGTATTTAAACTCTATAGTAAATACCTTCAACAGTAAATACTGCTTTAACAGAAATAGGAATGATTTCTTTATCTTGGCACCCATTGTAGGGAATTGGGCTGGACAGCTAAGGAGTTCATCATGTAGAATCACTGTACTTAAAGCCAGATGATATGTTGTGAATAAAAGAACGAGCCAGGGGAGTTCAAGGAAAGAAAAGAAAAAAGAGAAGAATGTGTGACGATGTTACCCTATCCTTTCTCTTAAGCATATGGGCTGTTCCTACTGATGCTGACGGAAGAAACTTCAGGCTCCCTTTTAACTTTTCCTCTCATCAGCACGTGTGTGCGCCTGGAAAGTAAGTGGAGAATGACTGTAAATAGAGGGATATGCGATTTTTCTTTATTCTAAAGTACGATTCTTTTACAATGATAGAAGGCAGACTCTTTGGAGTTCTTAAATCCCCAGCAGTCCATTTTTTTGGTGGTTTTGGTTTTTTTTTTCTGGGTAACGCTGCTCCATAGGTTTTGCATGCTAATGTTGCCTGTGTATTTTGCAGTATTGCCAGTGGCTTGCAGAGTGTTCATACTGTCTATGTAAGTTTAGGAATTTTAAACTTTATTTATTTTATGCTTCTGCTGGATTAGAAATATGATGAATTCTTAGATTTGTACGGCTTTCAACTTGCAGCTGCCTCTGCATGTAGAAATTGATGGGGATTCCTTCCCTCTTCAAGTTATTTCAACAGCATTAAAAAGGCATAAATGGGGAGTGATTGAGGAGAAGGCCAGAGATTCCACAGCACAGTGAGGAGAGTACAGCCAGAAAACCAGCTCAGTGCATTCTTCCTTGCCGGAAGGCACAATGCCAGTTATTCCCCAGTGCCAGAACAACTTTACTGAGGAAATGGGTGTGAGTTAAAGACTCGCTGAGGCTTCGCTTCCTTCATTCTTGTGCCAAGTGTACCTCCACTGAAACGGAAAGTCCGTGAGTGCTAGTGACTGACCTATTGCACTCCTCCTGTTGTCCTGGCACAGCTGGCAGGGTTGAGAAGAAGATGTTAGGCTGGACCAGTATTACCTCCAGTTCCCAAGACCTTTGGAGGTAGCTGGTGGAAGGAAAAGTATCTTGCAGGGCTGTGGATGCCTGCTGGGTGCTGGTCTTTGGTGCATACTAAGCAATGAGGGGAGGATTTTATTTGGAAAAAAATGAAGAAAATCATGTCAATGCCAATGAAGTACTGAGGTCTGAGGTGATGGGAAAGAGAGTAAGGTGTAAAAAAAAATATTTTGCTCAAACTTACATAAAAAGTCTATTTTTCCACTTTAAGAGCTCTTACTTCTAAAAAAAAAGATTACATGAAATTTAAAAGAAATCTTTTCCCATTATATAATGAAATAACATAACTGTATGTAGTGCTGTTATTGTCTGCAACAAAAACACATTTCCAGAATTCTGGTGCTAACAAGTTTCCATTTTTGTTTTTAATATTTTTCTTATTTCTGTGAAAGCTTCCTGATTCAACTTTCTTCATTAAGAATTTCTTCTATTTCAATTACAGATCATTCTAATCAGCTTTTTAATTACGGCTAGAGCAGACTAATTACAGCACTCCTGGCTGCTGTAAACAAGTCCTTGTGGGGGAAAATGAAAAAAAAAAAAAAGAGGTGATTAGCTTTAAATGAAAATGAAAAATAACTGCTGTCATTTTCCACCATCAAAAAAAAAAGGGGGCAACATTTTCTATACCTCATAGCAAATACAGACCTGGACTGGAAAGGACTGTTTGGGTTAGAGTCTGAACCTTGTGATTACCTGAAATTGAATTAGTTTTACTACAGGTATTTGCTAGGAAGATTTTGAAGGAATTGAGCTAACTTTCTGAACTCTTCTAGTTAGTCCACTGCATCATCTGCATAAAGTCTGTCACAATTAAGTTAAACTGCGATGCTTTTTGTAAGAGAGTTGTGAATATGAAAAACAAGGCAGTATCACTGTACCTTATTACGAACCACAGAATAGTAACACAACTTTATTATGATTTTTCAAGTCATCTAAGTCTGAAATCTAATGCTGTGAATTTTATTCTTGTTGCAGATTCTGAAGTATCCATGGTGACAATCTGCCCACAGAATATTGAAGACGACCCTTGAACAAGGAAATTCCTACTGTCATCATCTGCCCGAAATGTGACATAAGGAGCCAGTGCTTGAGGACAGCTCCTGGAGTCCATTAGGAATCACAAGACGGGAGTCCTTTGTGAGTAACAGAAAAGAATTGGGCTATGGACAATATTCTGTGGAATATATGGCCACAGATCCTTCCGGGAAACCTAGCCAAATGCACTTTTGAGCACTCTGTGAAATGCACGTATTTGGCTCATATTCAAGGTTAGCTAAGTAAATGTGATTAAGTATTTGTGTTCCTAGCTCTTCACTGATGTTTAAAGTCTTACGTCCAGTGGAACTCCAGGGACAAAGTTCTTAACATTTGTCTAAGTCTACAAGTATGTGTTATGAAAGGTAAAATACTCTGATTTTAAACCTTTCTGTAGCACATTTATAAAAATGAGATGGCACAAAATAGTTCATTCTGCTCTTTTTTTTCCCTCTTTACTTTAAATCCAACTTACCCAGCGATGTTTTTATCATTTTTATCGTTGTGTTTAAAACAACAAAACTATTTGATAGGTATTTCTGTTCAGTGCAATATACTTTTTGTAACATCAAAGATTGTTGTTCCCTACTAATTCAATATTTTGTTTTCTTGTATGTTTATATCCAAAGCTATGGCATGTACAATGGACTGTCACAACATGGAGCAACAGTCTGTGACTATCCTTCTTCAGAAGGAATAGACCTGATGATCATGGACTTTACTCACTGTGTCAAAGACATCCCCCAGTTTAACGGCGATCCCTATCTAATGCACCTTCAGAAGCACTTTCCCTGATTCAGGCACACATTTGTCAGGTTTCAGTTACAAATATCAAGGTAGGGAACTAAGCAAATATCTGCTTGTATTTGAGCTTTTCTACCTCCGGTATTTGTGCGGTTGGTATTTCCTTATGTATATATCTGCTGTAGAACTTTGGATTCATTCCTAAACTGCCCCAAACTCTGTCCATAGGCCCACCAGTAATTTCAAACAATTTCTCTGCATAAAAGAGTATGCTCTTCCAGGTCAGAGAGAAGGGAACATTGGTACATTACACTAAGAGGCAGGAGGCTTGCCTTCTTGGTCAGCTCTTAGCTCCTGCAGACTGAAAAACTCAGTTTAGATTGCCTGCATCCCAGGTGGCTGCACTTACCATGAAAACGTGCTTTAACCAAACAGCACCAGGGAACCCAGCACCCATGTTCACCTCTTTTTTCCCTTGTGGCATTTTTCGGTTTGTCAATGATTATGCAACCTGAATTTCCAGAAAAGCTTGGTCCTCTTAAATCAGGAATTAACAATAACGTGTAAGTACTTTTTCAGAAAACATGCTTTAGAAGCTTTGATTTTTCTGTATTTATATTCTGTTAAATTCACATAAAACAATTAAGCTTTATGTTTTAGCACTAGTCAGAAGATTTTTTTCCCTTTGTAACAGTTTTCATTTAGAAAGTGGCGAGTTCTGTTGAGAGGAAGAAAACATTGAAATAGTCATTAGGAATTGTAGTTGCAAATATCTTTGCAACTTACTGTGCGCATTTTTTATTTTGGGTAGTGATAAAACTGAGATTAATTTAAAAAACAATCATACATGTCATTTGTCTCAAATGAAGCATGAAGTCCATGTGGATGAATCTAAATTCTTCATTTAGGCAGCATGTTTTAAAAGTTATTAAAAATATACAGCCGTGGGATGATAGATAATAATTCTAATTATAAACAGGGGGCTGTGAGCTCTGAACTTCCAGTCAGGCTCTTGTTAGTTTAGAGACAGGTTCCTGAAAAAGAGGATGACCGCAGTCTATAAGGATGAAGTGACAGGGAAAAAGCTTTTGCTTTGTTCCTTGATTATTAATTATAGGAGTAACATATGTAAAAAATAGACCATACTCAGGCTTTTCTGTGAGGTTTCAAAGAGATTAATTGGTTTGTGTCCAGACCTGTGTTTGCTTATGTGTTAAATGCATTTTGCGTGTTATTGCTATTTCGATATAAGTAAGAATTATCCTGATATTCCTAAAGGTTTCCTGAACTCTATACCCGTTGCTTCTGGTCTGGTATAATAGCAAGTGTTGTAGCTCTACATAATCTTCATAGTAGCCTTCAGCAGCTACATTCCTGTAGGCTCTGGAATGTGTGTGTCAGCACATCCACCTGTTTTACCCCCATCCTCCACTTGCCTATTCTAGTTTCAAGTATAAGTTTGAACACAAATTGTTGCCCCAAACAAAACATGATACGATACAGAGTTTTGCATTTTGTTTCAGCTTGTCTTTTCTTGAAAGGTTAATAGTGTCACTCAGTGAAAAGAGAGCCCACAGAGTAGTCCAACACTAGCTACAAAGGAGCTTACTCATGTTCACTCAGGTTTTAATTTAATTCTGTTACTTTAATTTTATTAATTTATCTTCAATATGCAGTAGATCAGTTTGAAGGCTTAGCATTGACAATGGGAATTATTCACCTTGGTATGTATTTGGTGCACTAGTTCAAAGTGAATTTTGTATTTTCTTGCACATATTTTTTTAGAATCAGATAACCATAAAAAGCTAACACTTTGGATTAGAACTTTTCCTTCGATAACGACTGCCATGACAAGACCATGCAAGATATACTAGTAGAGCACTTGCAATATTTCACTTCAAATGAAGTGATTTTCATATCTTGCAGAGAGTGGAATGTTTACCATAATTGAATGGTATTCTGTGACGATAGGTGATATGAAATTGGTTGGCTTGGGTTTTTTTGTTTTGTTTTATTTGCTAGTGTATTTGTTGGCATGTCTAAATATTACAAGGCTACTTCTGCTGTAAGAGCATTTCCTCTTTTAAAATTACATATAAAATGTAAGACTCACTGTTTAGTCTTATTACAGAAGTTAGGATGCTATATTTTATTTTTCTTTCAAGAGCAAAATCCTATGTTTACATGCTTTTAGGTGCATGTGACTGCAATTGTGTTACTTTTCTACTGCTGGGCATAAGGACAAAATGTTGTAGGCAGTAACATTTGGATTTGGGGGTTTTTGCTTTACTTCTTTTTCTCTATAGTTACTTATATAAAAGTATAAAATAATTGATGAATGTAACAGTTTGAACTCTGTATATGCAGATACACAGTATTTGTATCACCAAGGAGCAGTAAGTGGTATTACTAGATATTGGTAGAAAACAGTAAACCATATTCTTAGCTGGTGCAATAGACATAAATTAAAGTTAGTAGAGTCTAAAAATTTCCACTGACTGACATTTGGTCCTAGGAACTAGAGATCAAAAAATAATCTGTAATTACAGGCTCCTGCTCAAAAGTCAGGAATGGGAGTTGGGAGATTGTGCATTTGTTGATTGGACATTACCACACTTTAAACATGGGTATCATACACACAGTAGTATTAAGTCTCACTATTAAGAACTATGTGTGTTCAAATATTGCTTGCCTTAATTAGGCAGTCTTATTTTCTTTTTTTCTTGAGTATATTTCTTTAGCTCAGGATTGCTTATATACCTCAGCTGAAACGAGATTTCAGAGTGAAGTTGTTTTAAACCCCCAGGGCAATGATTTCTTCCTCTTCCTTCTCCACTCGCAACCACTACCACACATCCTTTCCTGACATCCAACCTCAAAAGGATTGCGTCTCACTTGAAGCAAACAGAGACACAGTTTTTATTCTTTCTTTTTCTAAGGTTTTAAAAAATTCTGTTCTTTAGCTTGCCAAGAAATAAACAAAGCTAGTCAAAACAATTTAGTCTAATACAACTTTCCATAATTGAGTTTCCATATTTTTTGAGCTTTTATTTTTTAAAGTCAGTCACCATTTTCTGTTTTGTACATATCTTCCCTTCTAAATTATGACGTGACCCTTGCTCTGCTGTCTTCCAGAGTGGTTACAGCTCCTTGTGCAATGACAATCTATTCTCCTTGCTATTATTTTCTTGTCTCCTAAAACCAACACCCCACAAATCCTTTAATCTCTGTAGTCTTTAATAGGTTTTTAACAAAGGGTAATAACCCATTTATTTATTCTTCTGTTTGAGTACTTATTCACTCTCATACTTTCATTTTCCCCAAAAAGTAAATATAGGAAAAAAAGTAACTTTTTTTTTTTTCTCTTTCCCCAGAGGTGCCAAATAGCTGAGGTCCTCCATCATTCTGTGTCCTGAACAGTTTTAATCCCCCAGTTGGACACAGGTTACATCCAACATTACCACTGGTTAAACCACTTAAGTAATCTTTCAGCTTTTGCATATGGAAAACGAGATAGTAATTCTTACCACTATGTGTAAAGAATTTGAAAAGCTTTAGATTTTAAAAAGGAATAAAAAGTACAGTGTACTTACCAGCACTTATTTGCTGTTTCAGTATGTAGTATACACTAAAGTGACTTACGCAACTTAGAAGTATATAAAAAGAATTGAACTCGTCAGTCATAGCTTGTTCCAGTTATAACTACTGTATCACAGATCAACAGAACTGAAATTTAATTATCAATTAAGGTAAGATTTCTAGCCCTATTTCTGTCTGTTCTGGGTTATATTACCTCCCATTTGGAAATAAGGGTGTAGGGCCATGGCAACTCTTACTGTAGCAAGGCCTTCAATAGCAATAGCAAATAAATTAGCAAGTGTTAGTTTGAGGTTTCTTTGCCCTCGGTTGAAGTTTCTTGTGCTATCTTAGCTTTTAATCTTGTATCACAAGGAAACTATAAACAGAGTCGTCATATGTGCTCATTTGTAAACCAAATCTCTGAAATGAGGCAATTCAGGCTAAGTGCAGCACTGAACTACTTTTCATGGCTATAAGCTAGCTAACAGCAAAGAAACATGTTTGTTTGTTTACCTAACGAACTAAGACTTTTAACAATTCTAGATAGTGATTTCCTGTACGCCTTTTAATAGTAGTCTGCTGAAGGAGAGGCATTTGCCATGATGCATACCTTCAGTTCACCCACACATAAAGTCTAGGAGCAGCAGTCTGAGACTAAAAACAATGCGGAGAGGTTATGGATTATTCTAAAGTTGTTTTGCCAGATTTTTTTATCAGCTATGGTAGAAACCCACTCAAATGAGTTAATAAAAAAAAAATATTGAAGCAATATGTTTCACTCTGGAAGCAGGTAAGCAGTCCAGCTCTAAATTTAATGGGATTTGCACAAAAGCATACAAAATGAACACTGTCCCAGTTTTGGATAACTGAGCAAGTTAAACAGAACTCCTGCAGATTGCACTGGAAAATAGATGCCTAAATTTCATCTGTTGTGACTGTAGGTAGAAGGACACTTAACCTGGTTAGCTTATGAAACTTAAGATCTGCAACAGTGTAGGGAGACCCAAGTTGGCCTAATGTAACTACAATTATAATGCTTCCTCACTAGAGCTGCTACACCCGTATATTGCTGAGGCTAATGCCCATGCTGAAGTGCAAGTTGAGTGAGAGATAACTGAAGTTGTAGATTAAGTGCCTACGTACTTTGGCATTTCCCCTATCTATATTAGAGGGGTTTGATCATCAGCTGATACCATTCAGAAGTTTGGCAATTACATGCTGGTAGGCATCTCTCAAAAGTCAGATAAGCTTGAGTATTCAAAGAACAGACTCAATTCTACAAATTTAAAAGATACCTGTCTGCTTTTGTGCAGACACCATCAATTCTATTGGGGGGTGGGGCAGGGGAAACCTCACTCTTTTTTTTTTTATTGCTTTGTTTCTTGCTGGTCTTACAGAACAAAACAGCTTCTGCACATATTAGTCTCTTTGGCTGAATGCCATGCTGAGAGGAACTTCATCTAGACTAGTGGAATGAGGAAGATACATGCATTTATTTCAGTCTCTACTCTGCTGCTAGCTCATGATGGAACAGAAAATTTGGCTTCTTAACGTAAGTAAGTATTTATAACTTTTTATTAAAAGGCAGATTCAGGAGACAAATAAATAGGAATACGAAGCTTTTGAGTAAATAATTTTAAGTGCAGCCGTATTTTAAGTCATCTATGCAAGCCTCCTCCAGAAATGCAACACTCCACTGTGCATTAAAGATGTAAGTATTAAATAAACAAACACTTAAAACTGAGTAATCGTTAGTAACTCCATGCAATGAATTTCTCCCTGGGTTAATATTTAATTAACGCACAGTTAAGACATCTCTGAAAGCCTACTTTAGATCAGCTTTGTTATTTCCATATTACAGCACAAGAGATTTGAATAAATGTAGGAATATTTTATTGATCACAAACATAATACTTCTTTCAGCAATTAAAATGCATGATGATTCTTATGAACAAAGTGAAAATAAAGCACAACCAAAAAGTAACTTCACATTTTTTTCATTTCATTCTTAGTGTAAGCAATAAATACAATGCTATAGCTTCTATTAATCTTATTTACATAGTACAATACTTGAAAGTTGCCTGGTTTCCAGACCAAATGTTTCATGACATGAAAAGGAGTACATGTTGCAGCATTTCTACAGCCAAATACTCTAGTAGATCATCACAATGAAAAAAAACATAGCATAAATGCTAACATTAAACAAACAAACAAATAACTGAGGGGACCCTGCAATGGAACGTTTTATTCATTGAAGACAGTAGCATTAAAAATAGACATTCCCTCCCGTAGAATACTAACATGCTGGTATTACAGATACCAAATATAAGACAAGTATTTCTGTAGCCCCTGTAGATTGATACAATAAATCCTCAAAATAATAGTAACAAAAAAAAAAAAAGAGCAAATAATAACAGATAACCATTTGCATGTTCAAAGGAATCTCACAGCTCCACCAAAACAGTTTGCTTCCACACCGGGGTATACAGATAAGGACTACAACATTCTATAAACTAGAAAATAAGCCATGAGAAATCAGCATAAGGATTTGATCTCAATTTATTGTGAGAGAAAAACATTTTAAGAAGCAGACCCTTCTCTTGGTTGTGTAGGAACTGAAAAGGGTGAGGTAGGAAGACAAAATAGGTAATCTGTATTTTCCAATGCAAAATAAGAAACATGTTAGTTAACCTCATGAGGAGGGGAGAAACATAACTCTCCTGTGCCACGTAACCCTCCACAGCCACAAACATTTTCTTGCACATCCAGCTGGATGTGTGTTTCTTTTCCAAAGTGAAGACAGACGTGTTCCTAGAAGCATGCTGTGGTTGTGCACCTAGAAGTAGGATGATTTCTGTGGGAAAACAATTTTCCCTCCTAAATTACAATTACAGGTTTCTCTAACAGAGTAAAGGGAGCAAATACCAACTAGTACTTTGCATTAAATGATAAAAATGTATAGGCTATTAAATTTGAACTGCCTAGCTGAGAAGGAAGCTTAATTCAAAATCTAATATTGTATCACACTCTAAACCATCACATATGTTTTAATTATAACAACCCACCAGGTACCATTGAAATAATTGCCTGATAATATGTCATAAAGGACTTCAAAGCACTTTTAAATTGACAGATAACTGCCTGGGCTTTGACTCTTAGCTGGTACCCATTGATTCTGAAAATGGAACTCAAGACAGATTTATACCAGTTGATGATCTGGTCCCACAAATGTAAAGCTGCTATACCAGAGCAGGGATTTTCTGCACCACTAATATTTTCAGAACATTGCACAGGTTTTAAGTAACACTACATAGATCAGCAAGCACAGTGGTAACCAAGGTCTAATCATGTTGTAGCAGATACTGTTACGGTATTCTTACAATTTAAGAGATGGTGACATCTGACTGCCAGTTTTCACACTATTCTAAAGTACAGAATCCAACCAATTTTCAAATCATTCCCATCAATCAACCAGACAGCCTTGCAGAAGAACAAAATCTTACTTGTGCATCCTAGCTGAGATTCTACATTATGAAACTAAATCATTAATAAAACACTTTCTAAATTCAAACTCCAGACATAAGAACTGTAAAAAACTATGGAAAGGTGCAAGTGGCATGAACTTACTGCATCCTCCTAATGTTTTCCTTCTAAATACAAAGCATTTAAAGCCTTATGAAGTCACAAACCAATAAACACTGTGACAGCAAATTAACTAGATGCTAATGAAGCTTAAAGAAAGGCTACTGACAAAAATGTATAAATGATAAAATCAGGTTGTTCATATACAAAGTTAAGTATCTAAAACTGAAACTGAAGTGGTCTTAGAACTGTCCTTCATTTTTTTGACTGGCTTACATGCACCAGATATACATTAATTAGCATAATAATCTATCAACTCCAGCATCTACTTTCCTCTACTTTGTTTGGGTTTTTCCCCACTTGAAATAGACTTATCTGCAAAGTAACCAATAAAACCTTTTTCTACTTTTGTGATTTTTAATAAGACTTTTCTAAGTTCACCTCATTTCATGCCTTCATTCTTGAGCATTTTTGTCATTTCACTTAAGAAACCTACTACTTCTTTAAAGCATAAAGATTTACAAGAACATAGACTTCAATAAAGACACATTTTCTCAAGACCTTGCTGACAACCTCCTCATTTTCAGTAAGACCTTTATTCTTTATTTCACCAAAGAAACAACTTATAAAGTACTGTTCTAAGCTAATTAACTGAGATAGAGATTCAGCATCAAGCATTCCAATGTAATATTAAAATTCTCAATCCATAATGTTTTGAACCTTTATAAGACAAACTTTTATCAGATTTTCCAAATAATGACAATTACTATTCTTAGTTTCCTTGATTAGTCTGAATCTCATACACTGGCTTTAAAGGTAATATGTCACTTGCACTGCGTTCAGTCTTGCATGCTTTTCTCAGACCAAAAAAAGCCACAAAATTAATCAAAACTTTGCCCCAAGAATGAAGGAACAAATTATCAAGCATATGGCCAGGGAAATACTTAAAAATAAAACGAAACAACAACGTGACTACAACAAATTCTGTACGTGATCTTCTCCTAGTTGAGTAAATTCCTTAAGCACTCAGTGAACTTCCATCAGTTTCAATTATGTATTAGTGTCTGGAAGGATTTACAGTTATTGAGGTTTCTACTTTTCTTTCTGGCAATAAGGCCTCATTGATCTTGTCTGTGTTAAACCAATAAGAAACTCCCATAAACTTGAGAAGGAGACACTCCTGTATATGCAAAAATAGTTTAAATAAAATTGCTCGAAACTTGCTGTAAAATATAACATTGCAGTACAGAAGTAAGTAGAGTCTCAGACTTGCACTGGTGTCTCTATGCTTGATTTAAAGTAGTGGAAAAAACAAACCGGCCACACCAAACCATCAATATCTTTGAGTCTGTTATCTCAGACTATCTGTTGAGCTTTTTTGACAGTCGAACACTGGGCACAAAATTAACCTGGACAATCTATTGTTATTATTGCACCTACTTTAACAATTTTCCTTTGTTCTGTTTTAGGTTCAATTAAGACAATACAGTATTGTATTTACACTCTAAGATTCTATAGGCAAATGAAGTGGCTTCAACACAACAGTCTTATACAAACTTCCAAGAAAATAAGAAATCCTTCATTGATTCCCTTTGTACAAAAAATTGCCAGCTTTGTCTACACAGTAGAAACTGAAGAGGCAAAGTTTGTATCCTTATATAAATGCACATACATATATAGATATATATATGTACAGATGTCCATACTATATAGATACACAGAAACACAAACATATGTATATATGCGCATATATACATACATATGAAAAATGTGTTGGTTTAGTTTGCATCATTCAGGAGAAAAACGTATCCCAAGTTAGGTAAAATCTTCTGGCCGTGAAGTCATTAAATCAAACCTGGAGTTCATGAGCTATGAGGGTAAGCACGCTGGCATATGCTGAGCCTTTGGCAGTCAACCATACAGCTTTTCAGTTTTTAAAACAACACTGTCCATGTCATGGTAGCCCTTTCCATTTAAATGTTCACTGGTGCAGTCGTGATTATAGCTGTAGCCTTGAACATCACTGATTGATGAAACGGTGTAGGAAGCAGTGCGCATAGCATCAGAGTGGCTGAAGCTGTGCTCAAATTGGATTTTGTACTGATTCCAGTGTCTTCTCAAAACAGCTTGGACCTATGCCAAAAAAAAAAAAAAAAAAAAAAGAAATGCACATAAAACACTGGGAAAGATATCACTGGACTTCATTCTTTGCTGAATGAGTGCCATAATAAACGTGTCTAAGCAAATTAGGTAGTAAGGCTGAATAACCCTGGAAAATGGGGGTACCTACATGTGATCGGTTACATAAGGTGTTCGGAAAGATTTACATTATTCTTTGGCAAATTTGATGTGAAATAATTGTAAAATGTAATTTGTAAAAACATAAAATGTACTAGTTGCTCAGGAAAAGCACAGATTACAGGAGGAGTAGCAACAACACAATTTTCTGCTTTCTCCCCTGTGGTTTGAAGTCTAGTGCGGACAGATCAGATTTACAGGTGAAAAATGTCATTTCTATTCACCCTTATATTCAAAAGGCCACATCCTCAGCAGCTGTAAATTCTTATACTCTCAACAAAGCATAATTTACATTTGCTATGGTTCTGGCACAAGAAAGCCTTTCTTAATTTCTGACCATACCTTAATCGAATGAATAGAAGGACAATTTCCCAAACTTCTTATTCCTACCGGGGTTAAAAATAAAGCTGATAAAATAGCTGAAGGCCCTAGCTTGTTTACACGTCTCCACTGAAAGGATGTTATGTTTATCTTAGCCTTCCTCTCCTACAATATGGTTAAACACCTGTGCATACTAGATTGATGAATTGTCACATTCATGAAATTCACATGGAATTAGTTTTTCAGTGAAGATGCCAAGTGAGGAATGCTAATAATGGTAATAGCTGCTGTTGTTGCTTTTTCAAGAGATTTTTATTTTTAATGTTAAAAAAACTGCCCACAGATCGTGAATATTTAATTTCCGTTTCAGCCAAACTTTGTACACAAAGTATTCCCACATTGACTGGCAAGGTACTGACTTTCAAGAAATGCTGGGGGGACACTGACACTCCTATTTAGCCAGCAGCACACCCCAAATCACAGGCCTCATTCACAAGTATGACCTTCATTTCACTTTGTTACATACAAAAGAACTAAACACTGAATGATGATTCCCCCAGTTAAATGTTGATATTGTGGGTAAATATTTTTAGGATTTTCCATATGTCTTCAGGGTTTCTTTTGTGTTTGCTTTACATTTCGCTAACACAATGGCTTCTTTTGTCTAATTTTACTCTGGCTTTAATTATGAAAAATAAAAATAAATAGAAGAAAAGGGATGCAATTTTTAGACTTCCTGCAGTCTGGTATCAGAATCTTCTTTTTAAAGGAGGACTTCGTATTTCTCAAAATCCTGACAAAGAAAATGTAAAAGGGTAAGGGAAGAAGTATCAACTGAGTAGCGTAAGAAGTTAGTATTTTAGGGCAAAGGAGATGCTCGTTTACTGTTCATAAAACCATTCTAATCCACTCAAAACATCTAGACACAAATCAAGTCTTAATACTTCTGAGTATCTGCTCTTATTGCTCTTCATGTCAAAAGTCTGTATTTCTTCTGAGTCTAAATGGAGAGTTCTTGTTTCTTCACAGCAAGTTTTTGATTAATTAATTTGCATTGCATAGCAATATATAGCCTTAAATTTTCACACAGGTTGAATCCATTTCCTGTAATCCCTCATAAAGTCAAGAGAAAAGGCATATTCAAAATTCCATCTTTTCTGAGAAGCAAGCTTGGAATTTATGTCTAAATCATATCAACCAACCTGTGCACATGACTAAGCTCTGTTCCATTTGTTCTCTTTTCTATGGTCAATTACTCCAAAACATTAGTGTTTTATTGTAGACGCATGCTCAAAAAGTTACATATTGAGCAATTTTCACTTTAGACAGGACAGACAACAGGCAAGAGGTGGGAAAACATCAGCAACTGCAACTAAATGGCTTAACCAAGGTCAAAGAAGTCTATTGGCAGAGCTGGGAAATAATCTAGAATTACCAAGTTGCAAAGAAGCCTTGCACTCAGGTCCTTTCCCACATTTCCTCCTGCATGTTTCAGTAACACTTGTTTGTTCATCTTATTTTCAATTGTTAATAATATTTGTAAATCAGGCCTAAAGGATATCAGTCCCTATAGCTCAAGGGAACCATCAGTATCCCTGCAAGACAAGTGCCTTTGGGCTACTTCTAGGGAGAAAACAGTCTGCTTAGCTTGCTCTCTGGCTGGTGACAGATTGCTATGAATAGAGTTTCCTGTACAGGCAAACACTGTTTCCTCTATGCCCGTCCCAGTGCCCATCATGCTCTCCCAGTGCATTTCTAAGCAAGCCATGTATTTCTGGCATTCTTCCCAAAGCCTCTCTGTTACTGCTGAATCATTATTTCACCTCTGTCCTACTACACGTCTATTCTTGTAGGGTGTTACATTCTTTCATTTATTATTACTGTCTTTCAGTCTTCTCTAAACTGTCCAATCAATCATTTATTGAAGAAGATGGGGAAAAAAAAATAAAAATCAATGAGACAACTAATTTTACCACTAATTATACGCTGTTTAACAATATGTATGTCTACCCGTGAAGGGAAAACAGAAGTCTCTCCTCAGCTTTGAGCAGTTGCACAGAGCTGTAAATTCAGCTCAGGAAGGGTAGCACTTTGTTACTTTGCTATAAGAAAGGATATTAAGCAATGCATTTAATGAAAGAAAGTAATGTAATAAGTATAACTATATTTCTCAGTCATTAATAGAGATGCCAGTTCCAGCTGCAATATTCTTGCTTTCTCACCTTACTAGTTAGTAATGGCTCTTTTTGATGAGTTTTCACAAAGGGCTCCTTCCGATCAGCTCTTTACCGTACTAGTAGCTTGATGTTCAATATAGCACAAATTAAACAGCTCAGTAGCTAACAAGGAGGAAAAAAACCAACAAAACAAAACCAAAAATCCCCAATACAACCTCGGCTATTAATAAAGGGCTTGTATAGTCCTGCAGACCTGAGACTCTAATCTTTACTGCAACATTTCTATAGACCAGTGGAAGGAAAGAAAAAAAACCCCAACCCCACAAACCTTACATGGATAATGTAGGTCATTATTATCACCTGTTATTAATAGCTTAACAGGAACCTTTCTACTGATAAATCAGAGATCCGGGACAAGCTTCTCTGACTGTAGCCTGTGTCACCCCAAAGGCTGCTCTAGGCCAACTCAAACTGGAAAACACAAGAAACATCTTACTCTGTGGGATGCTGGGACATAAGCACGTGAGCATACTTAGGGAAGCCTTGCCACAGAAGATAAAGGTGAACAGTTTGCACATATGTCCTTGTCTGTAGGAGGTTTGTGACAAACAGCTGCAGTGCATGTTAGAACTGGATTTGACAGACCATCCCTGGCTGTGCTGCCCAAGAATTTTGGAAACGTTCCTTGGTTACAGGCAGCAGGACATACCAGCTATTTTTCTTGCATTTCTTCATTCCTTTTCACTAGGCTTCTCCGCTAGCAGACCACTTTTATTCACTTTTTGGCCAGAGGTGGCCTACAAGCCATCACCTGAACAAGATTTGGCTCCTGATATTTGACATAGAAAACATTAAAACGTACAGTAGCAGTTGGGAAATGCTAAGATTTAGAGAGAAAAAAAAAAAATCAGTGCTTTTAGCATTTTTAATTGCTAATACCCCACTGGAAAATCTTTGGCCCATTGTCACTCAAAGTGTTGATCCCTATATCTCTATTCACCTTTTAACCATAGACTTACTGTAGACAAGCATTAACAGCACTCTGATGCCTCTCATTTTGTACAGTCTCTAACGAGGTGTTGCTATGACAGGTGAAGATAAAGAAGCATCTTGTACACAACAGCTAAGCCGCAGTTGCACGCTTTGTTCAGGCATTGTTATGACAGCAAGAGAATATGATGGCAACAGAATACACATGTGCCTGTGGGCTCACATGCCAGAAGCAGAAATCTTTTAGTAGACAAAGGAAACACTTTTTTTTTTTTTTCTAACTTACTGTCATTCTCCCCATAGATTTCCTTACAGATACAGTTGTTTATAAAAGCAATAAATCCCTTCTTGAATAAGGTGTAAAAATAAAAAAAAAAGGGAATACTGGTCATTGAAGCGCTGAACCCAAAACTGGTTTAAAAAGCATAAATTTCCACTCTGTAGAGAGCAAATACAAACATGTATGTTTAACTGACAAAGTCAAGGCATAGGGCCTAAAAAATAAATGCCTAAATTAATAAATGTTAAAATGGCTAAATCTCCCTTTTAAAATTATCCTGCCAACAGATGTTCAAGAAGTGATTCCTCTGTTACCATTTGTAGGAGTTGTGGAAGAGCTCATCTTTTACCACTGATCAGCCCACGGTGAATTTAGGATACTGAGTTAGTGGGGCCACTCAGGTTTGCTTGTCTTACACAGCAAAAGAAAGTGTGTAAAAAATATGAGTTTGTAACAATGGAATATTAACAGGTACAGTTCTTATTGATAATACCATATTTTAAAATTAGGGTTTCAACTTGTTTAAGTAATAAAGTAGCCTCAGAAGATGCACAAGGATTAAAAGGCAGAACTGAGCAGTGGACAATGTTTCATAGAAACTGCAGAGATTTCAAGGGGGTTTTCCCCCCATTTTGCACTGGAGCAGAATAAACTCTCTTTTTTTCCAAATATCTATTTTTAGAAGACATTCTGAACTATAAAATTTAGAAGGGAAAGAGTGTGTGCAATATCAATGCTGAATGTGGGCAAGTGATCAAATCAGATCCAGAATGCTTACTGGCGTGTTCTGCTTTGAATCACATGTATAAGCGAGGACTTGAACCTGGATCTACTTTACGTTAAAACCAGATCAAAACTACTGCCTCATGCCCACTAAACTATGAGAAAGCCTCTTTTCAACTTTTCTGCTTCCTTCGCAAAACAAACAAACAAACAAACAAACAAACAAACAAACAAATAATTTGAGACTCATACATTTCTGGGGGGAATAAAAAAAACACCTTGAAACCCCATGGAAGTTTCATTGCAATTCAGTCAGCTTCGGACTTAGGAAGAGAAGGAAGGGTGATCTGCATGAATCAATTCTAATATTAGCCAAATATTTACCTGTAAGTAAATACTACCATCGAATAACATTATATAAAGCACTCTGATAAAATTTTGTAACATCTGATAAAAGAAACGAAGGGTTCAGCCACATGAAAACATCTGGTTACTCCCACACATCTGCTTACAGCCATATACTGCAACTGCACTAGATGTAGAACAAATGATCAAACAGATGTGTAGGAATAAGTGTAGGACGTAATCGTTCCTGTGCCAAAAGTGTTGGAAAAGTACCAGTTTTTTGGTGGGGTGGTTTTGTTCATTTGTTGTTTTTTTGGGGGAGTGGTGGGGAGAGGGAGGTGTTTGCAAGCAAGAGCTATATTGACAATGTTGTAGATATGTATTTCTTAGCCTTTCTACCACTTTGATTTCTGACACTGTAAGGCCCTGTAAGTGGACTCTCAAGTACAGCTTGTGGGCTGGAGTTTCAAGATGGAAGTCATTGTGTGCACTCCAGCGTTACTGGGCCTTGATCTATTCAAGATAACAGCAAAGCTTGTTAGCTTCAACAGAATCAGTACTACATATTACTGAAATACTGAAATCTTCTAACTTAAGAATAAAGAAGTTTGTTCTTGGAATTGACTGATGATGGTTTCTTAAAAGTGCACTTGTTATTCAACACAAATTTCTGACCCAAGCACAATAAGTTGTTAAGTTCTGATTTTTGGAGTGATATTTTTCAGCTGTGCTAAACAATTTTCCAAACTGTAGCCTAAAATTTTCCCAAAGAGCTGTCAGAACACAACAGTACCCCAGCACAGCAACTTGTATCCAATATGCTCTATTTCTGCTGCAGAAATACAGTGATTCTCCAGGATAACAGATGCTATACAGCTTCTAACATAGACAAATACACCTTCTGGATGTTGAATTGCATTTTACTTTTATATGATATTTATTGAGAATTTATATCAAAGGGACAAGTGTCTTCAGTTCCTTATACAATCAAGAGATGTATACTGCTCAGCACAAATGACTCAGTCCTAAATAATTTAATGATGTCACGAATGATGGCATAATCCTTCCCAAGGTCTGCTCTTGGCAGCCAGATTTTTTTAAATTATTTTTCACCTGACAAATTTAGATTTAGAAAATTTTTAAAAATTATTTAAAAATTACCATCCCTTTAATTGCTGAAACAAACCAAAAAAATATAAAATAAGAAAAGTATTATAAATATATTAAAAACTGTTACTCTACCTCTCCATTAAAGAAGCAGAAAATTGTAGCCACTAGTAGACCCTGTAAAATAAAAAGATTCTGCTTTATTTCACATGCATATGGATTTTTCCAGGTTTGAGATAATTAGAAGTTCCTGATAAAATTCAGATATAGATAGCAAAGAAAATGTAGTACAAATCGTAACTTGGTGAATTATTTTTAAAAATACATTACTAAAAAGTATTGGACCAGCTATCTACCGTGATCTATCTTTCCTTTAAGAAATGAAAATTCAGCATAATGAGAAAGTTAAAATAATTTATAAGAATATTGCATGAAGATCTTTAAAAATGAAAATGACACGATCGTTTCTCTTTTGTTTGCTTCACATGCCAACTGCTATCTAGCTCAAGTGAGCAAAAAGTGTTTAATGCTTCCTACCTGGTAGTGCATAAGGATGTGCATCACATAGTCATACACTTCCTCAGCAATCCGGCCTTCTGGTCGCCATGGAAACAGGACAAATTCAATGCCAAGTAATGGCACAAGAATCAGGGTAGCTCTGACTGCTTTCATGTACAGGTTGGATTCTGCCTTGTGGGTGTCTTTCAGCTTGGTTATGAGAACACGAACGATATTTAGCAGGAAGAAAAGATTCACCTATCAGAAAAGAAAATGACACTGAAGACAGTCCAAAAAATAATCCCACATGCTGTTTTGTAATACTAAAAACCAGAAACTCAAGAAAACTCATACTACATGGATAGCATTGTGATTGTACAATAAACATGAGATAAAACTCTTTGAAAACACCTTTAAGTAACTGGGAGCGGGCTCTAGCATCTGTTATCCACATCCATTCCTCTAACTTATTAAGTACCTGTCCATCCAGATAACCATTGGTCTTCCAGTGTTAACAATCCACGCACCTTTCTCTCTGCTGTCACAATAACAGTACATAGGTGAATGATTAGTTTTATTTAAAATGATGGTGTCTTTTTAGGTTGGTCAAGGAAGAGAATGATGCTCTTCCCTCTTTGTACTTAAATACAGTTCTTCAAAAAGCTACTTTTTTATTTTTCAGATATGAATTTGACAAATGTATAGAGTAGAAAATAATCAGATTTTTAAAAAAATTAAAAATAAAAAGAAATAAAATTGCAGGCAAAATGCTTCTAGAGGGAACTGTATACTCCTGTAGACAAACAGCAGATTTAACATTCTTACACTGACCAATGGTTGATTTTTGCATCATTCAGCATAACTGCAAATGGGGCAAGCACTGAGATGGTGCTCTGCATCACTCTCATGCACTAGTGAACTTGATTATTTCCATAGCTATCAAGGTTTTTCTTGTTAACAGTGGTGTATATTCAGTTCATTAAAAAAAAAATCCCAAACTGAAATCACAACTATGCAGACTGTATCTTTCAATATATGAGCCCTCACTGTAAGCAGCCACAAAACTAATACACGCACACGTATATGTGTGTATACACACACACACACACACACACACATACCCAAGAGCCTAAGGATGTGAGTAACCAGAGCAACGGCAATGTTAGGGATGATTACACCGTATTTTCATCTACCGTGCAATCATGGCAGCCCCTTATAGAAACTAGACCTAGAAGAGACCTTGAGAGCTCAGTCAGTCCCATCACCTTGCTCAAGGGCACAGAGGCAAGACAATGCTGCTTAGGGCATTCACTATGGAAGGGAGAGACATGGGAGTCTGTTCCTATCTTTTCTTCAGATAGTTGTCTGTCCGTGTCAACAACTGTCTAGAGACAAAAGGCAGGGACGTGGGAAGAAGCCAACAGGCAGCGAGACAGACAACTCCCTTCTAAAAAGACTAGGAGCTCCTGGTCTAGTGGGAGGCCTCTGTCTTGCTGTAGAAAAGTGCAAACGGGGAAGCCATTTCAGACCATATGTGTCACCATGTCCTCCACAGCCCTGGCAGCATTCTTTCATGTCAGTTAAGGTTTTCATGATAAACAGCTGCATATTGTTATAGCAACAAGGCCCTTGACAGATATGTGATGTTATTTATATTCTACTTACATGCTATTTAAAACATTTTAACAGGAAATAGTTTTACATAGGAAACTACTGCATGAATTTCTCCTGGAAGTCTCCAGCTAGCCTTAAGCTTTGTTTAAGCAACCAAGGTCTTCTGATTCTTTCTCAAGGGATTTATTTAGGTTTTATGCAGCCCACGATCCTCCTCCAACTTCCTATAGTACACATAGACAATAAGTCCTTCCTCCATTTCTAAATTTAATCCTTCTCAAATCTACTAGTTCAACATCAACATGTCTCAAACACAGAGTTTTCAACCCTCTCGTGTCTTGGTAGCATGGCCAATTCCTATAATACTGTCCTTGAATGTTAAATGAAGATGAAAGTTGCAGCAGCCAGGAGGAAAATACCACCTGGCAAACTATTTCACTTACAACATGCTGAAATGCACAGAATTTTTGTAATTGTTCCACTTACCCACCAAAACCAAAAAAAGCAGAAAAATAAGCACACAAAGCGTTTGCAAATAGGTATTAGGGCAAACAGAAAAGATGAATGAGGCAAAGCAGAGAACAGAGAACAGTATGAGTGTCATTAAAAGTATGCAGCGCCAATTTTTGATGTGTATCTCTTCTGTCACAAATACAGTGAAATCAGGATGAACTGAATTCTTAAAGTGGCTTTAGTGAGGTACTGAGTAGATTTTTACATTTAAGCAAAAGTAGGCCAGTGGAACTACTCGCATGCATATTATCATCAAATTGACTGTGATGGTTTGTAAAGCCTCAGAGGAGTCCCGTTGTGCTAGCTGCAGTATGAACACATAGCAAAATACCGGCAGCTCCACAGTGACCTGAAAAGTGAACCGGGCAAATGAACAAAAGTGGAAACAAAGGCAGAGAAGGCAATCCTAGATAAAAAGAAATTTTGGTGCCTATACTGCGAAATAAATAAAATTTAGGTTCTGCCTTAAGGGTGGCTGTGATCTTGGCTGAGCTTCTAAGTCAATTGGTGCTGCAGTTCTTGAATTAAACTCTCCTCAGGTCCCTGATATTTCTGCTTCTCTCCATGTTGAGTTTGTGCTACGCAGTATGGTAATCCTTATTAGCATGTAGGCTTAAATTCTGGTTAAATTCCTGCCAAGGATGATAAAAAAAGACCATTCTCAGATCAAGAAACTCAGATATTCTTAGATACTAGCTGGTAGCCATTGCATGACTTTTAATCTTGTTATGCAGCTTCACATCTTAGCCCGCTAGAGCCTGGCTTGCTTGGGCAGAACACGCAGACAAGTTTTATAGCTGGCCTGTGGACATTCCCAAGGCTGGGTATATGAATGCTAAGCATTCAACTTCTAAACTCCTAAGTCTTGTACTAAGTCCAGTTTAAAGTCATTAAATAGGTCAGTGGCAAAGCTAGGAGCTCCTGAATGTCTTTCTAGTACACGTTCACTGAGTTCACTTACTACTTCTGCTAAAAGAGTTTGCATCTACAAAAGGCTGCAGTCTAAGACACTAATACATAATATTATTGTAGGGCAAAATAAACATCCCTGTATTATTTATATAAATAATGGCATACCTAAATCAAAATCTACTCTTTCAGTGGCACCAATGCAAACTCAATCACTATTGCACTGGCACATCCGAAATCTACACCGAAATCACTACTGTTTTCACTAAAGTTCAAACCTATTGCTTTTTCCCCCCCTCCTCCATTTTGATCAACATTTGTCTAGTGTAAAAACTAACATCACCCTGTACTGTTTCATTCCCACGCTATTTCTTTAATTGTGGTTGCTTAGGCAAACAGTTGTAATTAAATGGTCAACTGAAGACAATTCCAACCAAAATGAAAGCTATGTCTGCTCACATTTCCAGTTTCTTTGGCAGGGATCTGACCACAGTTATATAATAACAGGGACCGTAAAAGCAGCATTATTGTTAACTTTATGTAATTGTAGGATTTTCAGTGATGTACAAGAGTAAAATTCCCATTGGCTTCTGCCAATTCTCCCTGGCACCACTTGACAGTCGTCTTCGTGTTCTTTGAGATCATGCCCCTGCAAGTAGAAATAGTGTCTTCTCCCTTGTTACCTAATTTGCAGTTTAATATTATTGCTTAAACGTCTACTAAAGCAGGTCATGCTTAGTAAAGTGTGAAAATTGTATCTGGCAAGCAAGCTGCTTAAGCAAATGAGGGTTCTGCTCACAAAGCCTAAACACATGCATTTCATCTAATGTCTGGCTTGTCTTCTTCTGAATTGACATATTACATTTTTTTGTTACCAGAAAGGAAAGCAACTCCTTTAAGGTATTTTCACATCACAGGCAAGATGCATAGTTGTGTTTAATCTTTGTTATTCCTACATGGTTTTCAAATAAATTTACTGATTGTACTGAGGCAAGAAAAATGCAAGAGAAACCCCTTCAGTTAGCTCATGAAAAATACAGGGATATCAAAGGTATACTTATTTGTAAATTGCAAAGAGAACAGACACAGATTCTGCTCAAAGCAACCCCACAGAGGCAATTACTACTCCTCCAATAAAAAACAAATGACATTCTTAGTGTTGCCTTGAGTGGGAAGAAGACTTGACAGTTTGGGACTCATCCAGTACATTCGAAACCAGTAGGAGTCTTGCCATTGTTTTCAGCGTGACTTTGCGGAGACCACTGCTGGGAAGGAGAAAATGATCTTACATCCTAAAATGAGGTCACTTAATGGAAGATAGTATAGTCTCATAATTGTAACACAATTTTTTCTGTTGTTATTTAAGCAAGCTCTGACTAATATAAATTGTGTCTCAGCTTTGAAGAGCTTTACCTAAGTGATATATCTGTGAAGAGAGACCTGAACAGAGGAAATAACAACAAGGCAATGCAGAATAGAGTTTCTGGGTGAAATACAGCACCACTGTGCAAAAAAATCCTATTCCTTTCTGTGAAAACAGAATTTCACCTTCTGTGTAACTTAGAAGAAAAATTGAAAGGATTTAGAATTGGTTTTAAGTTTACAGACTAGAGCACTAGTTAAAGTGTCTTTACATGAACATATATGGCAGATCTGACTAACATGACGAGGGATTATCAGTAATAATTCACACCCCAAGGGCCGTGGATCTCAATAATTTTATGGGGATTGCCTCTGGCTTCCCATGCAGAGGACTTCAGGTGTGTAATGGTATCAACACAATCATCAAAATATAAGTTCACTGGCTAATTTTTCTGTCAATGAAAATGGGAGTCACAAGAACCACAGGATGTATACAACGGGTTTCAGAGAGAATTCTCTATGCAGAGAATGACCTTTGCAAATATTTATTAACAATTTAACAGAAAAGAAAGTTCATGTAGATCAGAAACTGAAATTATTTCCAAAAAGTTACTTAATGTTTTCATTCTTAATGAATTTCCTTGCATGAACTGAAAAGCTGTAAGAAAAGTCAGCAGATGTATACAATACCTTTGCTAGATCAGCTTGAAGTTGTATTACAATAAAAGAGATGAATATAATATATATAGTCAGCAGCTAATTCAGGTCACATAGAATGCCTCTACACTGCAGCATTCCCTGCATTATGCATTCATAGATATTAATTATGTAGACAGTTGTGTAAGTAGGTACATATTAGTATTTTCTTTTATTATGCACCTATTTCTATTTAGCAATAATCTATCGACTGAATTTCATAGGTTAAATTCAGTCCTAGAATAACTGAAGTATAACATTGATTTTTATACAGTGGAGTCTTGAGTGAGTTACCTAGAATTTAATCTCTTCAACAGCAAACATTCATGTAATAGAGCTGGCATTAACTTGGAGTGTAAGGCAGAACACTGTGCTCTAAGAGTTCATGAGGACTAATGAAGCAGAGAAGTTTCGATACCCTGGTGGCCAAAGCACACATTGGTAGATTAGTATCAGAACAGGGGCGGTCACAGATATGCGCAGAACTATTTCCCACTGGTTCTTTCCCAAGGGCCTGCTCTAGTTTCTCTCCATCCCATATTGCCACCCACAGTCAGTCCTGACATTCAGAGTCCTCTTTCCAAACCTCAGTGAGGCCCAGCCTGGTACCTGTTTGGCCACATTAGCACAGTGACACAATGGGGTCAACCTGGCAAAGGGCCTGGGCAGCTAAAGTAAGGATTTGAACGTGGCCCTCCAGTATTCCTAGTAATATTTAGTCCTTCCTTGTCACTAGCATTTAAGTGGGATGATAATCAACATTGAGAAACTCAGGTTTTGCAAAGGACCAGGAGTATAGCTCCTTAATAAGGCCAAGGCCTCTGTATCTTGTGTGTCTAAGGCACCTACTGGGTTAAGTGAGAGTCCTGCAAATGACAGTGACCTCTAAATGTTAGCTTTAGGCCCTTACCAACTTTGTAAGCCCATTAAGAAGAGCCAGAAAACAAATAAAAAATCCAAATTATTATCTGAAAAATGCCTACCAACAGAGCAGCACAAATAGGGCCGTGGATGATGTACAGCAGATGAGTATCAGAGCTGATCCAACAACTAGAGAAAACAAACAGGGAAAGAAAAAACATTTGGCATCTTATTATCTGTTGTATTCCTTTTTTTCCCTTAAAGAAAATACATCAATTTTGCACAGCAAGTTGAGATGCTACTTACTTGTCATTATAATATAAACTTCTAGCAACGGCATGTATGCAGGCAGGGATCAGTGGAAAACCTGTGTAGAGAAGACAATATTTTCTTCATATATAAATCTGGTAAATAACTAAGTAAACATGCATCTCTTGCAGGAATCTTCTGTATTTTCACCTCATCCAAACTATATACCTGCAGAGCAAATAAAGTAACAGGGACCAATTCAGTTTCTATTTTCTCAGATTTCTTTCTGAGGGGTGTATGAAACCTTATTGCCACTGTCTTGCCAGGAAATTCATACCGACACACAAAAAGAAAAGGCAAATCAAATTATAACTTTTTAGAATGTGATCTTCATTAACACAGATGTTTTTCAGACTGCATTCTGCAATAATGTTAAATAGGTAAGTAATTTTAAAAAGGTAATTGTATATATGACCATAGCTTTAAGAGTACGTTAATCAGTGTTGATTATGTCCTCACTGATAGTTGCTGAGTAGTCAGAAAACAAGGTCATCTGCAAAACAAATTTGAAAACAGACCCTGGAAATCAGGACAAATTCAAAACTTAAAAAGAAAAAACAAATTCATTATCTGGGGTCCATGACACCCTGGTAGGACGTAATTTTCAGAAACTGCTGAGCCCCTATGATCTTTTAACCACATCTCAGCTGTGTCTGTAGTGGAACACCTAGTGGCCCAGGTACCAAGTCACATTATAGCTGAATGTGCCAACACGCTGAAGCTGAGGAGAAAGCCCTCACTTGTACTTTGTGAATATGCTGCTGTGCATTATCTGAAATGACCAGGTTTGGCTTGTTAGTTTTGATACTGATATTACTTGAGATCTTCAGCTACAGCTATTCTGTATTTGCTTAGTGAACAATACAGGTCAAATGGAACTGCTGAAAAAATAAATCTTTGGCCACCTCTAACTCAGTTCTGACCCTCCACCCTAGACATGGCGAGACTTCTCTGAAAACAAACATTCATTCCTGAATAAACATCTTCGAGATGAGGAACAATGAATAATTACTTCTTAATGTCTTCTTTATAACAGCAGACTATTTTCTCTATACAAAGGAGGAGTCCCTTCCTGACTCCAGAAATGCACAATCTCTCTTTCAGCAAAGATAGAGGTTCATACAACTTCCTACGTTAACATTTCTAAGCCTGTTAAAACACTACAGACAAAGAAGAGGGGTGTGTCATCGTTGTTCAAAGCTACCAACTCAGAGAAGCAAAGGGACAGATGTTCAAGTTCTCATGAAAAGGAGTAAGAGATTCCATTAGCCTGAAAATACAGAATGTGAAATTGCATACCCCAGCCAAGAAGGTAATACCACATCAAGTGTTGTTTCTCAGCAAAAACAGCCACCACAATGAGAGTATGCAGGTAAATGCCTTCACACAGCATCCAGAAGTAGTTGCAACCCATTAGGTACAGGTAGATGAACTGTGACACCTTGCAACTAACCTGTAGAAAAAAGCAGAATACAATGTAAATTTTTAAATTGCAAAAATCTCAGAGCTTTATTTGCAAAATGGAAAAAAATACTGCTTGAGTCAAACGTTAATGTTTATTCTGTTTTTCACTAAAATTACATATATTTTTTAAATAGATTTTTCATGGAATTACAAATCCACACTGTATGGTGACAAAAAGGTTGGCAACCAAGTCTATATTTTTATTATTCAGACATGAGGACCTTGAGATCCTCAAGCATGATGGCAGAAAGCTGTAATGATATTTTCCCTTGTTGCAAACGTTGCCACATTTGACCACTCCAATTAATAGGGAATCTTTAAATTGTCTGATGGTAGCCATACAAGAAAATGTACTTTGATGAGGGTAACCCCCTCTCAATTTTACCAATCACAGCACACAACTGCTCCAGAGAATGATTTATGTTTTTAAAATGCTTACAATAGTTCCAATTTTAACCTAGTCATAACTGCACTTAGGGCCAGTTGAGAACTTGCATAGTAGGTTCCGGAAGGAAGCTCGCTTGTTGGCATGTATTTGTATTTAGCTTAATTCAGAAGATATTCTTCAACTGTAATGTTATAATGTCACTTATTGTGAAGACTAAAATGTGAGGTTGTGAAAAAAGAGCAGTAGTTAACTTGCAGATTTGGACACAGTAGATTCTTTTTTTTTTTTTTCCCCCCTTCTGAAATTACTGTGTGCTTGATTGATCTATTTCTGGCACTTAGCTTAAACCAAAAATCAATATTGTTTGTCCACATTCTGCTACTTAACTCACTTAATGATGACTATTAGCAGCTATCTCAAGCCTATTTTCCAGCACTTTGATGAGCTTTTACAGGACAAAGAGAATTTATCTTTTTACTTGATTCAGCTTCTGGAGTTTTGCCCTAACTTTCACAGAATTTAATTTATCTTCCAGGTCTAAATAAAAATAAAGCCATAGTTAGGGATTTGTTTGTTTATGTATTTCATTTTCAGGCTCTTCCGTTGCTATAACTCCTAGCCTTTTGGGAGAGGCTACTGATTCACACTTACCCCAGTATTATCAGGAAATGAGACTAAAACCGGATGCAAATGGACAGCTTTTTTACTTTGCTTTTTACTTTTGGAATATAAGGGTCAGCTTTACCTCCCTTCACAAAAAAATTAATTCTTCTCATTTCAACTGAAAATGGCAAAATTAAAGCCATAGGAAAGTAGCTGACATCCAAAACACACTCCAGGTTTTTTTTGCTGCCATTCCTTGGTGAATTCAACTGTCATAACCTCACTGACATCATCTAGAATCGGCTACTTTCTCGCAGTCGTTTCAGTGCAAAAATGATTTGTACAAATTCAGAAGAGCAGTTCAGTATGCTCTTTCAAAGTGTTTTTACTGTTTTGAAACCTCAAATGTGAAATGCCCAAATCATTGTTAGACATCTGTTGTACTATGTAACATGGATACATCATTACTGAACGTTTTAACCCCGCTTATATACAACATTTCATGAAGTATTCATGTCTCATTTATCTCTTCTGCATTGCTGAAGTTTTTCACATAGAAATCAACAAGGCTGCCAAATATACTTTTACTTACTGGATTAGTTGCAACTAACTCCTGATTGTTGGCAACTGCAGTCAGTGAAATTATTGTTACAACAGAGTTGCAAACAAAAGAGAAAAATAGATTTTTGTGCAGGGTAATCCTCTGGCAACTCAAGCTCCTAGAAAAGAGAAACAAGAACAAATGAATACACGGGGGGACAACTGTGTGTACTTGGGGACAACTCTGAAATTTTGAAATACTAGAGCTCTTTATTTTATTAAGAAGTCTTACATCAACCCTTTCTTCAGCTCCAGTCCAAATGTAATACAATGATGTGAAAGGTAACACCTTCCCTTAGTCTCAGTTTTTTGGAGAACAGGAGGCAAAGCCAGTACATTCAGTTCCAGTATGTTTGCAATGAAGGACCTGCTTTGCAGTGGCTATCTAAAAGTGATTTGAATAGCAATAATATAACATGTTTCAGAAGATTTATACCTTTTGTTTGTTAGTACCTGAAAAATTTCCCAATTAACTGTCATACCTGAGTTTGAATAATCTGTTTCTATTTACCCAAACCTGTTAAGATTTTTTGAGGTTAATTCTCTTTTACTTACATTCTTGTAATTTTTCTTCCTTAATCCTATAGCTAGAGAAATACCCAAATAAGTAAAATAATGTGAATCTTACCTTGACTTTTGTATATAACCAAGTATATGGAATACAATTATAAAATGAAATATATAACTGCATTTGTGTAAATTTTCAAGTTTGCTTTTAATATGGCAATAGAATTAAAGAGAAAAATATGTTTTGAAGGGCTTTTTTCTTTTAAACAGAAGTTCAATAGTATTAAATAATACTCAAAGTTGAACACAGTCACAGCAAATTTCTGTTTATCTGCCATTCTAAAGAATGCAGGTCTAACTTAGTATCATTCCAAGAGGTAGGAGTGCTTCTCATTCCAGTTTTTCCAAAGAAATTTAGCTTTACAAACAAACACAAAATGAGACAGAAAGCTTATACAAATATATATTCAGATCATTGGGACATTAAGGCTTAATGCTCAAAAAGCAAGTAACATCCATTTTGCTTTGAAAGTAAATGACTAGTTGACAAAGCCGGGTAAAAATGATCCTTTTAGATTTAAGACAGGGGTGCATAGCACATTATGAGCAAACTGACTTGATCAGAGTGATACAGCACATCAGTGCTACAGTCAGGAGCACAGCCCGGTTTTGCAGGGCGAGTGTTGCTCAGAGAAACATCTCCCACACGCAAAGGGAAGTGATAAAGACTGTGGTAGTGTGGTCACTCTCAGGAAACGCTCTTTGGTTTCTTCAGAGAAAGCATCTGCTGAAGGCCTACCTCCATTTAATAGCCAGCAATATGAAGTGCAGTTGATTGAGAAAATGAAACTACTAACAGGAGGAGCAAAATTTATCACTTACATGCAACTACTCTTCACTGTTAGAGAAATCAGAAATACATTGACAAGGTCAGCAGGGGACAAGTCTAAACTGTCACACGGGAGGGGAAAGAAAAAAATTAAGTTTTTCAGCCCTTTCAACTGGCAGGCCTGGAAAAAAACCATAAAGTATGGACATTGTTGACTCATTTTTAATTTGGGAGGGCAGGAAGGAGAAGAACTATATTTTCACGGAGAAACGCAGATATGGAATAGTCACCAAAGCTGGAGGAGTATACTGACATCTGTTGAGAATGTAGTAGATGAAACAAGAAAGAAAATGATCCCACTGAACAATAGAGATAGTCAAGACTGGCTGTAGAGGAGACTGCACTTCTTGATTGCATTTTTTGCAACTATCACAAGAAGAGCATATGAAGCACCTCACAGATATGTGGAGTAAGTTAACAGGTTCAGATATGCACAGAACAATACCATGAATCAGGCACATAGAGTTTCTGCAAGTTAAGCCTTGGAGCCCTGAGACATTCTAAGCCTCATGTCACTAAATACAGGGGAAAGAAACCACTCTAAAAACCAGTGCTGCCATGCAGCACAAGGAACTACGTGAACCTTTGGTTGTTAGGTGTTATTTGCCCGAAGAAAATAGACAAGAAAAAGTGTCCAAAATACAGAACACAGCTTTGGATATGAATTAAATTATAAAGTATATTCCATTAGGCTTTTTAAAATTTTATTTTGGCTTTCATTTTAATGCCCAAAGCACATAAAGCTTTGATTATTATAATATGCCATTTTTATGTTCTTTGAATATGGGTTGGTATTTTTTTCCTATATAGTTTATATATGAAAAGAGAGGCAATACCAGATTCCAGCTAAGTGCTTTGTGTAAACAAGTCCTGAAGAACTCTGGAATTCTGTCTGCTTATTGTTAAGATTCAATGCACAGGCAAGGAAAAGCACGTACAGCTAATGGGGCCATCTCTCAGGGTCATCCAGCAGCTGTTCCTGTTGAATATTCAAACACACCCATCCACACCCACCTCCACCCATGCATAAAAGGATTGAGAGGATCACCAGACAAGAAACAAGAAAGCAAGACTGATGACATTTAAAAATGAAGACTGTTTTTGGTAATAGAATGATATTTTTCTTAAGCCTCCCCACCCTACCTCTTCTGTTACTCTTCCTATATTCCCTTTTCTAACTGTTTTTCTTAATGACATAATGTCTTTTAATCACTTAATTCTCATAATTATGATCTAGGAACATTTGAATGACCTATCCCTGAATTAAACCCTGTGCAGTAAAATAAAAACAGACCTCCTGCTAAATTACCTATTTCCCTTTCTATTTTGACTCCTGTACGTCTTGGGGCATTAGGGAAAAATTTAATTTCTCCAGTATTTCTCCAAAAGAAAAAAGGTAACATTTTCAAAAGCACCCAGATGTGTTTGGGATCTAATTTTTTAAGGTATTAAAATACTGTAATATCAACCAGTGAGATCCACATATGCATCTAAGGGAAATTACCCTTTCAGCTGAAATTAACTTAAGGGGACTCAGGAACCTCCCGTCCCTCTGTCAATCTATCATCCAGTCATTTGCCCAGTCTTTAAGCATAGCGTTGCTATCCTCTGTGAGTGCTGTCATGTGATTTGACATGGTGCTTAATCAACAACTTCTTCATTTCAGGTGGGGTTTTTTGTTTGTTTGTTTTGTTTTGTTTTGTTTAGGGGTGGGGGGAGCATCTTTCAAGTTATAGCTCCCCTTTCTCTGAATTCACTGTTCTTTTAAGATTTCTCTTGCCTTGTTTTTCTTTATGAAAACCATACAACTATTTTAACAGACGATTTATAATAAACACATGTATGATTTGGAATATGTAACAGAATGAGGAAGCAGAGCCGCTGCAGAAGTTACTTTTATGTGTCATAGATGACTTTTCAGAGAGGAAGATCAGAGTTCCAAGCTTACAGCCCATTTTACGCTATTAAATCAAGAACTCCAATCCACTTGGGGAAAACAAGTCACAAACTGGACAAGTATTTCCAATGAGACAGTTTTCTGCAGAAAAAACAGAATTTCAAATAAAAAAATAAAACGCAAAAAAACCCATTTTAATCGTGAAAAGCTGAAGAAGATATTTGAAAAAAACTGTCATTTTTCTTATGGAGGAAAGTACCACCTTTCTTGTGAGACTTAAAGATATTCTAATGGTCAGCAATCCAGCAAATGTCCTCTGGAAACTATCAATTGACTAACAGAATAAATTCTCTGGAAACATGACAAATTCAAAGGCACCCCCAAACAATAGCAAAAAAAAAAAAAAAAGTCCACCTGTTAAAGCTATGAATAATTATACAAGCTTCAGCTGATACATAATACATCCTGGTATTAATCTCGATCCTTAAATACCCCTCTGGTACTAAAAATACTTTAGAGGAACTGTACATCCCAAGAGAACAGCTTGCAGAGGACTTTCTTTAGCTTCTTTTAAATTTTGTAATTTCCTTTTATATCCCAACATAACCACAGTCTAGAAATTGTGGTTTGTGGGTCTGGACTAATTCCATGTGGTCCTCTGAGGAGAGACGATCCTTCTATCAGAAGGAGACAAAAAAAAATCCCTGGAGGGTTAGACAAACATGACAGTTATACTGGTAGCAAAGCAGATCACCTGCTTTTGCAGTAAGTGCCACAAGCTTGGTTTTCAGATTACAGTACAGAAAAATCATGCTTTACTGTTTCTGAACTTTTAAAATCATATTGTATTCCAAATATTTTTGTTTTATCCTGAGAAGTCTTATATCAAAGCATTTTTCCTGTCACATTAGGTATTTAGTCTGTTAAACTTCTTGTGACATTTATAGCAACAGTATAGCCCTTTTTTAGGAAAAAACAAAGCTTCTTATAAGGACTCAGAGCCATTTCTCATGTAGATTTTGTGTAGAGAAAGTGAATTTGGAAACAGTAAACATTGTTTTTACAGGTCATATGCAAATAAACTGATTAAAAAACCACAAATGTTTTCATCTGTCCTCATGAAAAGAAGTCAAAAAAAGCTGAAAAGTCATCTTGAATATAGGATTTCACAGAGAGGCTACAAAGTTGAAACACTCTGGTTTGTTGGGGATTTGTGGAAATGTTGTCCCAGAACCTGGGGAAATAATGTATATCTAAATTGGAAACACTATATTCAGCCAGATGTGACTAAAAAGGAGAATGTCTTATCAGATATCTGCTACTCCTACCTAATCAAAGTCCAGAGCACGAGAAAATCAAAACGTGAGCCAGCCCAACAGCTGCCGGTGTATGTGCTACTCATATTTAAATGTTAAGAAAAAAAAAAAAGATAGAGTGAGACAGTAGGGTATAGTGGTAAGAAACAGGTAAGAGAGTAGAGCAGATCTTTATTATCCGACAAAAAACGATGCAGAAATGACTAAACTCTTGTCGGTTAACAAGGAAAGCCTACACTATGCAGTGCAGCACTTGGCAGAGGTAACAACTTGTCTCTCTCAGCTCTGCTCATGTGGCAACACTCCTTGTTTCACCTTTTTACTAAGCCTCATCAACTTCTTTCAAACAAAAAAAACCCAAAAAACAAAGTCTTTCACAGGAAACAAAAGTAAGTTCACAAAAGCAACTAAGTAGACTAATTTTAAAAGACCTGTGTGTTATACCACAAATTGTTGTGACAGTGGTGATACACTGCTCAAACTTTCTTACAAGGAGGTAACATAATAACTCTTAGTGGATATGACGTAACTGTCATAGACATAATACGGTGAATAAAAAAAAACAGGATTAATTTTATTATTCTCATTCCTCCTGTAGCTCTTATCCTTCCTTTTTTTACAGTTTATCATATATTGTGCCTATCTACTTTGGAATGTTACTGTACCTAATATACGTGTTTTGGTTTCCATTTGCTCTTTAGTTTGGCTGATGCTTGGCATATCCACACTGTAACATATTAGTAAGAAAAAAAATCCATACCACAAACCCAAAACAAACAAACAAACAAAAATTCTCCCATTTTCCCATTTCCTATTTTCAATATATTCTACAGTTTTGGTTTGCAGATTTGAGATTTTAAGTTTCTGAGAAAAGAAACATAAAATTTTAATTCAATATAATGTTCAATGCAAAACTATATAGTGACTTTCTTCACCTTCTTGCTCCATCTGATTTCATTGGGATGGCTGGTGTTTCAAAGTATTGAAACTATGATTGTTTCAAACACTGATATTTGGTAAAGGATTTTAAATATACTTACTTAAAATAAAAGAATATGCCAAGAGAAATCAGAAGTGATGCAATTGAAAGACCGTGTCCGATGATGGCCAAGTAATACAAATTCAGAGCAGTCTGCAATACAAGAACAAACCCAAGCACCTGTGATGCATACAGAACTATTGCTGATAAAGCACAATCTTATACATCTCTTCCGCATATAAAATAATAGGATTAAGAAAACAAAAACATTACAGATAAAAATGAATCAAGTCAAGAATCCTGCAAATTAACATCTTACTAAAATCTCTTTCTGTAGGACACACAACAGATTCATTGAAATCATCACTAGAACTTACCTCTTACCAGGTAAAACATTAGGTTTCTGATATATACTGCTATGTTTTTTCTAAGTATTTACATAAATTTGACTATGTTACTGCACTGCGTGCGTTCCTGTCTGAGGCTTGATTCATCTATTAACACAACTCTCAAGTAAAAGATGTTCTTCCTATATGAATTTATGTATTTTTTCCTCACAGAAGGTTTGGTTTTTTTAACATTTAAAGATACTGCCTTGAAAGCAAGCTGTGATTATGATATTGGAAATATAATTTTCATTTGGCGTTCAAGGAAGGGTGTGAAAAAAATTAAAAATGACTCAAAAATACCAAAGACTAAACAGTCTTGTTAAATAAGCTTACAGCCAAATTATAGAATTATGAAAAGCTGGGTAGATACAAAGCATAAAAGTGAGGAACTAGTAAATTAGTATTTGGAATATATGCATGTGATCATTAATTCTTTGAATTAATAAACATATTAAATGCCACTAGTAACAAACCCCTGCTTTCAGTCATGGAACCTGCCACGCAAAATTTCTCTTATTGCATTAAATGTAAGATTATAGTTTTGCACATAAGGAAATTAAGATATTCAGGTTGTGCCTTATACTATCACAATAAAGCACAACTATCTGGATTCTACAGGAAGAATTAGAGCATACATACAAATGCTCATGTACTCCAAACTGGATGTATCCTCTGAACTTATTATTCCAATTTGAGATAGACTAACTGCAGCTTGCTAGGTATATCGCCTTTTGAAATAATATAAAAAGATTCCAGGTAAAGCATTTAGAAGGTTGTAAGATGAGACATGTACATGCTAGAATTTTTGTAAGAGGTAAGATGAGACATACATGCTAGAATTTTTCAAATTATCATTAATTTTAAAAATGAGATAACTTATTTAAAAAAGAATGCAATAGGTTTAAGTGAAACTTCCATAAAAATTTGGAAGTGAGAAGAAACAAGAGTTACCCCTGAAATGCTAAAGCTTGGCTACATATACATAACGACAGCCTTTCTGTGACAGGCCCATATCCCGTATCACTACCTCATTCAGTGACCAATTTAGGCAAAGGTGCATGTTAAGGATTTAGAAGATTTCCGCACAATTTAGAACTGGCACGAAACAGCGGTACAGCAGGGACTGCTGATGAGGGCAATAACAATAAGAATTGAACAATGGACAACAGTCACATTTATTGTGCATTATCTAACCCGCCTTCCGAGCAAAGTGAAAAGATAATGTTGTTTAATATAACAACACATAGAACTGTAGCAAGCTGTAAGGCTTTCTTCGGAGCTATTATTCCATTTAAACAATAGCTTCTGATGCATGACAGAGTTGAAATATCCTGGCAAAACAGCCTGAGGGAAACTAGCTCATTATTTATAAAGAAGGACCTGCATGGATCTGCTCCTGTCTGAATAATATTCTCTCAGTTTCCAGCCAAATATTAGCAGGAATCAATGAATTATAGCATCTCTGCCAGTAGAATTAAACTGCCATTGGCATATTCAATGTCTCATGATTTGAGAAAAAACAATACAAAGGTGCCTTCTTATCATCTGTTACCACTTTTTTGCAATATGGTTTCTAGGTAAATAACCTAAAGCATTCTTGACAGCAATAACGCAGGCAGTTAGGATGTCTACTAGATGTCAGTATCCTTGACAAAATCTGCTATTATTGATCTCTTTTCCATGAGGTCCAAATTAATTTACAGACTATCCTGACCTGCATTTTATATTCCTAGTTCTTGGGCATTTACAGTTTCAATATACTGCCATCTTCCCATCACTGAATATTTCATAAACATAAAGAATATTAGTGGACATATGGTGTGGGGGGGGAGGGCGGCAAATTATGCAATTTTGCCCATTATATCCTCACCTATCACAGAATAGCTCAGAAAGAGGGCATTTGGAGGTTTATCAAATGTTTTTAAATTTCATTTTTATTTTTCTAAATCTGTCAATGGATGGGCATCTTCAAGACAAACTGAAGTCTACAAAAATACCATCTATACATATACCCACATGGGTACGTGTGTGCATAGAATCTACCTTTGATGTATAGGAAACAAGTCTCTCAAAGCATTTTGCTACCTGGCCTGAGATAATTTTGGATGTCTGCAAAATTTCACTTAAATAAACTCAAAGTATAGGTTTTTCCATTCATGTGAGGAGCTTAATCTCTCAGAAACTGAAAAAATGGCACTTGGGAGCCCAGACACAAGACAGACACAGGAAAAGGATCACAAGGGAAATCAAACCCTAACACTTCTTGTCATTTACTTTCCTTTGGCCTCCAAAGACCTGTGGTGAATCCACTCAACTACAGCTTGTCTAAACTTTTGTATAAAAGAAAATATTAACTCTGCTTTTCACATGGCTGGGGCAGGGCGGGCGGGGGGAACAAACCCAAAACATCCCAACTGTACATAAAGCTGCCTTGAAGATGTATTAATCCCAAGTAAAACTTTGGCTGTGCACCTGCTGAAAATCTGTCACTATGAGTTAATTGGATAAACCCATGCACTCAGCACGTCCTCCAGAGATGTGCAAACCTCCTGCAGTTCTGCTGAACTTGGATCCTACTTCAAAACTACAGAGCAAAACGTAAAGGTCTGCTCTTATAAGGCATACGCTTTGCTTACCAGTAGATGACTGTGGATGATCTAGACAGGTACTAGTACCTACACATTTAAAAAACCCATAAACAAAAATATGATCATATTATCCAAGCAGTTGAAGTCATCTACAAAAGACAAGGCAGGTGGGTTGGGTTTTTTTGAGTCTATTTTGCCCAATTCCTCCTTTATATTCAACACGCTTTCTTCTTTCTGCACTTTGACGTTGCATCAACTCTGCAGCCATTCAAGTTTTGAAACTTGTGAAATTTTTCAGATCAGTTTCTTGACACTGGTAACATGCATGCATTCCTTTCCTACCTTCACTTTTTCATGCGTATAGATATTACACTGGGTGTAGTTTGTCCACGTCCTGTTGCTTTCTGGGTGTCTAAACCAATTCCCACTTGGATCGCAGATCTTCGTAACTTTTTCTACAGTCAAAGTAGATGGCAAGAAAAACAAAAAAGAAAAACGAAAGAAAAACAAAAAAAACAAAAACAGAAGAAAAACACAACAGTCAGCACTGAAGTTCTACTTCCTGATGCCTACTATTTAATGAAGAAAGATGGGGAAACAAATGACAGCTTTATTAATATGACTAGAGAGACATTGCTTGTTACTATGAATTCTGAGAAACTAGAGGCCATTGCTTTTTCTTGGCAAGGGCAACTGATAATGTGTTTTTCTTCTTAAGAAAACAGATTTCCCTCCTCCAATCCACTAAGTATCAAAATATATCAAACTAACTGTTAGAGAACTACCAGATGAAGTGACAAGAATATTTAAATGGCTTGTTTAACATCCAAGATCTAAACCAAAGTCTGACATCCTGTCACTGTAAATTAGGATTGGACAGACAGGAAAACATCAATAGAGAAATTGCCCAAGAACCAAACTGGAAAATTTCTGGGACCACATAATGATTTCTATCATCAAATAGAAAGAAGCATGAAAGGACCCTGGGAAACACCAAATGCAGCAGAAAGAGACAAGAGTGGAAGTCTATGACATTTTCCACATGCTCACAGATGCAAAGTTTAGCCTACAGAAACAGGAAAAGATTAATTTGTGGGAGAAATTCTTGTCGACCTTAACTTCTAAATTGAGGTAAAAGAATAAGTCATATTTCTGCTTGTCTGTCTGAGAGAAAAGCTCAACTCTAAGAGGAAAAAAACTGTGATCTAACTTCAATTTCTATTTCCTAATCTACAGAATCCCTGAAGGGTGTATTTCAGAAAAGAAAATAAGTAACTTGCCAGTTTTTGATGTGATACAGGGAAAATGCAAATAACGTGTTTAGAGGTACTGAAATTCTGGAGCATTAGTGACTTGAGTGGGGTAAACAGGAGGCACCAAGCACCCAAAACTTCATTTCATTAAGAAATATGTTGTTGTAGAAGCCTGTGCACACTTACCTGATGGGTTGAAATCCTGAAAATAGTCAGGACAACGCTGTACTGACACAGTTCCGGCAGCAACATCACTCCAGCACAACCAGCCATCCCATGTCCTGTTACAGTAAGGACCTGCAAACAAGTAGAGACCTGACAATAAAATAACAACCTTTCTTTCATAATAGTCTTTCAAAAGTAAAATGTAAGACCGCATAAGATAAGTTTCTCACTTGCAGCAATGAGAAAAAAGAAAATAGAAACATAAGATCTGGCAATAGTTAATTAAAACTCTGCTTAACAGAAATAGTTCCCTATACATACATTTCTTTGAACACATTTTAAAATCCATCATCATTCACCTTGAAATGACCTACATGTACAATTTACAAACCTCAGATCTAGAGCACAGTAGGCAAAACAAATAAAATCAATTCAGACCAAATAATACACATTAACAAGGAGCTCTTAGGCTTGCAAAGACTATTCTACTGAATTTATTTACATTTTGGATGTATACCAAGCTTATACATACGTTTACCAGTTCATTGAAAACACAGCAGTGTCCCATCAGAAAGCCCGGCTGGGAGGCTGAGCTAAGCCTGCGGCGGTTACCGTGGGCAGACACTTCTCTAAGTGCTCCAGGGACAGGGCATCCACAGTGTCCCTCAAGAGCCTGTTTCAAGCCTCATTGCACTCACACAAATTTTAATACCTAAAGTGAACCTCTCTTAGGAATGAGCTGGGTATTATAAACAAATCTTTTCCCAAAAGGTATGCAGAATGACTGACCCTCTCTACACTTTTGAAGATGTTTTTAGTATCTTCCATCAGTTTTCTTTTTAAGACTTAATGATGTGTCCCCCATCCCCCGCCCCCCATCTCAAAGGCTGCATTTTTCAAACATCATGTAATTGCTCCTCTTCTCATCTGAAGAATTTCCAATTTGTCCAGATCCTTCTGAAGCTGTGATGCCCCAGGCTGGACATAAGCTTAAACTGTCATACTTGTATCTATTTCTGACCTCCAGACATTCAGTTCCTCTAAAGAATAATTTCAGAAGAGAAAAAAAACTAATCGTAAAAGAATGCAATTACCTCTTCTTGCCTCACAAGCCATTCAATGTTTCCAGAAGTTATAAAGTCAGAAAAAGTGAATACAGCAACAGGTAGAGTTACTGAGGTTAGCTCTGAATAAGTTATCAGAAAAGGCATTAATGTCACTAACACAACCCTCAGAGCAGGGAGATTATGTGTATCAAGATACTTTCAATTTTTAAAGGCAGATGTGACCAGGGAGACAGAGGTAGAGCATGAAATGAAATAAAGTGGCAAGACTAATCAGTCATCATTTTTTTATCTGGATATCTATTTAAATTAACATTTTCTTATCTCACCAGAAATAAAAGCTTTGTGTTATATAAGAACTGGTGCTATGGGCAGGAAATATAACATATTACTTTATCTTCATGAATCCCAAAGTAACATTTCTAAAAAACTGTACAAATACAGTTACAGCCTGAAAAATTATTGCTGCCAAGACAAGAAATGAATATAACTAAAGGATCCTGAACTATTGTAATTATATCTGTTGACCATTGTCTTTGTAAAACCTTATAATAAAATAATCTTTACCTTCTTTCCTATGAATAGGATCTTGCATAATTTTCTGGTAGCATTCATACTGTGCTGTCATAATTTTATTCCGTGTAACACTCAGTTGAGTGAAGTCCTCTGTCATATTCTGATGCCCTTCAGATGGTATAGCAGTGGCAAAAAACTAAGAGGAAAAAGATATTTTTTTTTTAGCAAGTCATGTACAGACTCCAGTATAAACTTCTTAAACTTCAATCTTTTTAAATATTATGTTTTAAATATTATTTTACTGAAGGAAAATGATCTTCAAATCCTGTTACCGACAGTATGATTTTGTATTTTTCTGGTTAATTTAGCAATTCTTCTTACTACTGAATCTTGACAAATATCTCCTGAATGAGCATGGGGGAGCAGCAATCTGCAAGATTTGTAAATAATAATGGAAAAATGCATAGAAAGCACTGAGACGATCAGAAGCATACCAACAGCTTTTGAAAAATCCAGTAAAATATATTGAAGTTACAGTAGTCTAAAAGGCATTTGAATCAGGCTCCAAATGATCTTTTATGAAAAGAGACTTCCCGTATACTATATGCACTGAAGCTTTTGGCTTTTTTAGAGCTATTTGGTTTCTCTACAGTCTTGCGCACCATAAAGTCAACCCTCAGAATACAAAAAGGTATTCAAAACATATAACATACACTTTTATAGTTATTAAAAATAATTAAAAAAAAAGAACAAAAACTAAGAAAGTGGATCATGATTAAAACCTGAGCCTTTAAAGTGCATTTTTAGAAGTAGTTACATCTTTTATGGGAAGCTACTAAACTTCATGGAAACACAAAGCTGCAGATTAAAATACTATACCACTGTCATACAAGGAGCGAAATTAAAAGTTCTGAGGATGTCCTCTGAATCTGAGTTAGATGTATCCTCCACTCTTCCTGGGGTCTGCAGAGGACTCCTTACATGTCACTTGTCAACCGTTACTGTAAAGTTCTCCGTCAGCAAGGGATATGCTGGGTTCAGCAGAGGTAAATGCTATTTCTGTTCCTTTACCACAAGAATTAAAAGGAGAACAGAAGGTAGATAAAGATCTTGCTGTGCAGAAACTACACTTGAACACAAGATTAGTTGTTTCTGCATTTCCATATTAATAATTTATATGGTGTTCTGTACATACTTGTTAAAGCTGGAAGTGATTTAAAAAATTCATAAGACTCACCATAGTAACCGATAAGAAGAAGAGCAAAAATGCGATCCAGATTTTTGTCATTTTTATATCTGATTTATATGGTAGTTGAATGAACTCAAACTGCAATGGAAGAAAAGCAGGAAGAAATTTAGTAATTTGTGAAAGCCAAAACTTTTAAATGACTTAATATTTTCTTTCTGAATTAAAACAAATCAATGGAGGTCCTCTCAATTTTTATTCACACATAGTGATGCCATGTGATATACATGGACACGTACAATATGATGTGAAAAAAATGCATTCAGTTCACCAGCAGTGAATTCCAGCAGCAGGGTTTTTCCTGCACTGCTGCCTCCTTACCTCAGCTAACACCAGCTCTCCAGAGGGTTTGTCTCAGTGGGTAGCTGGTATCAACTCTAACAGATATGTAGCAATTAGCTCTGAAATTTGAGTTGACTCCTTGACATATCTGCCTTTGAGCAACAACAGCAAACTGCAGATCAGTTTACTCTAAAGTAGACTTAGACTTTCACAAACACACACACACACACAATTATTTCCTGTTCTTTTCATACTAGCTGATTTTTGATTTGGCCATTTCTGGAAGAACTGATCTAGCAAGTAGACGCTTTAACTTGAAGTTACAACTTTGCAAGGGTGACAATGGCAATGTGAGAATTAATTGTGAGCTGTAAACTAGTTACTCTATCTGTAGTTTGAAGAAAACAGAACTATCTAAAACAGCTATAATTGTCTCACAGTGCAGACTCTTCTTGGAATTGATTCTTGAAGTGTAAAATGCACCTAAACCATACAATATACAGAATTATTTATTAAGCACCCAGACCACCTATTAAACATAATCCTGCTGTGACAACTCCCTCATAAGGAAAGGAAATGTGCAAGAGATTTCTCATGCAATACTTCACTGTGTCCTGAATTATCCTGAGAAGGCCACAAAGCTGAGCCTGGAACTGAGATAAGAACTTCTCGACTGCTTGCATGGTAGCAAAAGACCTCCTCACATTTATATTAAGTTATTACAACTAAACCTTCCAAAATCTAAGTATCTCGCTGTACTAGCATTAATGAAGCTATTATCAGCCAAAATAAAGGGGACCACATCTGATTGAGTTAAGCTCCCTTGTACAGATTAATTCACTAGAAATAATACACTGCTACTTAAGATAAAAAACTCACCTACCCCAAAAGTCCCTCAGATACCTAGCTCAAAGATCCCACTGCTACCGACTCAAGAGGGCTGCTGGAAGCTGAGCCCCTACACACCAACCTGCCTCCTGACCCAAGCCACGTTCTCTCTTGGATCACACTTTTCTTATCCAGCAGTCACATCCTACAAGAGACTGGTGGACGACAAACAACTGATAGTACACTGGCCAGCAGAAGTAATTTTACAAAAAGCTCATTTTTAAAAAAAAAACTGCCATTCACAAAAAGCAAGCATTATATATCTACTTCTTTTCTGCTTTTATACCGAGACTGGGTCCTCTTAACGCAACTGTAATAAAATGAACAACATTTCGTAGGCTATACTGACTACAAAATATATCACATCACTGCTATTTACTGTATAGCTTGATGCAAATACAAGAAATGTGTTATAAAATCAGTTACTGTTGTGCCTATTTAACCCAGACTGTATCAGTAATCTTCCCTCTATTTTCACCACTGGCATGCAATCCTCTAACACTGATTACTGGAAATTGCATAGGTGATTCAGTGAGACACTGAAATTCATATATGCTGTTCTGAAGGCTCTTAAAACACTAACAGGAAGATCAATTAGCATACACGAAACACATTCTCAGTTTGAGCTAATACTTCTCTGGGAAATGCATGTGTGATGAGAACTACAGTGAATAGATAATTTTAAAATTCACTACCTGTTAACTAAAGAAAAATCTAAATATGTGTAGAGACTGAAGAGTGAAAACTAAATATAAATGGAGATATCTAAATCAGCAAAGAGGCAATATGATTTCAATTCTGCATGATAACTGGGGGCAAGAGTGATTAATTCAAACCTATTACAAGTCTTGAGTCATTTATAGTTGTGCCTCTTTACCTATGAACGGAAAAAACACACTGGCCTTCCAATTAACTACTCACTTGTAAAGTAATTGAGTAATCTTCTATCTCCAAAGTATGTCAAAGCATAGGGTTAAAAGCCATAAATGATGTGCACAGGACAAGCAAAGAGACCAATCATGTAGAACATAGCAACCATAATTTAGTGTATGTTTTTCTATATGCATATACAAGAGCTCAAAATAGTTTTTTCTGTAAGAGTTTCAAAAATCCTTTTGCTAAAACAAATGTTGGATGGTAAATTTAAAATTCATATTCAAATATTGCCCTCACTTAGCCTTGCTTATTTTATCTAAAAGATACACTATCATATAAACAAAGGCAGAATTTATCTGCTTTGATTCACAGTCCAAGATAATTTCTGTTTCACAATATCAAAAGTCACCCCTTAGCTCAGTTCCTTTAATGGTCCAAATGTTTTCATATCTAGTGGTTTTGTAGACATTTCCTATCAACTATTCCAGTATCCAGTGCTAAATTATTAATTATTCCCAGGAGATAAAAGATAAAGTCAAGTCTATAATTCGCTCTATGCTTTCCACTCATTTCTCACAGTTGCCAACTGCAAAAAATTTATATATAGAGAAAAAAATCTTTTTTCTAAACATCGCTACTTTTGAACGTAATTACAAAATGCAGCATGAAGGTCATTCAGATGCCTACTTGGACTTCAGCAAAGCATTTCTTTCATTACTACATGAATTCATTCACTCAAGATTAATTCCAGTTAATTTGGACAAGAACTTTCACAAGAATCTTAAAAACTTTCTTAAGAATGGACAGCAACATAGTCCATTGACTGAAGTAGCAAGCCAGTACTGCTGAGAAAGTCAGGCTGCTTTTATTAATCATCTGTTCTGATGAGATGCAAAACAAATATAACTCTCAGAAAGTTCTCTCCCTCTCAGAGCTGAGAGGTATTAGATGCACAACGAGAATAAATTAATAATGAAAGAGACCCATTCTTAGGTTTCTTTAAATAATAATGCTTCCCAAGTTGTTGTTCTGATATTAAACAGCAGACAATTACTGTGGGGAAGAGAGGACAACTGTATCGATTTGAGTGTATTACATGTTAGCTTGAGGGAAAAGATAGTGGAAGCTTAGACAGACTCCCCCGAGATTCCACTCTGTGACAGTAAAACCAGCAGGACTGTGATTTACACGATAGGTATTGAATGAAACTGTAAGTCAGTGGACACAAAACTACAACTAGCAATTCTGTCTTAAGTATTTTACCAGTAAAAGGCAACACCAGTGGGAAGAGAATGGGGAATTGCAATAGCAAATTAGGTCTGCAAAACCTCATTTTTATTTTTAGTGCATGTTACACTGAACGCTGGATTGACTGGGGGGAAAAAAAAAAATTGAACTGCCTGTTTTTCCTCTTTATTACATTCTTCATTACCCAAATTAATAATACTCCAAAGGTTTATGTTGTGTTTGTCACTGACAGCAGTGACATCTACTGAAGAAGAAGAAATTCAAAAGGAACTGCAAGCTGAACTTAGCCAAAATAGTCACTGGTATAGCTTTAACAGATGTCCACATTTCTCTTCCTCCTGCTTTCTCTACAGAGCCATCCTGCCAAATCAGCTGTTTCTACTTTTAATCTTCTCTCATCCTCCCAAGAATAAATGTCATCCTTGCTGAGCTCCAGACACTTCCCATTTCAATGATACAGCAAAAGGGTTAAAAAAAGTAGTCAGCAAGAAAAATCATTTTTTTAACTTCAGCTGACCACATTTAGTACAAAAGAAAAACCACAAGCAGCCTCTAGCTTAAGCAGTTGCCCTTAAGTTTGACTTTAAGTCAGAATGCAAATCTGTCGGAGTGTGATAGGAGGGACAGTCTACTTACATTATTGTGTGTACATTCATACACATGCACAAACATTTTTCACTAATTGGTAATCTTTGATTTGCCCAAGAAAAAAAAAAACAAAAAAACCCCAAAAACAAATTACAAAACACCAAAACATTTTCATTATAAATTGTCTTGCAGCGTGCTATAATCTTGAAACGCTAAAGTTGAACATGTGCAAATATAAATGTATATCCTTCCTCTCTGACTGAAATTGTGAGTCAGGATGGCAATATTCTTGACAAAAAATAAGCCCTCTTGCTTTTGTTCTAGCACTCACTGGTTTTGTTTTGTTGCGATATCTCTCAAAAATAGCTATACACACTAGTTATTTCTGGTTCTTTTTAGAAAGAGACAGACAACTCAAAGCATTTCAAACCCCAGGCAATGTTTGGTTGTTTCAGACCAATTTACAGGCAAAAATACAAGCTGGAAAATGTCCAACCTTTTTCTAGTGTCCCTAATTTGAATTGCTCTAGTACACTGTTAGAAAAAAACCAGTAGTCTCAAATGGAGCTACAGATCCACTTACATCTCCTCTCACATAAACTTTGTGGGAAATACTCTGCCCATTGAGGGGCAGATTCTCATCTAGCTAAAAGGGCTTTGCAAGTGGGCAGTACCAGCCAAACATTAATACACACCAGATTCATTTAGTCCTGAAAGTGGACTACAAAATCTCCACACTTCTCTTTGAGAGCAACGCAGGGCAATTTGGAAATCCTCCTAATCAGGTGACATGCCTTCATTTCTGAGGAAACCACTTCTGCTGGGATTTGGACCGATCTGCTCTGATAGTATCACACAACAGCCCACAGCTGTATGTGTGGGAACTACTCCATCTTCCTAATAACTCTGGGATTAAGAAGGCTCAAAAATAATAGTTATGGAACAGACCTAATAAACTTTGGGTAGCATAGTTTCACAATGCTAGAATTCCTTACTCACCGTCCAGGCATCAGCAGCTGCAGACTCCTAAAATATGTGAGAGAGGAGATCAAAAGATTTTGATCCGCCATGAGACAATTTTTACAGTACAGAAGTATATACTCTTCATGGCTTCCAACAGATTTCATTGCATTATTCTCTTCATGCAGTTAGTGACAGGCCTGGGTTTTTTTCAACTGTAATCCCCTTCATTTATAAACACTTGAATGAACTAGTACATTACCCAAATATGTCAGACCCATATGTTGCTGGATTTTCCAATAAACAAAATTTAACTTTCTCTATTGGTTTAAAACACTGCTACAACTCAACTGTGGTGCTACTGGAACTGCTACAAGAAGGCATTCCTATTCTCACTGCAGTTATTTTTTCAAACCCCCAGCGTGATCTCCTCTCTTCAGATCAGATGGGGCATATGTCAGGAAAAGCAGAACAACAAAACTAAAAAAAATGCTCCTAACACTATTTTGAACTCATGAGGAGTACTATGATAGATTGTTGTGTGTACCACCAACTGGTAGCGAGCAGCATCATAGAGACAGAACACTGCAAAGAGTTCGTCTGAGAAATGCAGTGGCTTACAAAGGGATGAACCGAGGTCTTCTTGCACTGCAGAACAAAGACTTATAGGGCGCATGAAGACCTGCATAAGTGAATCAGTAATTAGGAAAAGATTTGCAATATTCATATAACCACCGTGAAAAGTACTATAGCAAATAAACCCAAAGTTTATAAACAAGCTGAGTTTCTTTAGACATCTCATTCTCTGAACCCACAGCATTGCTCACATGCATGGAGACATCACAAAAAAATGCCACACTTAAATACTCCTTCTTCCTTCTACCTTTCTTTCCAGGAGTTTTTCCTAGGGAGCAGTTGTGGCACAATGGCATTTACTCACTTCTTGAGGATTAAAATAAAGAACACACAGAGTGGCATACCTCTATTTTACTATTCTATTATTTTGTAACAACTTCATCATGCATTAGGTGGTAGTTCAGCTCAGTATGAGAAAGTACTCACTGTTTATTTCTTGGGCCACATGCCCTGCATGTCTCGAGGTCTCAGGCTTATTGCAAGTAGAAAATTAGGTCTAGTTCATAAAGATGTTTCACATCTTTTATTCTATTAGCATGCAGATTTTTTTGTTTTTGTTTTTGCATCACTCTAGTTGCTTGCCAGACGCCTTGCAGAGATTGCAGAACCATCTGTAGATAAGATTACACAGATTGAATTACTTCTGTGTACTTATTCCCATTAATAGCTTTTGGCTACCGTTCAGCTAAATTTTGTCTCCTGCATCCAACAGAAATCACTAGCAGTAATTGACAACACTCTTGGCCAGTTCTAATACCACCTAAAATCATAAGAACCTGTCACAGAGTACTGGTGGTGCTAGTTTTACCTGGGGAGGAGGAAACTCTCACTTTTTTGTAAGACTTTTCTCTTCTGTTCAGTTCACAGGTTTGGATGATATTGTAAATTATCTTGAGAAGAAACACGAGCTATGGAGGTCCAGTTAAAAACCAAACTAACCAAAGAAACAAACAAACAAAAAACCCACGAAAAAACCACCACAACAAAACCTCTGAACAAGGGTTTGGAGGAGGAAACCTCCACAAGGTTCTTCCCCTGGAATATTCTGCAATTTCTGCTCTTGAGCAACATTACTCCTCTCCACACAGCTGACTGCAGAGCTAAGATGTTTTTGTGTCTTTGTCCATCACACCAATTTTGGGTCTTTAAAACAGGATTTCCACTGATAAAAAAAAGGTAGAGTATTTCCTCCTTGCTTTTACATAGACATGTCTTCTCTTGGCCCCCATGCTTTCAATGCCTTTCTGATAAATAATGAATGCTCTATCCCTCCTTCTCAAATACGATGAACTTTCTATCAGCTTAAGAACACATGAAGCCAGCACTAGCAAATGCTGCAATTGCATGTGGAAGACAGGCAAGGATTCAACTAGCTTTATAGTTACAATTTGGCAGGATATCTAACTGTGCCAAATAAATGCATCATATGAATATTAAATATATCAAACAAAAGTAAAATTATTTAGAATAAGTAAAAGACACAATACTCCACACTTACAAAATAATTTCACAGTGTTTTCTTGGTTATAGTATTTTCTGTCTAAAGTACTGATTATTTTATCTTCTAAACAGAAATCTCTATCAGAGTCTGATAGCGCAATACAGTATAACTTTCTTATTTCTAACTCGAAATGAGAGAGCAAGAGCTGGCAGCGAGGACAAAACAACCTTTACTGCAGAAATCAGTAACACTTCTTTACATATTTTATCAAAATACAAAAAACTGAGGATAGTATTTCCTTCATTACTTACATCTTTAAAAGGATAGTATTTTTACACTGTCTTATACAGTGATAATAACACCCAAAATGCTTCCGTCTTGAGGAACTAGTTGTTAAATGAAGGCAACTGAGATTCTGGCAAATCAAATCCTAACCAACAGACTGACACAGCTTATTCTCAGAGATGCAATTGTGATTTCCAACAGTTTATAGTTATTAATGCCTCCCAATTTTTCAGTGAGTGCTATTTGATTATCATTCTGTAAGCAGTTGTTATGCTTACTTTACAAGCTTAACCCTTTTCACCCCATAGCCCTAATCCAAATTGCACCTTGATATCTAAAATCCATCAACATAGCTACATATGTTATTAGGCATAACTCACCAAGTTCAGTTCAACGTTCTCTAAGCCATGGTATTTAAATTCTGTAGCATTCATTCAGTCACAAAGAAACTTAGAAAGAAGGCTGCTCTGCTGAACAAAGTTATCTGTAAAAATGCTAGAGTGGCCACTATCAAACAAACACCCTAGAAAAGATTAGTAATGGAAATGAAGATGACAGCGGAACAATGAACGGTTAAATTCCAATGGCTGATTGACTAAGATGATTTAGTGCTGGTACTTCTCTTTTTTTCTACCATATTAATTTCCTGCTATACTAATTTAAAAATGTAGTTAAAACATATGCAGTAAACTTTCCTGAAATTTCTCTTCCTCCAAAGCAACTTCTATGCTGTGGCAAGGATGTTCCAATCAATGTGTTATTTTAAATACATTATTCATGACATTCGCTCTTTTCCATGGACTTTATACTATGAAAAAGTTGCAGAGCTCCCACATTCTTATTAGGTATATTTTAATGCTTCATTTCCCTTTGCCACTCTGTATTCCTTATGTGTCCAACAAAAAAACCCCCCATAATTGAAACTAGAGCAAGACATCCACAGACACACGCAGCAAAACTTCACAGGCCAAACCCCAAAATTTGTAGGGATGTGTTACTGATGTGACCTCAAACCCAATTACACAGTATAGTAAAGCATCGCAAGTATGCCACTGGAGCTATTGAATCTTCCTGCCTGAGCTCAAATTCTATTGCTTCATTCCAGATGCATATTAAAAACAGTGAATATCTTGAAGATTTTAGGAGAGGCCTTCAGGAAACACTGAGAGCGGACATCGACTTCTTTGCTATGACTATAAGGGAGAGAACAGACGACCCTAGACACATGGTCAATTTAGAGAAAACAAAAATGTTTTCCATCTTGCTTTCCTCTTGCATCTGCTGATACTAATAACAAAAGTGTAACCTGCAAAACAAAAGGGAGTATGGTATCTAGATACAATTATACATGGACGATGCTCATAGTCATATGATTTAGTTTTGGGTAGTCCTGTAAGGAGCAGGGAGTTGACCTTAACGATCCTTATTCATCCTTTCCAACTTGAGCTATTCTATGATATATATGACAAATATGGTTATATTCCTCCAAAGAAGATCTCTCCACCTCCAAATACAATTACTACTGTTCTGAATTAAAACAATGGTAGTATGAATTTATGGATTCATCAAATAGACATTAACACTTGTATAAAAACCCTTGCTCAGATGTCTGGAGTTTTCTTTTCCTGGACACTGCTTCTTCAGGGCTGCTGAGAGTGAACTGCTGCTCTGTGCACCCCTTTCAGTCAGTGTTTTTATTCAAATGATTCTGTTTGATGGTGTTTACCAAGTAATGACCCAAAAGAGATCCAAAGGTTTCTTTGTGAAAATGTTTACAGCATGAAGTCATTTTCTCAGCTGGCTGAGTTTTAAAAGTTTTTTGTTATTTCTTCATTGACACATGCTAATTTTACAAGAACAGTATTTCCACAGTTCAAAGACTTTTCTCAAGGTCAGAACAAAGCAATGGAAATGGGAGAATGGGTTAACCAAAATGCATCAGGACTTTTACTTTTTCAGAGCTTACCACTCAAGATTTTTCTCACTGGCCCCGATCCAGTTCGGCAGTTAAGCATATTCTGTGAAACTCACAGGTTTTACATCAGTTTCTTCTAGATTCCCATTTAGAAGTGTGAATATTCACACACAAATATACACAAACATGCTCTCATTCAGGTATAAATAAAGCTTTGTGAAGTTTTAAAATATGATTTTTGTGAAATTATTACACACTATTATTCTAGATTATATAATTATATATATTGTTTCTATATATGTATATAAAATCATATTTTTGGGTGGACCATGCCACACCAGCAACTCAGAGCAGGATGGGGAAGGAGCAGGTGGCCAGGAAAGGGAACTGCTTATGCCAGCATAAACACAGTGCTGCTGCAGCCACTGCATCAGAACCGGTGTCCTAACTTTGGGTTCACCATTGGTCAATGACTTGAACAGAACTGATGAACAGATAAACTTTCCATGGAAATGTCAGAGGCACTATGGTCTTCTGATTTTGTGTTGGATTTTTTTTTTTTTTTTTAAAATACCATTTTA